>JANVCC010000071.1:2520016-2538628 GCA_025345505.1 Todiramphus chloris collaris
CCCCCCCCCCTGCCCGCCGCGCCTTTGGCCGTGAAGGCGGCGGAGCGGGCGTGGGAGCCGCGCCCCCCGCCCCGGGCCGGGAACGCGGAGGAGGGACGGGGACAGGGACAGGGGTGATGCGCGGCCCCGGGTTGCGCTTGCCTGGGGGAAGGGAATGGGCAGAGCCCGCGGCGACATGCAGGGATAGGGCACGGGGCTCCTCTGCCCGCTTTACCGTGACCAAAGGGTTGGGTCGTGTCCCCCCGGGCAGCCTGGTTCCCCTGCCTGGAGCTCCGAGCCTCTGCCGGCATTGCCCGGTTATCCCCACGCCACCCGGGTATCCCCACAGCACCCTGACCGGCTCCCCCCTCCCCTGCACCACATGTCACCCTGCCCTGGGACAGGGTCCGGGTGCCCACCTCACCATGAGCATCACTCTCTGCACTGGAGGCTTTGCCCCATGGTGGTGGTTATCGACCAACATGACCATTTCTCCCTGTCCCACAGGGAAACTGGGACAAACAGGGCACAAGCAGCACCGTAACACCAGGAACCGGCGCAGCCCCCCAGCCCTCCTGCGTCCGTGCCCCCGCAGTGGGCTCTGTTGTCCCTTGCAGCAGTGCCAAGCTCATGGGCATCCAGAAAGATGCCAAGCTCCCAGCACAGGAACGGGGTGCACCCCACCAGCACCCACATCCCATGCAGGGACAGTGCTCACCGTTAGCCATTCCTCCTTGGAGCTCTCTTCTTGCCTCTCTCTGCTCCTGTTTAAGCCTCCCACAAATGCTGATGATTTGGTTAATTAGGCTTTGAGGATGAGTAAGGCCAATTGCCTCCTTAGGGCTGCCTTCCTTCCAGGGCAGAATTGTTGCTCCTCTCTACTCATCGCTGCTCGGTCCAGGCTGGCACTGGTCTTGCTGGTCACAGGGCTCGGGGGACGCGGGTTGCTGAAGCGGAGTGTCCTGTGCCCTTGATCCGTTGCGTGACAGCCGCCGAGCCTCACCCGAATGATTCTGTTACATCTCCTGCATCTACCAGCGGTTTTCAAGCAGGGTTTGGCAGCATGTCCTTCATCTTACAGATGGGGAAACTGAGGGAAGAGATCAGGGGTAAGGAGTGGAGCACAGCACTGACTCCCAGGCTGATTTGATGCCAGGGGTCCCCTCTTAGATGCTCTCGGCTGAATCGGCTCTGTTTGCGCAGGATATTGCCAGGAGAAATGCCAACAGCTCTCCCGGCTTGGGTGCCTTATCGGTGCCACTCGCAACTTCCATCCCTTGCTGCAGCCCAGCGCTTCTGCTGATGGAGATTTCTGGCTGCCTCCTACTGCTCGTTTGCTCCGGGATGTGGATTTATAATTTCATTGCAGGCACAAGCATCTCAGGCTTTCCCATTTGAGTTTTATCACCAGCCTCATCCCTGGATCTGCAGTTAAAACCAGGAGATTTACATGGGCGTGAAGGAATTTCAGTGCTGCTTTAAACAATAACAATTTATCTGCTTAATAGAAGATGACAAAAATCCAAGCATGAGCAATGCAACTGGTTTGGTTGGAGATGTATTTTTAAGAGGCTGGCGTGGGGGGGGGAGGGCGTGCCGGAGCAATCCACATTTCATTTCAATTCCCCAGGATGAAAAGGTGATTCTGGCTAATTTGAACCTAGTCATTAAGCTGCTGTTTCAAAAAACACAGAGTCAATTAAGCAGCATCCCCCCCCCCCCGGCCCTCGCTCCACGGGCCTGCCTTGTTATTAATCAAGGGACGGGGGGAATTGCTTCATCCGTACGGCTGCTGCTCCTGTCGCTGGCAGCCAAGCGCCGATCTGATTCTGGCTGATGGGAGATGCTTTTCCTGCCTGCTGGCCAGGGTGAGAGTGGGTTTTTGGGAGGCAGAGTGCTGGCAATTCAGGGGGGGGGGTGCTGGAGGAGCTCAGGTTGGAGGGGACCACCTCATCCTTGTGCCCAGCCCAAGCATCTCACCAGAACAATGAGCTGTTTATGTTTCACCGCGTCACCTTCATGCTGTTAGCCTGATTCGGGGGAAACCAAGCCACCAACAAGTGATTTGCCCAGGATAAGGGCAAAGGCAGGTTGTGACGAAAGCCTGTGCCACCCCTCACCCCCAGGTATGCCCTGGTTTCCCCCTTCCTCCCATTAGCTTTGCTGCCCCTTCAGCATCACTTTGAGCTCTAATGAAAGACCAGGACTAAGATGTGGAGCAAAGGTGCCAGGCTGAGGTTAACAGCTCTGCTTCCCTGAGCTGCAGCCCCACGCTGGACATCGGAGGAGCCCACGGGGCTGGCTGTGTCCATAGGTTTTGCTCTCCAATTAATCCAAACTGGCTTCAATATGAACGTTAGTCGAAAAGAACCTTGCACCAGGAGATAGGTTGGGCCAGGGGCCCTGTGGCCTCTGTGCACTCAGAGCCCGTTCCCTGACAGGGAATTTGGGGTGCTGAGATGGGACCTGGTCCCATCTTTAGGTCCCCTGGGCTTTGCCTCCACCTGTCACTACTGCCCCGAGAACCTGGCCCTGCACAAAATAGTTCCCTCTCCCCAAATGAGTGCGGGAACCCATAAACCACATCACTCCAAACTCTGCATCTTGCCCAGTGTTGGGACTGAGGACGTGCCCCTGTCTCCAGGCTCTGAAGCTGCTGAGATGCAACACCTTGGGGAGGGTCTCTGCCTTTGGAGATGCTGTTCCAAGCCAGCCAGTGCTGGGAGCGTCTTGACAAGTTTTGCTGCTTTCTGGGGCATTTTCACACAGACTCAGCAAAATGATTTTTAAAAAAAAAAAACCCCAAAACCAAACAAGCGAGAGAGAAATAAAAAAATCACAGCTGCTCTGGCACACGCTCAAAATCCAGAAGAGTTTTTGGCTGAAACGTGCCAAGGGGAAAAAAAAAAAAAAAGACTAATTCCAGTAAACAGAGAGGAAAACTCCCTTTTGCCCCCACTTTGCCCTCCTATGGGGCAGCACAGGCACTTTCACCACTGACCCCAGGGCCTCTCCCTGATGGGGAGCCCGTGCCAGCCCCAGAGCCACTGGCTACACTGGTCCCCTGCCAGCTCAAATGCTGCACTCCAGCACTGCCAGCTCCGGTGACAACCAATGATTCCCCCCCCCTCCACTAAGGATGCAGCAGTGGGAGCCATGTGATGACTACAGACTTTTGGTGGCCATTAATTTTCACTAATGGAAACCTCGATTGACTCCTAGAAGGAGCCAGCTGGGTGGCTCTCGATCCACAGGGATGATGAAGAAGGAGCCAGTGGCTGACCCTTCAGGAATCGGGCGGCTGGGGAGCTCACCAAGCGTCCCTTTGGCACTGATGCTGTAAAGGCTCAGGGATGCCAGGGAGCCACTCCTCACTTGGCAAGGTACCAACCCCAGGGCATGGCTGGAAGGCATCCCAGACACACACCCCTACATCCCCGTCCCCAAATGCTGCCCCAGAGCCAGCCAAACCACAGGGACCGGGGACAGCTCTGTCCTCAGGACTCATCCCTTTGGGGTGGATGCTGCTGGAGCTGAGCCCTGCCCTGGTGCCTCTTTCCTGGGTGCCTGATGGCTCCTGGGGTTTGTTCCCCTGGTAGATGCTCTGGTCGGAGGCTTTGCAGTGACCCAAACACGAGTGGAGAGTGACACCATATGGCTGGAGGCAGCAAGGCCCTGGGTGCCCTGGGGACACCCCTGGTGTTGTCCTCTCCTCCAGGTTCCCAGCCTGAAGTGAGGGAACTTGCCAGGGTTGGCCCCTGCACTGCCAAGCTGCCGGGTCTCCTGGGCTTCCTCTGGTGGGTCCCCCCGTGGGCATCCCAAAATGCAGCCTCCCCCCACCCGTGTCACTCGGGCACAAGTCCAGCACGTAGATGGAGGGACACGGCCCTGCTGCCACCCCTCCTGGGGTGCAGGGAGCTGGGGACAGGGTCATTGCCATCCCGTGAGCGACGTGACCTCCTCTGCACCGAGCCAGTGTTGTTCCTCTCACAAAGCCCGCTCCCTCCAGCTCGCTCTGCCCTGACCCCGATGTCTCCGCGTCCGTGGTTTTGATCTGCTTCAGAGCACGAACCCCTGAGGGAAGACATCTCGCCCTTGTATTTACCTACAAAGCACCGGGCAGAGGTACCTGCTCCGCAAACACAGCCTGAGCTGATGACTAAGCCTAGTTACTTTTAATAAATATTTGGTAACTACGATGAAAGTTGCTTTGGCCAAGCACCTGCTGTTCTGAGCTGTCCCGAGCTGTCCCCAGCAGAAACACCATCAGGAGAAAGGTTTTAATCCGAGCAGGAAGAAGAGGGACCATTCCCCCTCCCAACTGCCCGGGCTTGGAGTGGCAGCGGAGAGGAGATGCTGGAGCTGGTGCTTGGCTCCTCACCCGCCCTTGCTCCCTCTGCCTTTAGCAACCCCTGAGTGAGTCCTTTGGCCACGTCTGGGTCAAGGTGTTCCTTCTGGCAGCGAAGTCAGCCCAAGGTGACAAACTCCCACGGAAGGAGAATTTCCCCCAACCCCTTTTTTAAGGTCTGAGGCTCCGTTTTGCAGAGCCACCGAGCACCAGCACCAGTTGGCTTCACCGGGAGCTTTACGCACCCCACAGCCCTCAAAACCAGCACACCGATTTCCCTGCCCGAAGGAGGACAAAACAAATCACCTCCAGTTCCCTGGCACAGGGATGCTCGTGTTTAACCTGGCCCCCTGGGTCCCCTTTGCAGGGCTGGAGGCCAGGAGAGCCCGCACAGCACCCAGGTGCCAACATCTGCCCATGCTCACGGAGACGATCGCTGCCCGCTATGGAAACACGCGTGCTCTGGGTGCTGGGTGCTCACCTTCCGGGGATGCTCCTGCCCGGTACCCAGCTCACAGCCCCGTTGCAGCCAGCAGCTGAGTGCCCAGCCCACGGCCGATGATTTATTCCCCTTGGCAGACGGGGTCAGCATCGCCCAGATTATTTTCTCATCCTGGCAGCCGAGGAGTTTCTGTTTGCCCTGCTAATCCAGGAAGGTGCTCCAGGTACCAGGATACATGAACAGAGGAATCGCTGCCAGTGTCCTCGTTCCTCCTTCCCACTGTGATCCCCAGCTCCAGGGTGGGGTTTGCTGCTGCTGCCCAGCCTGGCCCAGCCAGGCAGGAGGTTGGAGCCAAGTGGGGTTGGGCTCTGCTCCCAAGGAACAAGCAAAAGGACAAGAAGAAACAGCCTTGAGTTGCTCCAGGGGAGGTTTAGGTTGGAGCTGAGGAACAATTTCTTCCCCTCCAGGGCTGTCCCAGGCTGCCCAGGGCAGGGGTGGAGTCCCCGTGATCCCTGGAGGGGTTTCCAAGCCGTGGAGCTGTGGTGCTGAGGGCCAGGGGTCAGTGGTGCCCTGGCAGTGCTGGGGGAATGTTTGGACTTGACGCTCTGAAAGGCCTTTTCCAGCACAAATGCTGCTATGATTGCAGTCATCAAGTGTCCCCAAGAGCCCCTGGCTACTAGCAAGGGGGTGGTGGGGACAGTGCAGTGACACTGTGGGGTTTTTAAGGTCCCTGGTGTGAGGAAGCCCAAGGAACTGCCTTGGGCCAGTATCCTTGCTTGACCCCAAAACATCAGAGAGCAGGAAACTCCAGGCTCTAAATCCATCTCTGAGTGCAGCTGCCCACAGCAGCAGAGGATCCCCACGTTATCTGTAGCTCAGGGAGTCTGGGGAGATGGTGGCTGGGCTGTGGGGCAAGGGCAGGCAGTGAGCTGGGCAAATGCTTCCCCCAGCCCACCCATCTCTGCCAACAAATCCAAGCTACACATTTCTATAGCACTGCAACCCTCACGGGTCTCTCAAGGTCAGGGCACACACGAAGTCAGCACTGCAGTCACTCCGCACCAGAGTAAACGAGCAACACGTGTCCCTTCCTGAAGTGCTGAGCACCAGCAGAACTGGCCGAGGGCACGCTCGGCCCTGTCGCGGGGCAGCAGGGCAGTCGAGATGCCAACGGGCAGGGGAAGGGGGGATGAGTGGCACCACCACAGCAGTTCTATGCCAGATGCTGCCCCTTTCACCTCCTCTCCTCTCCATGTGGCAGAGGTACCAGCGGCAGCCGCGAGGTCCAAGGTCACCTCTCCGGCCCGGAAAAGGAGGGCAGGGGTTCACGGCCGCTGGGATCCCAGCTGGAGAGCTGGGGGTGGCCGCTCTGTCGCCCACTCACCCCCTCCCCGCTAGGAAACGGCACCTGATGAAATTCAGCCCCCATCTTCTCTCCGCTGCGTCGTGCGGAACGCACTCCCCGCCCCCGTCTCCCTCGCCCCCCCTCCTGCCTTTATCTGAGCCTGGCATCGAATCCCTCCCGGCAGCTCCGAGCTCATTTTCAGATATCATTAGAGCTGCTTTGCAGGCGATCAGGATGCCAGGCACCGCGGTGCTGCGGACGCCAAGCACGAGATGGGAACCATCCCCTGCCCCGTGGCCCCACGACCCCGGCGTCTCAGACCAGGTTCTCCTCCTCTCCTTCCTTCACTAGCTCAAACCATGGCCGTGTCCGCTCACAGCTCCGGGGTCTGCCTGTTCCCAACCAGAGATGGTTCCCAGTCACAGCAGCCTTGTCCCCAGCGGGAGTGGACGACAAAACCCCACGAATCGCGCCCGTCTCGGCTGCGGGCTGGCCCTCGCCAGCTTCTCGTGCAGAGGATGCTGCAGGTTGGCAGCAAGCTCACTGAGCTTGGGTGCTGGCAGCACAGGCAGGAGGGAGCTCACTGCCTGGGCTGGGGACCCCAGGGCTGCTGGGGCCGTTGGCCAGTGAATGCCCTCCTCACCTTCCCAGGGGCTCACGCTGCAGTAGGTGGCATTTCCGATGCACCGGTCGCTCCACAAGACACTGTCCTGGAAGGAAAGCTGGAGCTGAGCCGGCCCCAGGCGCTGGCACCCCGAGCTGCACCCCAGAGCGTGGGCAGCAGGGGAGGGGGGATCCTGCCCCTCTGCTCCCAGGGCTCTGGGCAGAGAGAGAGAGACCCCCCTGCAGTGCTGGGGCAGCTCGGGAATGCTCAGCACAGCAGAGACAGGGACCTGGTGGAGCGGGGCCAGAGGAGCCCCAGCAATGCTGGGAGGGCTGGAACCCCTCTGCTGGGAGCCAGGCTGGGAGAGCTGGGGGGAGTGCAGCCTGCAGAGGAGAAGGCTCCCCAAGGGGAGACCTTCTGGGGGCCTTGCAGGGCTTCAAGGGGCCTGGCAGAAAGATGGGGAGTGACTTTTGAGCAGGGCCTGTGGGGACAGGACAAGGGGGGATGGGGTTAAACTCAAAGAGGGAGATTCAGACTGGAGAGAAGGAAGAATTTTTTTTGCTGAGGGTGGGGAGAGCCTGGCCCAGAGTGCCCACCCACATCCTTCATGGAAGGAAAAACTGTTTGGGAACAAGACCTGGCAAACAGATGCGGAGATGTTCACCCCCTGCCCCTGGCACCTCCCTGCACAAAGACGTCTCTCCCCTCAGCACGCAGCTCCCTGCGCTGTGGCAGGAGAGGGGCAGCTGTATCCAAGGGACCACGGTTCCCCTGTGACAGTCCCCACCATCCCGTCCCTGCTGGCCATGCCAACGGCAGCTCTCCACACCTTGCAGCACTTAATATGCGAGCGCAGAACTCGGCACCCCGCTTCGCACGGTGAATTATTAATCCAGCACTGGACAGGCTGGACTGTCACATCCTCCCCTCTAGCCATCCCTGGCTGTCCCCAGCTTGCAGGGACACCAGTTGTCCAGGTTGGACAGAGACTGAGTGACCAGGGCCAAGCGTGGTCCAGCCTGCCCAGGCACTGGGTCCCTCCCCCTGCTCCACGGCTGAGTTGTGAGGAATTCCAGGTTTCTCTCACCCCTTGACCTGTGCAAGTCTTCTCTGCCCTGCCCTAAGATCAAGGACCCTTAACCAAACCTTGGGGTCCTTGTGTGCTGGGGCACCTAGGGAAGATCTGAGCTCTGGGCAGGGGTGCTGCAAGAGGAGGGTTGCTCCCAGGGGTGCAGCTCAGGGAGGACATCGCAGCACCCGAGGCTGCTGCACGGAGCCTGTGGGCCCCAAGCCCAGGTCCCAGCACCGGGGCAGTCGTGTGGGGCAGGTACCAACACTGGGGCTGCCTGGGGTAGTTCAGCAGGGGAGAGACTGGCTCAGATCCCCCCGGACAACGCTCTCCTCTCCTGTATCCCTCATGGCCAAGCCTCCAGGGCACACCATACTAAACCACCATCCAGCACCCAACCTCACCTACATCTTACACCAAGCCCCCTGCAGAGGAAGAGAGGAGGAAGGGCAGCTCGAGGTTGCAGGTTGGCACAGCTCGCTCCACCTCACCTCTCCGGTGGCATCTCTCCGGTGGCATCTCTCCAGCCACCCCAGCGCCCGCCGCGTGGCTCTCGCCCTCCTGTCACCCCATGTTTGTGTCCCTGCTGCCGAAGGGCTGTTTGCTGCCGTCAGCACCAGCCTGCCCTGCCCGGGCTACCGAGCCAGCCTCCTTGGCGGGAGGATAATTAGGGCTGCAGGCAGAGGAAAGCTCTTGCCGACTTTTGCATTTTCCCGAGCCCTCGGCTCTGTTCACGGCTTCCAAGCAGATTAAATTCAGATCCCAGGCCGGGCAGCCCCATGCTCGGCTCACCAGGCAGCTGGGAGGCAGGAAAGGGGTGATGGGGGTTTTCTCTGAGTTTGAGAAGCAAGAAGAAATTGTTGGTGCTGAGGGTGGGGAGAGCCTGTGCCAGGCTGCCCAGAGAGGTGGTGGCTGCCCCATCCCTGGCACCATTGCAGGGGAGGTTGCCCGGGGCTCTGAGCACCCTGCTCTAGCTGCAGATGGCCCTGCTCCCTGCAGGGGGGTTGGATGAGGTGACCTTGAAAGGTCCTTTCCAACTCAAACCATTCTATGATTCTATGGTTAGTGAGGACCTGCTCCTTCTCTCAGAAAGACCCAGGTGCAGAGGTGCTGAAGCTGGTGCCATGTCTCAGGGACCACCGCACCCACCCAGGGGGTTGTGAAGGGCTTTGTGGGACCAGCATTTGCACTCAGGTCATGCAAATCAGGAGGACACATCCACGTTGACCCACGACTGGTGATGCTGAGCCAAGCTGTGCCTGCTCCACCTCAAAGAGCCCGTCCTACCTCCTGGCTCTGCTCCACCTCAGTGGCTGCCCGTGGGCAACACCACCTCCCTCAGCCCTGTCCCTTCCCGTAACGAATCTCACAGAGGCTTTATCCAGCCAAGACACTGCATATGCTGGAAACCCCCAAATGTATCTCATCAGTACCAACGAGAGGGAGAGAGCAGGATGAAGGATGAGCAGAGGTACGTTAGGGCTTGAGCAAACACCCGAGGAAGTTCTCTCCCCTCGCTCTCCACACCTGACAAAAACCACTAAAGCTTTGTTAAACTTTAGGAGCAACAACAATCCATCACGCCGCCGCTGTCATTAATCCTTGGTAATTGTTTCCATAATTAAAAGCCCCATTGTGTCTTGTCTCTCTAATATGATTTATCAGGTAGGGAGCACTCTTGCATGAACGGTGCGTGGCTGTTGGGAGGACACCCGCCTCCAGGCTGCCTGCATTTCAGAGAAACGCATGGTGCCTGCTGCCAGCACCCACTGCTCCCTCACCCTCCTGGGCACCTCAGGCTCTTCAACCCTGGGGTGAAACCCACACTCGAGATGCCCCTTTGGACACCAGGAACTGGATCGTTTCGATCCTTTGTGCAAAGCTCCCAGCCCCCCCCCATCCGTAAGCGAGCTGCAGCCAGGGACAAAACAAGCTCATGAGAGAAAAACAGCAGAAGAGAAGCCACCCACTTCCCTGGTGGCGCGGGAGGGCTGGGCTTTGTGTCAGCAGATCACGCTCCTGCCTCTGATGATGCATTAAAAACTTAAGGTGGGAGGACCTGCTCTTTGCTGGTGATGAACTGGGTGGTCTTTAGATTCCCTCTCTCTATTAGAGACCCTGGAGCTAACGAGGGGCCAGGCTGGAACCGCACTAGAAGGTGCAACCCAGGGCAATTCCTTGGTTGGACAGAGCTGTTCTGGGCACGAAGTTTCCTTGACTGTGAGATCCTCCCAGGGAAGTGTTTTTGGTGGTAAAGCCCGGAGCTGCTATGAAGGTTGGAAGAGTCACTGGGGTCCCAGCAGACTGCCCACCTCCTCCCTGCTCTGCAAAAACACCAGCATGGGGCAGGTGCTTGGAGCACTGATGGCAGCAAGTGGGGCACAGCCAGCTGGGATGAGGTGAGCAGAACAGAGTCCACTGGGGACAGAGCAGAAACCTGCAGCCTCACCTCCCTCTTCACACTGCAGACAGATCCAGGACACTCCAGTCAAGAAACTCGGCACAATCCTTGGCCCCTTTGGGCTCCTCTGCACCCCATATCTGGAGCCACCTCTGTAGCACAGGCACTCAGTGCCAACAGACAGGCTTGCTGGCAAGGACCTCATCCTTCCCTACCCTCCATGGGGTTGGGATGGGAATTGCCCTGAGCTCTCAGCCTTCCCTGTTGTCTCCCATTTTTCTAAGCTAATATCCTACAGCATCTTGCATGAAAGAGGAATAAATACAGCGAGTCTTGGAGAGCGCACGGATGAAGCTAACGGGACCTGAAAATTACTCTACTTTCTTGTGAGTCACACGCCTAATGTATGTGCATATTAATGCTCGCAGCACGCTCTGCTTGCCAGCTTTGTTTTCAAGAGCTTTCGCTGGGGGTTTAGCCAGAAAGACACACACCACGGCCACCCTGGGAGGGGTGCAGCTCTTTGCCAGTTCAGCTGAACATGGCCTGGCCCCCCTGGATCTCATGACTTTTCAGTCACTTTCCTCACAGCGTGACATGCAGTGAGTCCCCAGGCCTCAGCTCTCCATCTCCTAGCTGGACATCAGCCTAGTTGTGGCATCTGGTGTAGCACCAGTTTCTCCATGCCACCCAACTGTGACCAACAGCTTGGCTCCAGTTCAAGAGACTACAACAAGGGCAGCAGCACAAATATTGGCTCAGGGCCTTTGGAAAACTTCAACGTTGAGAGTACACACGAGCCAAAAATATCTGGCCTCCAAACTGTGTGCCTTGTAGAGGATGGCTCCTTTTCCAGGGGTGTCAGTGATGGCAGGAGTGCTCTGTCACTGGTGTGATCCTCTGCTCCCAGTTACACACTTGAGGGGGCTGTGTGTCCAGCTCAGGGCTGCAAGGCTGCTTGGTGGGCTCTCAGATCCAGGTAAATGGCCAGGACCATGGTCAGCCCTGATGAAAAGCCCTCCCTGGCAACTGTGACACCCAAAAAGGGCAAGTAGAGGCAACCTGGCTGGTCTCACCCTGCACATCCCTGAGTCAAGCAGAGCCCACCACTGGCTCTGCCTCCAAACCCACCACCTGCAGCTGGGACCACACCACGTCCTCAAAAAAAAGACCCAAGTTCATTCCCTGGTGACACAGGACCACATGCCTTACCCTGCAACAGTGCTCAGAGCTTTGCGAGGTGGGCAGATACGGGGACAGTTGTTCGTCTCCTGGCTGTGCAGATGTGCAGCTGCAACAACAGCTGTAAAACCTGCTGGCTGGAGGGCAGTTTAGCACTTCAACACCGGCTGCCTGCACGGCTGAGGAGAGCCAGCTCCTCCCTGCAAGGCCCCTGGCACCATCTGGAGTTTGCACCCAGATCCCCAGGGATGCATCAAAGCCTCCATCCTTCCTGCCGCTGTTGCAGCGTGAAGATAAAGCCAAGATTATCTCTGCAGGCTGCCAGGGGTTGCAGGCAGGAGTCTCACGTGGATGACAGCGCTGCTGAGGGTTTGCAGCCCCAGTGGAGAAGTTGAGTGGGATGGGCAGAGGGAACACTCACACTCAGAGTGCTTTGGTTTGGGAGGGACCTTTAAAGGTTACCTGGTCCAACCCCCTGCAGGGAGCAGGGCCATCTGCACCTAGAGCAGGGTGCTCAGAGCCCCGGGCAACCTCCCCTGCAATGGTGCCAGGGATGGGGCAGCCACCACCTCTCTGGGCAGCCTGGCACAGGCTCTCCCCACCCTCAGCACCAACAATTTCTCCTTCTCTCCATTCTGAATCTCCCTCTTGGAGTTTAACCCCATCCCCCCTTGTCCTGTCCCAACAGGCCCCACTCCACCCAGGTGTAAAGAGGGACCAAGTTCTCAAAAAGCACCAGGTTCTGCAATATCAGCTCACAGTGAACAGGCTGGCTACAGCACCACTGAACCTTGAAGCCACAAACAGAATCCCAACACGGTGAGGGTTGGAAGGGACCCCTGGAGATCATCTGGTCCACACCCCAGGCCCCCTCCCTGCTCCAGCAGGGTCACCCAGAGCAGGTGGCCCAGGATCGTGTCCAGGCAGGTTTGGAATCTCTCCAGAGAAGTGTATTTTTGGGACATACGAGCGTCATCCTATGACAACTAGATGAAACCCATGTGCAGCAGGTACTTCAGGCAGCCCACTCACAGCCCCATAGAACCCATCAGCCTCCAGGAGCTTTGACACCCATCAGGCCACCAGCAGCCACTGCCACATTCACACACCTCCCAGGAGGTTGATTGCCTCTCTCCGGGCTGAGCCTTTGCACGCTGGCTGTGGTGTGACCATCACCTCTCTCCCTTCCTCCCTGACAACGCCAACACACACCACCTACTTACTTGGGCTGGAGTCAAGGTGATGACCTTGGGATAAAGCAGCTCTGCAGCCAGTTCTCACTCTACCGAGACATTGACTTCCTCCACGTTCATCTCAAGGAACTCTTCTCTTTACATCAGGGCTTAAGATGTGGGAAGCTCTGAGCACACCCCTCATCGCAGGCAGGTATGCACAGAATTCATTTGCAGGCGAGCTCAAAGAACCAGATTTAGTGCTAGCTGCTGCCTTACTACCTTTTAACACTTAATCACTCTGCAGCCTGCTGCTCAGACAATGAGCAAAGCCTCCTCTATCTCCACGTCCAGGGCTCTTGAAGCTCAGGAGCCAGCAGGAAAAGCTTGCACAGGTTTCAGAAAGAGCCTTTACCTAGCGATGTGCCACTAAAGGATGTTTTATTAATCCCTGCTTTGACAATGCTGGCTGCAGCCAACGGGAGAGCGATCGAACCCGAATGAGGAGCAACTGAATTAAAGCAGAGCCCAGCATAATATCCAGGAGTTGCAATATCAGCTCCTTTATCCATCTTAAGGGGAAAAAAAAATAATAAATCTTGCTATTATTATTCAGCAGTAATGGAACCAGTGCTATTAGGGCTGCAGATAATGCCAGGTAAGAGGCATACCTACATTTAAAGAGACACTGCCACAGGGAAGGGTGTTGAGCAGCTTTATGACTACTTGAGCTTTGTGACTCAGGAGTGGGTTGCACTTTAATGCACAAATAGCTGGTCTAAACCAGGAGAAAAATGTCTCTGCCTAGTCCAAGCCATGCCCCACTGCAGCAGAGGTAGAAGGAGCCAGCACCAGGCTGCTGCCCAGATCCAGATGGGGAAAGGCAGCTTTAGAGTGCCAGGGAGGGGTTCAAGGGCTGCAGCTCCAGGAGAGGTGTCCTGACCTAGGCACTATCTTGAAGTGCAAGGGCTTCTTCCTTTTAAGTGCTGGCCAGAGCAGCTCTTTGTGCCATCACCGTAGCCCAGCAGGAAAAGCTGCACAGAAACAGAGTGCCCCAGACCTGCTTTTGACAGAAGAAGCAACCTTTAATTAGAAAGACATTAGTAACCCTGATCACAGAAGGGTCTGGGAGTGAGGACACCTCCATCCTCATTACCATCCTACCTTAGAATCCCATGGGATTTTAACTCACACTCTTCCTTACATAGAATCATTGTATAATCAAATGTTTTGGGTGGGAAGGACCTTCCAAGCTCATCTGGTCCAACCCCCTGCAGGGAGCAGGGCCATCTGCACCTAGAGCAGGGTGCTCAGAGCCCCGGGCAACCTCCCCTGCAATGGTGCCAGGGATGGGGCAGCCACCACCTCTCTGGGCAGCCTGGCACAGGCTCTCCCCACCCTCAGCACCAACAATTTCTCCCTTCTCTCCAGTCTGAATCTCCCTCTTTGAGTTTAACCCCATCCCCCCTTGTCCTGTCCCAACAGGCTCTGCTCAGACCTCTGTCCCCATCTTTCTGACAGGCCCTGTGAAGTCCCAAAAGGCTGCAGCCCCTATGAATTGGGAGATATGAGAACATGACCTCAGGGCATCTTAGCAGCTTCCTCCTTCAGAGCTCAGAAGGATTTATACTTCTCTAGAGGCTTTTCCCATGTCAGGGGGAGGCACGGGCATCGCTGAGCTGGTAGGAGAGCAGGGACTGCCTGCTGCCGTGCTCAGAGCAGAGCTGGCTTGGCTCATCCAGGTTAAACCTGCCCGAGAGCTGAGCTGGGTGCCATGGTTATTTTTAACCAGTCAGAGCAGGGTTAGTCTGAGCTGACACACACACAAACAGCTCAAGGCAGTCGTGCCATCAGGCACAGCCTCCAGCTCTGCCCCGAGCGACAGAGCCACCCTCCCCGGGCTGTTCCCATTTGTACACCCACATTTGGAAGAGTTACTGCTCTTTGCAGCATCATGTACCCTGACTCGTTCCAGGCAACAGATCAAGTGTGGGCCAATCTCAAGTCATTCCAGAGCTCCGGGTTGCACTCGGGCAGTTTCCAATCCCAACCTGACTTTCCAGACCCTGAGTCACCCTTTGTTCAACTCTTGCACTGAACCAAGGTCCTCTGGGGATCCGTGTGGAGGGAGAAGGCTCCGTGCAGAAGCACCCAGCTCTAGAGAAGACAGAAAGCTAACTGAAGACCTCAAAGCCACATGGACTCCGTGAGAAACTGGTTGGTTTATCCCAAGTGTACAGACTCGCTACCCTCTGGAGATGGCCTGCCTGCTTGGGGAGGGAGGTTCTTTTGAGGCACCTCTGCAGCCAGGGCCATCTGGGGACCAGTCAGTGTGGCCATGCTCAGCTACTGCCACATGGAAACCTGGCTCCACGCAGCCTGAGCCTGCACCTCCAACTCCCTGCACCCTTCTCCTTCAAACCCTGCATCACTCTCCATGAAGAGCCTCTCCCCAGGAGGGATCAGAGGGGAAGGTCCCGCTGGCAGCCCCATACCCTGGGCTCCCAGCAGCAGTACATCCATGCCACTTGGTGCACAAGCAGAACCTGCCAGCTCTAGGTACAGACAGCCCACTGCATCCCAATTCCATGAAAAAAACCAGGGTTATTTTATTATAAAGTTAAAAAAAAAAAGATATCAACATAGCATTTAACTGGGCAGCTTACTCAAGTACAGAGCCACCCCAGAGAACCGGGTGCTTTGCAGCCACAGCAGAGGTCCAGGTCCATGGGTCAGGGTTTCTGCTCAGCCTAGAAAACACAGGAGGTTTTACCCATAACACTGACCAGCCATCACTGACACTGAGCTGCTGAGTACAAACCACCCCACACCTCCCCTCCCCCTTCATTTCCCTGCAAGCCAGGCAATGGGGCACCAGCTTCATGGGAACTGGGAGCGTATCCACCAGACTGAGTCCACAGACAGCGAGGGGCAGGCACACTCACCCAGAGATCCAGTGACTCCTGCAGCGTAAGGATCCCATCCTGCTCCTCAAGCTCCAGGTCTGCCTCGGTGTCGTTCTGGGACCTGTACTCCTCACTGTCCGTTTCCACTTCCGAGGGCTGGGGGGAAAAGAGGCAGTTTGAGGAACCAGCCCGTCGCCGATGGCACCAGGAGCCACGGCCAAGGGTGACAGAGATGCTGCTTTGCAGGGACATCAATCAAAGGGAAACTTCAGTGTTATGAGCAGGATAAATCGATGTCCAAGGGCTCTTCAGCCAGCCTGCAGCCCTCAAAGGGTGTACAATAAAGGCAACCTCTTCACAGCTGCCTGCACAGGCTCCTCTGCAGTCTGTGCAGCGACTCCCATCTACCAGGAGCACACAAACTAAGGGCAGCCACCTCCAAACTGCTTGGCCCCTGAGGAGCAAGCCTGCTCAGCAGCCAGAACATCATACCTCATACGTGGTGTCCTCAGAGTCGGTCTCCAGGACCACAGACCAGGCCTCCTGCTCTTCCAGAGCTACATCATCCCACTTCCTCTTGTTTGCTTTGTTAAAGGGGTTGATCAGAGCTTCTCGGATCTCTGCAGGGATCCGTAGGAGGCACAAGCACAACACATACAGAACAATCAGACTTCTGTGTGTCTCTCAGCTTTCTACCCAGCACAGAAGAGCCAGCTCTAATGTGTTTTGATGTCACGCTGTGTGCTTCTTAGCTCCAACCTTCTGGTATTCCAGGAGGCCACAGCCCTTACCCTGGGGTGTGCTGCTCTGGCCCCAGTACACCGGCAGGTAGCCCAGGAAGCTCTGTATCCTGGTAGGGACAATGGAGAGGACAAGACGCATCAGTGTCCCTCGGTGCTTCTTGGTAATTCGTCCAGGACTGGTGGGAGACTGCATGGGGTTGACTTTGCACATAATGGTCTCCACCAGGACCACAAATCCAGCCCAGACCGATGCTTTCTGAATGATCTCCAGCTGCAAACAAGAAAGGCACATTAGCTCACACGAGAACTTCTGCTTATTTGAAGTCCTCAGTGGAAGTCTTAAACCCTACTCTGTCCCAGTGTGGAGCTGAGATTGGGACCAAATTCAGCCAGGTAAAACAGGACCAGTTAGATAGTAGCTGGTTCCCAATGACCTCCAATCTCTCCTGTCCCAGAGGGGGAAACATGAAAGCTGCAACAGCCATTAGCAGAAGCGAAGCAAGGCAAGACCAAAGCAGACAGGTGGCAAAAACTGGGATGGGGAGGAAAGCACGCACTGAGCATTGGGACAAGACTGAAAGAAGAGCAAATATCTGGCAGAGAAACCAAAGGTGGTGTCAGTCGTCAGGTTTTATCACCCTATTCTCGGGGCCTCCAGCTCCTCCAGCAGCAGGAACATCACCTACCAGGTACTTGACAGAATTCAGCTGGAGGATCAGGTACAGGAACCTGCTGAAGAAGGAAGAGGGCTCACTGCAGGCAACCGGCCTCCCCTAAACAGAGAGAGAAAGGTCAGACACCCTCCACACCAGCTGGCAGTGCCCCAGCAGAAACAGCCCCTTTGGCAGCTCTACCCTCTCTGTGCTGGTGCACTGCCTTAGTTGCTGCTCCATGAAGCCCAAGAAACTTAGACTAGGCAAAAACCTGGCTTAGCCATGTCTGAAGCCCTTCATCTACTTGTAGCTACTGGCCCAGATGCTCCTCGTTGTAGTAACGAGCTGCTGGCCTCACTAATTAGTGGGGCAGCTCAGGGCCCTTCCCTGGTATGAACACTGCTCCTGGTATCTTGCTTGAAGGCTGATGGCTCTTAATTAGGCGTTTATTTTCTCTCAATTTGGGGTGCCTGTCTCCTCCAGGGGGTTGTACCTTGCCAAGCCAAGACTCTGACTTGAGAGATCTCCCCTCATTCTCTGCTGATGTGAACAGTTGAAGGAAGAGGGTGATGAGGTGCCAGAAAATCTGCCCTGCTGAGCCTCACATTGATCTTAGGATCATAGGATTGTTTTGGTTGGAAGAGACCTTTCGGATCAAGTCCATTCCCTCAGCACTGCCAGGGCACCACTGACCCCTGTCCCTCAGCACCACAGCTCCATGGCTTGGAAACCCTTCCAGGGATCACATGGAATCCAGCCATGCCCTGGGACAGCCCTGGACAACCCTGGAGGGGAAGAAATTGTTCCTCAGCTCCAACCTAAACCTCTCCTGGGGCAACTTGAGGCCAGTTCCTCTTGTCCTGCCACTTGTTCCTTGGGAGCTGTACCCTAGATAAGGGGAGGCCCCTCAGCATCCCTCCCAGTCTGTGCCCTCCCCTTGCTCCCACACTGGGGGGAAGCTGGATCTGGAATTTGTTTTAATCAATGAAGATGAAAGGAAGGGAGCAAGCCTGGTTCTTTGAAACCTCAGCCTGAGCAATTAGCCAGCTGCACTGCGTGCACAGGGACACGCACACAGGCTCCCCTTCATAAAGCAGGCTTAGCTGAGGCCCTAGAAACACCTTCCAGAAGCTGGGAGGCTTTCACCAGCGAGGGCTGGGGGGCAGGCACAGCATGTGGGCATTGCCCTGGGGGTGAAGGGCACAGTGTTGGGATAACGGGGCACCCGCCTCCCTGCTCCATCCAGCTGAACAGGGCACTGGGGGAGAGGTGACCCTGCAGGGACAGGGACCTGTATCCAGCACCCACACATCTTGCTTGCATCCCTGCTGCTGGCCACGCATCTGGGGGACAGGCATGAGGCCCCCCCTCAGCAGAGCTGGGACGTGGCTGTTTATGATGAGCTCAGATGGTCTCCTGAGCTTATCCGTGTTCCCAGCCCATGTTTTTTAGCAACAGTGGAGATGGGAGGGTGGGACCTGGAGACACCAGCGGTTGAAATGGCTGATTTCTCTGGGTGATTGTGTGGGCTGAGGTGGAGATTTTCCTGCTGGGAGTTTTGCTAGACAGAGCTGAAGTGTTTGTCTCCCACTCTCAGCTCCGCTGCCCCTTCCGCTCAGCTCCACCTGATGCCTACGGATGGTGACTCATCCTGCACAGGCCACCGCTTGCTCTGCTCGTTCTTGCTCCTGGCATGGGCTCCTTCCTGCCCTGGGTGCTGTGGACCCAGCTCCCTCCTGCCCTGGGTGCTGCGGACCTGGCTCCCTAC
>JANVCC010000071.1:2547118-2568893 GCA_025345505.1 Todiramphus chloris collaris
CCCTCTTTGAGTTTAACCCCATCCCCCCTTGTCCTGTCCCAACAGGCCCTGCTCCAAAGTCACTCCCCATCTTTCTGCCAGGCCCCTTGAAGCCCTGCAAGGCCCCCAGAAGGTCTCCCCTTGGGGAGCCTTCTCCTCTGCAGGCTGAACCCCCCCAGCTCTCCCAGCCTGGCTCCCAGCAGAGGGGTTCCAGCCCTCCCAGCATCGCTGGGGCTCCTCTGGCCCCTCTTCACTAGGTCCCTGTCTCTGCTGTGCTGAGCATTCCCGAGCTGGCCCCAGCACTGCAGGGGGGTCTCTCTCTCTCTGCCCAGAGCCCTGGGAGCAGAGGGGCAGGATCCCCCCTCCCCTGCTGCCCACGCTCTGGGGTGCAGCCCAGGGTGCCAGTGCCTGCTGGGTGCCAGCGCATGGGGCCGGCTCAGTTCCAACTCCTCACCCCCAGCACCCCCAGGTCCTTCTCCGCAGGGCTGCCCTTGGTCCCTTCACCCCCAGCCTGGGCTGATACCGGGGATGGTCCTGACCCAGGTGCAGGATTGAACTTTGCTGCATTCAGCGTCCCACGTGGCTAAGCCTCTGTCCAGTTCATGAGTTATGAGACCATGTAACCACCAGTACCTGCTGGATGGATTCTGAAGGAAGGAGAAGTTAAACAAGGAAGATGAACAAGGCACTATCTCCTCATCATATACTCCAGCCTGCAGGATGAAAGATTAAAGGTACCTGCTTTGCAGATCCAGGGTTTCTCCTCTGAGTTATCTCCAGTGGCCTCCTGGTTCAATGGCCTTCAGCTGACACTCTCCACAGTTTTGGTCTCCTCCCTCTCTGCACAAGCCTGTGTGCCAAGCTCTTGCCCTTTGGCCCCCTGCTCTCAACAGCATTTTAAGCCCTTAGCACTTGTCTTCATGTGACAGCAGCTGGCAAGTAAATTTAGATGATCAGCAAACATGACAACTGCAAATCTCTTCATCAGGAAGGCTGAATATCACTCCCCTAAACAGCATGTTCTCATTTCCTACCTCAACCCCTTCTTCACCTGAGCAACTGCATGTGGAAGTGCTATTAGAGGCTTATAAGCCAATAATGCTCTCCCCATCAAAGGCCATGAGTCACATCATTTCCAAAAGCTACAAGGTTCACCTTTGTATCCACCTCAAGCTAATTGCTTTAAAAAAAAAGTAAGAAGCTGGATTCATTACGTTTCTTTAATTGCCCTCAGGGCTGGAGGTACTGTGAGGGTGAATTTAATTTAGCTAAGAGATGATTTTCATTAGGGGATAAAGGAAAAGAGAGAAGAAGTGTCGTGTGATGTTCTGTCCCTTAACACAATACTGTGGGACAGCTTTTGTGAGTGCAGGGCTGGGCTGCCAGGGGAATGAACCCATCCGTGCAGTCGCTGTGCCCGCTGTGCCCACTCCCTGCCTGTGAGCACTTGCTTGCTCTGGGAGCTGGAAAGCCCTTCAGATATCAGTGGAACAGGAGCAGACAGTGCAGAGAGTGAAACACCTTTGTGCTCAGGGGCTGTGCGTACAGACCTCGCCTGCCCCCCAGCAGGGCTTACAAGGGATGCCACAGAAAGGTGTGGGGTCCCAGAATCCCAGCATGGTGGGTGTTGGAAGGGACCTCTGGGGAGCATCTGGTGCCACTCCCCGCTCCATCCAGCAGGGGCACCCAGAGCAGGGGCCCAGCAGTGCAGTGTCCAGGGGGGTTTGGGATCTCTCCAGAGAAGGAGACTCCACAGCCTCTCTGGGCAGCCTGGCACAGGCTCCCACACCCTCACACCAAAGAAGTTTCTCCTCCTGCTCAGGTGGAACCTCCTGGGTTCCAGTTGGTGCCCCTTGTTGACCTTTGTCCTGTCTCTGAGCAGCTCTGAGCAGAGTCTGTCCCCATCCTCTCACCCCCTGGGGTCCTTCAGCTCTTGCTCAGCATTGCTCAGCTCCCCTCTCGGGCTGCTCTTCTCCAGCTGCACAGCCCCAGGGCTCTCAGCCTTTCCCAGCACAGAGATGCATTTCAGCAAGACCAACTGGGCTGACGGAGACTTAATTACGCTGTGCTACAGAAGGTGGCAATAATATCTGGGTATTTATGGCCCCACAATTGTTCTGCTCTGCAAGGCGAGCACCGAGGAGAAGAGAAATGGGCAAAGAAGACAGAAGTGCAACTTTTTTCTGCTTCTGAAAAGCTGAGCAAAGGACTGTGAGGATGGGCTGAGGCTTGCTGAGCCAGGCGACACGCAGCCCTCCGAGCTAAACGGCAAAAGGCATGGATGTGCTGAGAGGGATCCCTTGGCCAAACCCTGCAGGAATGTGGTTGTGCAAGTGTCGGAAATACTGGTGGCTTTGAGGGTTTGACAAGGAGGAGCCCAAGGAGGAGAAAGAGTATGGTGTGATTTACGTGCCCAGCACAATGGCAGTTGTCACTGGTGGGTGGCCGAAGCCGGGTGCAGACCTTGCAGTGGAAGTTGCATTTGTTGTGGTGGGGATTTTGAGGGGTGACTACGGGAACAGCGACCTGCTGCAGTTTATCTCCACCAATGTCGCTGGCAGCCAGCTTGGGAAGTGTCTGGGGAGATCAGACACGCTGATGGGAAGACTGCAAACTAATAAAAGGCCGTTTTGTTTGGAAAGCTGAACCTCCACTGTGCTTTTATTTCCGGCTGCTCATGAGTCTGTCAGGAGCGAGGCCGCCCCGCTGATCCGAGCCGCGCTGCCACGTGGGAACAGATGCCTCAACCTGTGGCCCAGCTGTGAGCTGGGTGTATGAAGATGAACTGGGATGTACAGAGTGGGGAGAGAAGTGCTGGGGTCTTTAGCAAACCTCTAAGACCCCAAAAGCCCCTCCAACGCAAAGCTAATGCCTGCAGAAGAGCCGTCCAGTAAGAACCAGTTGGAGGCTGCATGGCTCCAAGCACATCTGAGAACAGGGGTGAGTCTGTGAAGACAAGCAGGGGCACAAAGCCCAGCGCTGTGACCCTCCACAGAACATGTGTACATTTACTTTTGTAGCCACCCTACAACAGCAAAGCATCACAGCCAGTCCCTGCTTTTCCATGCCTTACAAAACCCAGTGACTCTGCTCAGTGTATTTCTAACCCCTGGAAGTTTTACAGTAAGATCTTGCTCTGTCCAGAGATGTCTCTTGTCATCATACCAAGTGTTTTAGTCTCCATCTGAAGACTGTTCAGCCTGTCCAGGGTCACCTCCACCCTCCAAGTCCCCCCATTTCCCCTGCCGTGCTTGGCACGCCTCCCAGATCTGCTGATGCTGTCCCTCCTTTCAGCAGGTATCAGAAAGGGAAAGGACAGACGGACATGAAGTCCCATCAGGGCAGTTCCTGCTGGGCAGCTGGTGATGGAGGTGGAAGGAGCTGCTGTCAGTTTACTGCTCCATAGCCTCGCTCAGGGAAGGAAATCTGTGCTTGGCCATGGAGGAGGAAGAAATGAGGGGGATGCTTCATATCTCTACCTTTAGGAGTGGATGCTTTTAAGGACAGAGCTGTCAGGGAGATCTCCTTCCTTCTCCTCCTCTTCTTCTCTTCCTTTCCTTTCCTTGCTCTGTCATCTCACAGCTCTGGGCCACTGCACAGAACCTTTCAGAGAGGCACTTTTCCCGGTGGAGTCTCTAAACCTGACAGCAGAGTGGGAAACAGCTGGAGGAGACTCACCTCACAACCTTCTTTGAGGATTACGCTCTGCAGGAGGGCTCCTCTTGCTCTCCTCTTCTGCGGGGATTTGCAGCCTCCTGCCAATAGGAACAAGATGACTTCAGCCAGTTTCGTTTATACTTTTGGAGTGGACCTATTGTTTTTAAATGGTTCAGTCAAGCTTTTTGACGTCGAAGGACAGTGATGAGAAGGCAGGGGTAGGTACTATATCTGCTCAATTAATGAGATGAGTCCTATTGATTTTAAACGGGGGTGATTCACTGGCTTGAGATGAGACACTGGTTTATTTATCCACTGGAACGTGGCCTGATGATGCAGCATCTTATAGGATCTGGCCCTTATATATCACAATTAGCTACAGCCAGTGCAGGAATCCATTCCTTATAGTAGTGCTGGGCTTGAGATTATGTTGGGGGTTTTATTGTTATTATTTCAGGCAGGGTGCCCAGGAGGGAACAGGGTGATTAATATTCAGGGAACAAATCCAGAGGTAATGGTCCCCATGAGCTGGGGGCCAGAGAAGCTGACAGCTCACTTTTCTGGGCAGCCAGGTGGGACCGCTGGTTTCTGAGCTGCATTTTGGAAGCTGCCAGCGATGTTTAGGGGTGGATTGGCAGGCCTAGCAATAAAACCTGTTACCCACAGAGCTCCCCAACTCTGCTGAAAGGGACCTCTTTCTAGGGGATGGGTGCTGTCTCCGGGCTCCTGCCTTCACACGGGGTGCAGAGGTGGCTTAGCATGCCCCTGGTACTTTATGCCTGGGCAGGAGACTGTTTGCACACGCAGAATTGCCTCCTGCCAATGTGCTTTTGACACAAACCTGAGTTCAGGTGGCCCTTGTAACAGCAGGTTTCCATCCTTCCAGCTACAGAGACACATGCAACGTGGCTCATCTTCCCCTGCCCACGACAGCTGGACACAGAGCCAGAGAGACCACAAGAACAACACTCCCCTGAGCACTGAAACACCTTAGAGCAGCACAGCGATGGGTGCAATCTCAAGGTGCTGAGCTGCCTGCGGCCCCCACCATCCTGCTCCCCTGGGTTGAGTGGGGCTGTGGCAGTACTTTGGCAGCTGCTTTGCAGCATCTGGTGCCCTCCCCTGGCTCTCTGCCACACTGTTCACACCAGATGCCAACCTTCTACTGCCCAGTGCTCACAGGTTTGCAGCAGAGGCAAGAGAGGAAAGTTGCTCCTTGCCCTACATTTTGAACATCTGGGAGTTTTTCATCATTGTGAACAGGTCAGGACCTTTGAGAGCCCCTCTCTAGGTTACATTTCTTTCCTCCTACTTTTTTTCTTAGTATATTTAATTTAGAACCATAGAATGCTTTTGGGGGGGGGACCTTTCAAGCTCATCTGGTCCAACCCCCTGCAGGGAGCAGGGCCATCTGCACCTAGAGCAGGGTGCTCAGAGCCCCGGGCAACCTCCCCTGCAATGGTGCCAGGGATGGGGCAGCCACCACCTCTCTGGGCAGCCTGGCACAGGTTCTCCCCACCCTCAGCATCAGCAATTTCTCCTTCTCTCCAGTCTGAATCTCCCTCTTTGAGTTTAACCCCATCCCCCCTTGTCCTGTCCCAACAGACCCAGCTCAAAAGTCTTTCTGACAGGCCCCTTGAAGCCCTGAAAGGCCAGAAATGTCTTCTTTTACCAGTGGCTTATCTTTCTTCTTCTCCTTTCCCCTCCATGTCTTGGTTTACACCCATCCTCATTTAGCCAAGGCTAAGATCAGAGGTTTTTTTAAGAAACAACCTCATAACACCTCTCCTACGGGTGCTGCCTGGGAGCAGCAATAAGGCCCCAATCTCCCTGTCAGATACTCCCTAACAGTTATCGTCACATTTGCAGAGAAGCAAAGAGGATCGTGAGCTATTCCTGAGCAGAGGGGGATCCATCCTGCCCAGTGCTCAGTGTCAGACCTGGCCCTGGTGCTGGAGGAAGCCAAGTGCTGCTCCCAGCAATGTCAGCGCTCTCCCTGACTCCGGAACAAGCGGTGAACATGAGTTTGCATTCAGCTCCATCAGCATTTCTGGTGCTGGGGAGACAATCAGGAGAAACCTCACATTTCTCTGGGTCAGGATGTTCCATCTTCCGAACAAGGTTGGCTTCTAAGTAATCTGGTTTAGGAAGATGCTTCCCAAAGAGCAGGATTTCCTTCAGTCACTTGCAATGGTGCTTCTGTTTCATCTCCTGCAGCCACTTGCTGCTGCCTATCTCAAGAGGCAGGACACTGGTTTTAGAGGGACATTAAGAGTTTCCAAATGTATGTGTTTTTAACATGTCTCTGAATTTGTTTCTGGTTTTCAGTACTCTTTGGTTGGTTCATCGTGGGAATGCAGGGAGCCAGAAGAGACAGTGCCTTTCACATGGCTATCACAATACTCCACGTTCCCCCAGTGAGACCAGAAAACAAGCCCTGGAAACAAGCCCTCTAACAGCTAAATGACCTGGAGAGAGTTTGTCGGCCCTCAGTTCTTTGTAAGGAAACATTCCATTGCTTCCTGAAAAGAACTGGGCAGAACCAGCTCTGAGCAGGAGCTGCTTTGGGACTGCTGGAGAAGCAGACCCCGTGTGACAAGGCGTACCTCGCTCTGCCAGTGCAGACAGTGCTGAATCTGCTCCTCCTGGGGCTTGTAAAAGCTTTCCCTGGCAGTGGAAAAGAGGAGACCTTCCACTCTCAGGCACACAGCTCCCATGGGAATACGGTCAGTCCTTCATGGACGGGAGTTCAGAAAGGGAGGGCAGAATCTTGGTGTCTTTTTGAGTGCAGGTGGTCTTACATTATTCAGTGGGCACTCCTGACAGTGCTCTCCGCACAGGAGATTAGTCTGTGCTTTGCTTTAAACTCTGAATCTGCCTATGCAAGAGGAATAACAATGAGGCTTTTGTAAATGTCAAAAAAGTAACGTCTCAACAGTAATTAAACCTGCTTATTGTTCGGTTGGAGCAGTTAGCATCCCAGTAAATGGTATCGCAGAAAACCAGTGTATTTTATTATCACATGATTTTCCTGAATATAGAATCATAGAGTTGTCAGGGTTGGAAGGGGCCTTAAAGCTCATCTGGTTCCAACCCCCCTGCCATGGGCAGGGACACCTCCCACTAGAGCAGGTTGCTCACAGCCCCAGCCAGCCTGGGCTTCCAAACTTCCCAGGATGGGGCTTCCACCACCTCTCTGGGCAACCTGGGCCAGTGTCTCCCCACCCTCCTGGGGAAGAAATTCTTCCTCCTGTCCAACCTGAATCCACCTCTCTCCAGTTTGGATCCATCCCTCCAGTCCTGTCCCTGCCCCACAGCCTAACAAGTCCCTCCTCAGCTTTCTTGTAGCCCCTTCAGATACTGAAAGGCCACAATAAGGTCTCCCCAGAGCCTTCTCTTCTCCAGACTGAAATATAAGGGCCTCTTCTTTACAAATTACACGGTGAAAGAGCAGATGGCAATGAAAAAACAGTTTGACCGTTGCCCTGTATGTGATCTCAGAAGCGAGGCTGCTCAACTGAACATCATCATTAATATTTAAGAGAAGAGCAAGACTTCATCAGGACTGGGGATGCCTGCACGTGATGACAGCATAAGGACAGTCCATTCCAGCAGGACACTGCAGTCCTTTGGGCTGGAGGATACCTGCCTCACTAAACAGGGACCTTCTAGCCACCAGCAAGATCAGCATCAACAACCTTGTGTCTCCTAGTGACTGTGAAGAGGACCAAAGCCCTGCACTAATGGATGGTTGTGGTACGTGCCCTTTCCAGTGCCTGTAGTGGACACACAAATTGCAGGTCAGCAAGGGGAGAACTTACCACTCTCTGAAAGGAGGTTGGATCCAGGGGGGGTCAGGCTCTGCTCCCACGGAACAAGTGACAGGACAAAAGAAACCAGCCTCAAGTTGCCCCAGGGGAGGTTTAGGTTGGAGCTGAGGAACATCTTCTTCCCATCAAGGGTTGTCCAGGCCTGTCCCAGGCTGCCCAGGGCAGTGGTGGAGTCCCCGTGATCCCTGGAGGGGTTTCCAGGGTACAAGCAAAAGGCAAGGAGACATAAGAATCACCTACACATATCTGGACAGAGGCTACCGTGCTGGGTTGCCACCCCAACAGCCACGCAATTGTGGCAGAATGAAACTTGACCCATGTGTAGAGATGTCCAAAGGTGTGGGTCCTGGCATGGGAACAACTGAAGCACCTGCTTCACCCCAGCCAGGCTGCAGAGGACAGCACAAGGAGGTAAAATGCCCATGCCCTGGCAACACAGGACTTCTTGTCTTGTAAGCACAGGAAAACTGTCTAGCAGATCCTCCTCCTAGCCCTCAAAGTCCTGGTATCTGAGACCTCTGGCCTTATTGCAGAGCTTTCCAAGGGTGTAGAACCAACATCTAACTTCACAAGCCTGGAGCAGAGGTGACCTCTGCTGATAAAAGTGCTGACTGAGGCAGGAAGGTGGCTGCATGCTGCCCGCATTGTCACCTTTGTCATGCTGCATCCCAAACTGAAAGCTCAAAGAGCCCAGGGGAAGGCCGGGCAGGAGACAAGTCAGCAAATGAAAAGAGGCTGCTCTGCTCCCTTTGTGCCAACATCTCCACTCAGCCCTCTTTTCAAGGACACAAGAGTCTGCGAGATGAAAGGTGCTGCGTGCCAGGGTGGCTTCCAAATCATAAGACGTGGCCTGGAGGTGACCGGCTGTTTGCTGCAATGTTCCTGACAACATGAGTAGGAGAGTGGCTCCAGAGGGAAAAGGAGGAGATGAAAAGCAAAGCCTGGGAGCAGGAACGAGCTGCAGTGGCCCTGGGGGAGCAGAGATGTTGAAAGGAATGAGAGATAAGGAGGTCATGTAAGCAGGAAGGGCTGGATGTCAAAGCAAGAGCCTGAACTTCGGTGTCAGAAGCATCAGGGTGCACAGGAGGATGAACACAGGACATGGAAAAGGCTCTGGAAAATTTAGTCTCAGTGAAATGGTGAATAAAAGCCAGGCTGGAGGGATCCTGAGGGATGAGAAAGGACAGGGATGAAGGCAGTGACTGATCATTATTTTTAGATAGAAGTAGTTCGGAGAGCATCTGGTCATCAGTGAACTGGGACCAGGTTTATACCCAGTTAACTCTGGGTATGCTGGCACCCCAGTTCAGACCAAGGACTGTCAGAAGATAAAACCAAAAGACTAAACCTGCTGCATTTCCACCCATCTCCTGTTCTAGCCGGGAACAAAGGGGTTTGGCATGTTTCCCTGGCCCAGCCTGAGATGAGAAAGAGAGACCATCCCTCTAGGTACACAGAGATCCTTTCAATCATCTGAGCCCCTGGACCAGTTAATCTGCAAAAACCTGAACTGATTTGTAAAGATAAGAGTGTTCCTCTGCACACATGAGAGCAAGTGGCTGTAAAACAAGGAACGTACTATTTTCAGAGAACATAAATTTATCTGCTTTTATTTATTCAGGATGTTGGTCTTCAGGTCTGAAGAATCGCACTGGCTTCTTACCGTCAAGCTGCTAATCATCGCGGAGTGCCTGGGAATGACATGTCCTTACTGGCGTGATACCACAGCAGAATTTCAGCAGAAACTGAACGCATATTTTGTGATTTCTTTTGCACAAGCTGATAAGGTTCATCTGACCAAGCTTTTTAAATTTTTTTTTTTTTTTTTTTTCTGAAAGGAAATGACTGCAATTACCTCAGGGCTTCCTTTTCTGAAGATGGGTTTTGTCGATTGTTACGCCGTTAAACTCCGCGCCCATCTGGCGTCAAATTCTTGTCTGGAGAGCACAACCCTGCCAAACTGCAACAGCTACTGAGGCCCTTGTCAAAATCCGTCTGGACTTTTTTGTGCTTAAATTAAGTGTTCTGAATACTAACTTTGTTCCTAGAAAGAAAACTTCTGAAGGAAGTAATGAAGGAACGTGGCAGGACATGGATCCTGTCTTGATTATTATAAATAAAAGGTGGGGATTTAAAATTCCAGCTGGATCTTTGTGCTTCAAGGGCAGCACAGCTCTTTGCAGGTGCAGGGGAGGGTTACTCCTCCCCGAGTCACCACCACATTTTTAAGGGATGTCTCAGATGTTTTCATGAACTTTGCAGCCCTGGTCTTTGGCTTGGCTGGTTCCAGATACCAGACTGCAGGATGCTTCAACTGAGAAAGGACAAGGAAGGCCAGGACTTGGAGCAGTGAAGTTTCCTGACTGTTTGCTTCGATGACAGCAGGGTTTGTGTTCTGGCCAGGCTGCAGGTTGGCTCAGCTCACAGCAGACAAATGTGCAATCACAGTGAGAGCGGGGCAGACGAGCGTGTGTCTTATGAGGAGAGGCTGAGGGGTCTGGGGCTGTTCAGCCTTGAGAGAAGAAGGCTGAGGGGAGACCTTATTGCCCTCTGCAGTGACCTGAAGGGAAGGTGTAGAGAGGTGGGAGTTGGGCTGTTCTCCCTGGTGACAACTGATGGAACAAGAGGCAATGCCTGAAGTTGACCCAGAGGAGGTTCAGGCTGGATCTCAGGAAGCATTTCTGTCCAGAAAGGGTTGTCAGGCACTGGAAGGGGCTGCCCAGGGAGCTGCTGGAGTCACCAGCCCTGGAGGTGTTTAAGAGCCAGGTAGATGTTGTGCTTAGGGACAGGGTTCAGTGTTTTGGATAGGGCTGGAATAAGGTTGGGTTTGATGATCTTGAAGGTCTCTTCCAGCTGAAACTATTCGATGATTCTATGAAAATGGGCTTGTGTGTGGTACTGACCAACAAGGGAAGAAGCAGCATCTGCTCTCTCCCTGTGCTGAAGCAACACCTGGCTACACCCAGCCCTGAGTGGCTAAGGGGGATGATGTCTGTCAGGATGGAAGGGCAGCGTACGAGGTGGAGGAGAAACAGTGTACGAGGTGGAGGAGAAACCTCTGTGGCTGCTCTCACATGAGCCGGGTTCCTGTGACCGTAAATCTCCCACTCTCAAAAGCAATCAATGACACAGAGCTCACCCAAGCACAAACACAGGGTTTCCTAAGCCTTCCGCTCCCTGCTATGATACTCCAGGCTAAACAAACTTCCTGCCTGCTGCAATTGTTTCAATGCTTTTGGTTCTGCCTGGGGACAAAATTCAGGCAGGGGCAGCTGAACCTGGCACCTTGTCCTTTCTGCAGACCAAGATGCTCTCACTGATGCAACAAGCTCATTTTTCACATCTGCCTTCTGGCCTTGCTCTTGTCTCTGCTCCACCCTGTGCTCAAGCTTAGGAAAAGGTCAGGAAAGTGAGTGAAAAGGGGTCTGTCCTTATAGGGCTGAATCCCAGAATAGTGGGGGGTTGAAAGGGACCTCTGGGGATCATCTGGTGCCACCCCCCTGCTCCATCCAGCAGGGGCACCCAGAGCAGGGAGCCCAGCAGCGCAGTGTCCAGGGGGGTTTGGGATCTCTCCAGAGAAGGAGACTCCACAGCCTCTCTGGGCAGCCTGGCACAGGCTCCCACACCCTCACACCAAAGAACTTTCTCCTGCTACTCAGATGGAACCTCCTGGGTTCCAATTTGTGCCATTTCCCCTTGTCCTGTTGCTGGGCACCACTGCAGAGTCTGGCCCCATCCTCTTCCCCCTCATCCTTTAGATACTTGTAATGATTTTCAGATCACAATGTGCATGGGCTGAGGAGCTCAGCCAGTGGGATAATGGAAGCCAGTCTGGGTTACTCAGGATGCCCTGGAAACAAGCTGATAAATGATGTTCTGCATCACCTGCAAAGATACACAGGAGCTTACTGGGGTAAGGGTCTGAAGAAGTTGACAGTAGGGGAGAAGCTGAGATGAAACTTTGATAATTGGTGTAAAAAATCCTTGCTGACCTCTTGTTAGGATTAGATTCTGTACAGAAACCACATAGAAAGAGTGAAATGTTATCTGTATCTGTACCGTCATCTGCTTGGCTCAGTTCAAACATAAAATTCATCAGCCATACTGAGAAAAGCTATTAGAAATTCACATAATTCAATTAGACCATTAAAAAGATGATCTAACCATGTCAGTTCAATTATTCAGACTAGGGCAAGCTGAAATCTTTCATGTTACCTAAACTGGAAGTCTCCTGCTGTGCCAGTCCACTGGTAGCAATCCGCTCATCTAAGGAAGAGATTCATTCAGACTTTATTCCTGCTTTCCAATTTAAATAGCAGGTCTTTTTGGATAAGAAAATCCTCCAAGTCTGATATTAATCAGAAGGAAAAGTAGCATCCTAGACACCATGGACTCTTCTACACAATCACACCCAACATCGTGTCTGCTCACAGAAGCTGTGCACTCTCCTGTCTCCCTTGGAAGGGTGTTCTGGCAGAGGGCCCTTTGCCCACTTTGACATCTCATCGTGGGAGTTCATAGTGACAAAGCCCCTGTGTTCCCTTTTCCTGCTGTTTTTGTTCATTTTAAGCTTCTCCATCCAGACTGCATTCTGCTCCCACCCTTTCACATGTCCCCCCAAACCCAAAAGCATGACAACAGGGTTCCCCAGCATTCGCTTGTCTGGCAGGACTTTCACCAGGGTCATTGGGAGATCAGCTGTAGGTGCACATCCTCTTCTAACTCCTCCCCTGTTCTGTGAAAGGACACAAGATCTGACCTTCAGCACACCTTTTTCTCCCATCCCTGCTGTATCTCATTCCTGACTCAGCCTACACCCGTAGTCTTGGTGTCCCCTCTGTCACACATGTTGCTTTGTGGTTAAGGTGTTGTGCACCCGGAGTCTTAGCAGATGCTTGGTTTCTGGAGACAAAATGCTCTGGGTGACGTGTCGGTCACTACTACCCCTTCTGAAGCTGCTCTGTCACGAATACAGCCTCCCTGAAAACAAAAACACCGGAACAAGCAGATGAGGGTACACAGACGAGCCTTTCAAGCTGAAGCCTCACCCCTGAAGCCACCCCAAAGATACAGAGAGTTTAAGCCTTGACCAAACAGAGCTCTGAGCTCACCTCTTACACTGCACTTGCCCGATGTTCTTGGGCCAGTCCCAGATAGCAGCAGCCAGGCCAGAGCCGAGGAGGAGGAGGTGGAGGAGGAGGAGGAAGAGGGAGCATCCGAGAGCCAGGTGGTGGAGGCGCTGCTTATGCTTCTGTTTGCTCACTTTGTCTCGGAGACTTCCAAAAGCCTCTCACGCTGGCAAAACAGATACATTGCAAGCTGCTTGGAGGAATCCTGAAGAACACAGTACGTGGCAACGCCAAGCAGAGTCCTCCACACAGAGATGTAAATATGCTCCATCTTCACAGATCCGCAGCAGCACACAGGCAGTTTTGCTTAGCCTAGTTTTGTCTGTTACAGATGCGGGGTTTGATCAACAATCACCTGGCCAGCATTCCTGGGTGACCAAGAAGGCCAACAGCATCTTGCCTGGTATCAGCACTAGTGCAGCCAGCAGGACTAGGGCAGGAAGCATCCCTCCAGACTGGGAACTGGGGAGACTGCATCTCAAATACTGGGGTCAGGTTTGGGCCCCTCACTCATTCCCAGCAGGACATTGAGGGGCTGGAGTGTGGCCAGAGAAGGGCAATGGAGCTGGGGAAGGGGCTGGAGCACAAGGGTGCTGAGGAGCAGCTGAGGGACCTGAGCTTGTTGAGCCTGGAGAGAAGGGGACTGAGGGGAGACCTTCTGGCTCTGACAGCTCCTGACAGGAGGTTGGAGCCAGGGGGGTCGGGCTTTTCTCCCAAGGAACAAGCAACAGGACAAGAGGAAACAGCCTCAAGTTGCCCCAGGGGAGGTTCAGGTTGGAGCTGAGGAACAATTTCTTCCCCTCCAGGGCTGTCCAGGGCTGTCCCAGGCTGCCCAGGGCAGGGGTGGAGTCCCTGTGATCCCTGGAGGGGTTTCCAAGCCGTGGAGCTGTGGTGCTGAGGGCCATGGGTCAGTGCTGCCCTGGCAGTGCTGAGGCAACACTTGGACTTGATGATCTAAAGGTTTCTTCTATCCAAAATGATGCTATGATTTTATGATTCTGTGATGAGGAGATGGTGTCCAAGTTGCGTGGCTAAATAGTTCTGCAGTGAGAAGCTCTGGCATTGATTAGAAATCGGTCAACAGATACAAATCAAAATGCAGATTCAAGAGGCAAACTTTCAGTATAGAAAGAGATGAGCAGCTCTCTATCCTAACAATGCGTGCAAGAGGCAGGATTACTGCAGACATTTAGTGCTGATCTATAAAAGACAGTGAAAATTATGACTTACAGCAAATTATTTAGATGTAAGAGAATTCTGAATAGTCCCAGATACGAGAGGATTTTGAGGAATTTTGGAAAGACAGGGGGAAAAAAAAAGAAAGATTATCTGGGCAATAGGGTGGCAGATTAAAGTTAGTATGATGTGATGCACATGGGAAGAAAGTGTTTGAACTCTTCCTGGTCTTCATGCATTGTAAATCAACTCAAAGGCCTTGATGTCACCATAAAGAGCTCATTAAGAAGCATCTGCTCCGCAAAGCGTTCTGACCAGAAAAGCAGTAAGATGTTAGGATATTTAAATATAGGTTTCATGTAATGATGAAAATATGATAATGCCATATATTATATTAGTGGTGACATCTCCTTGCCTTAAACAGCGTGTTCAATCCAGTTCTGTTCCTCTCGTTTGGAAAATAGAAATGCAGTTCAAAGGGCAGAAGAAGAAATGCTAAAGACTTGGAAGATTTCCATATGAAAAGAGGGACTTGGACTATTGTAGCTTTGGATAGGAAATTAATAATGGGAAAAAACTGAATTTCATTCCCTAATGAATGATGTGGGAATAGAGAGGAGATGATCCTCCAAAACTCTCCGCGATGTACCGCTGCCAGAAGAACAAGGCACTGATATAAATTCAAATAACTGTTTTATGTTAAGCACCATTAAGACACAGATGAGGCAGCGTAGATCTGGAAACTCATTAGTACAATATAGTAACTTGTGCCCAAGAATTTAGTGAGATTCAAAAAAGAGTTACCTTCTCTTCCCATAAACACTTCCACACGGGCAAGACCAGTTCCCACAAATTCTGGTTAAATTCTCAGTCCTCTGGGAGGCTCCAAGACTATTCCTTGAGCCAGAGCTCCCACTTCTAATATGCCACTGAAACTGGGATTGGAGTCGACTCACCTGCCAACACATTTTCGCCTGGAAACATCCAGAAATGCTCCTGTAATGTCAAACCTAGCAAATGTAGGTTGCTGTTATCCACCTGTCAGTTTAGCTGCCAACGTAACAACGAAGGCGTGTAGAATGCAATTCCCATGCACATCTTTATTTCAAGCGATTTCTGGTAATTCCCTGAACTCCAACTACAGGTTTTTAAAACCTCAGGAAATAAAAACAACAAACCTGTCACGTTCTGACTCCAGATGTGACCTTATGCTTGGGGCTTGAGCCAGCCACGTACTTGGGAACCCTGAAAAGCACTTTGTGGTCACTGCAGGTTCTGCAGGTGACACCTTCACTGCATTGCAAGTGGCCCCAAGGTGAAATTCACACTCAGATTTGGATGTTGACTCATAGGAGTGGGCTAGGGGCCAGATTCAGGGAAAAGTAGTGCACTTGAGAACTCCCCCAGACATGCACATGAATTTAAAGGGTGCTTCAGTCAGTGATGATGGGACTGAGAGCAGCCCTGAGGACAGGGAATTGGGGTGCTGGGGGTGAGGAGCTGGAGCTGAGCCAGCCCCATGCCCTGGCACCCAGCAGGCACTGGCACCCTGGGTTGCACCCCAGAGCATGGACAGTAGGGGAGGGAGGGACCCTGCCCCTCTTCTCCCAGGGCTCTGGGCAGAGAGAGAGAGAGACCCCCCCTGCAGTGCTGGGGCAGCTCGGGAGTGCTCAGCACAGCAGAGACAGGGACCTGGTGGAGCGGGGCCAGAGGAACCCCAGCGATGCTGGGAGGGCTGGAACCCCTCTGCTGGGAGCCAGGCTGGGAGAGCTGGGGGGGTTCAGCCTGCAGAGGAGAAGGCTTCCCAAGGGGAGATCTTCTGGGGGGACAAGGGGGGATGGGGTTAAACTCAAAGAGAGAGATTCAGACTGGGGAGAAGGGAGAAATTTGTGACACTGAGGGTGGGGAGAGCCTGGCCCAGGCTGCCCAGAGAGGTGGTGGCTGCCCCATCCCTGGCACCATTGCAGGGGAGGTTGCCCGGGGCTCTGAGCACCCTGCTCTAGGTGCAAATGGCCCTGCTCCCTGCAGGGGGTTGGACCAGATGAGCTTGAAAGGTCCCTTTCAACCCAAGCCAGTCTATGATTCTCTGATGCTAATGCCAGCTGCACAGGGAACTGACCTGTCCAGTGCACGCGTGACTGATCTGCAGGCACTCGCAGTGATGAGTGACACCAGGCAGTCAAGATGGCCCCACGTTCTACCTGGAATTTTTCATTCCTCCCCTACTGTGAAAGCAGAAGAAATCCACAGGTGGCTGAAGTTCATCTTCCCTTCCAGAGCTATGTGCATTACCCAATCCAAGTTTGGGGTTTGAACCGTTTAAGTGCATTAAGACTACACCTACGTGGAAACAGAAATGTCTGTTTCCTTGGAAATTCTGTACTTTCAAACCCAATTTTCATTCCAGTGTGGAGTGAAATGTCATATTTAGAAACTCAGCACAAATTGAGATGTTTAAAAAGTTTCTAAGAGTTACTTGAAACACCGCGTTGTCATTTTGACAGGCTGCTTTTATATTCTCCTTGCAATTTATTGCATCAAGTAACAATTTTCGTAGCAACAATTATTTTGAATGGAAATGCAAAGTTCTTGTCATTTTTTAAACGGAACACTTCGGCCTTATTTGCATGTTTAACTTTGCATCCAGAATGTAAGGGGCCAAATCCAACACAATTCTGGTGAATGCTGAGATTTCAATAAAGCATCATCTCCTGAGGAAAACGTATGGGAATGATGCCCAGCTACAGCGTGGTGTGTACTGGCTCGTTCCTAGTCTGACCCCACTTGGTCACTCCTGTAATCATCCTTAGCTTTGATGTCACTTCAGTGAAGGTTCCAGGTGGACACACACTCCTTGGAGCTCAGTTGAAACCCCCCCCCAGACTCTATCACACAGTGAACAACCTTCAAGCCCTCAGATACCCCCAAGGCAGTGGAATGGAGGGAGCACAGAGGGCTTGGCAAGCCTCTGATGACAACAGTTTACCTGCTTCTTTAGCCACTCTGCAGAGATGAGGATCTGGTAAAATGAGTATGAGGAGCACCAGACAGGGACGCCGTCACCGTTGCCAAGAGCCATCCTGTCCACCCGAAATGAGAAGCTCAGCACAGGACTATGCCACAAAGCTGCTGCTGTTCTGCAGTTTGTGCTCTTTCCAGACCAACCGAGCAGGGCATTTGGGTTGAAGATGGTTCATATTGACATTACATCACACGCAGGGTCATTCAGGCAGGAATTTGTGTGCCTGAGAGATGGAAGGTAGCACACCTCATGCTCCAGAGATGTCTGCAAGGATGCACAAGAGCCTAAAAGCCAGGCCAGTGGACAGTGACACTGGTAGTACTCATTCCCCACTTCTCAGAGCACCTCCAGGGAAATCTGGAGATGTTTGTGATGATGGAGACCAAAAGGGATGACAGATGTTCCTCTCCCTGCAGGGAAAATCCCTCACTGTAGCAGGGAAGAGCTGGGTGCTGGCAGGGGAATGTGCTTTGTCTTTTTTTCAGCTGAGCCAGGCTGGCTGCACCTGCATTTCCCACAGCCACGGCCTCCCTCTCTGTGTTATGGGTGAAAAAATGAGGCACCTGCAAATCCCCAAAAAGCAGCAGTGCCAGTGAGCACCTTACACCTCGGGTAAGGACGTGCTAATGGATCCCTGCCCTTCTTTGAAGGAGGTCCCAACAAGGGAATCACTTGGGCTCCTGTAATGATAGGAACACAAACCTATCTGGCTGCAGAAAAAAAAAAAACCCAAATCAGGAGATGCTTGTTATCAAAAAAGAAAAGCCCTTGTAAAGAATACAATGCTGGAAATGCAGGTGTACAGGATCTGCACATATCCTTCAACACTTGACCTTCACATTAATGCTTCTTGCCACACCCCAAATGCACAGGCATCCAGTATAACCTCATGCCACAGAAGGTTCCCACAGCATCCCTTCCTCTGCTCCGTGCACCAGGGTGACACTCTGGCTGCTCCTGTCAGCATCTGTCTTCCCAGACATCTCCCTTCATTATTCCCCTTGTAACATTTGATTGTTGAGGAGTGTAAAGCACCATGGCCAAATCCCAGAATCATGGCATGGGGGGAAGGGTTGGAAGGGAGCTCTGGGGATCATCTGGTGCCACCCCCCTGCTCCATCCAGCAGGGGCACCCAGAGCAGGGGCCCAGCAGTGCAGTGTCCAGGGGGGTTTGGGATCTCTCCAGAGAAGGAGACTCCACAGCCTCTCTGGGCAGCCTGACACAGGCTCCCACACCCTCACACCAAAGAACTTTCTCCTCCTGCTCAGCCGGAAACTCCTGGGTTCCAGCTGGTGCCTGTTGCCCCTTGTCCTGTCCCTGGGCACCACTGAAAACCACATCAGGCCTTGAATTTCAGTATTTGTAAAATGCAGCAGTGTCTAGGTCTGGGTTTCAGGGTGATTAGCAGAGAAAGAGGTGACACTTGCCAAACAGAGTCCTAGCTGGGGTTTTCCAGGGAAAGTTCAGGGTCTGGCTTCAAGACCTCCACTGCCACTCAGTGCTCTCTCATTGTACCTGTGCTGGAGTAAGTGTTTCAGTGCTTTGAAATTCACCCGCAAAAGGTTTAACCCATCTGTGGGACAGAGATCTGACAGAATTCCAGGTATTCGTACCTTTTTCTTTCAGCAAAGTCCTTCGGGCTCTTAATCAGCTAGAGGATTTAGTCATATTCTTTACAGCCTGAAAGGAGGAAAAAGAACTGCCCAGCAGGTCCTCGGTGAGACAATGCAGAGCCCCTCCTCCCACCGAACTGCGTCAGCGCTCACCTTTCATCAGTCTCCTGTTGCCAAGGTATGACACCCGGGCCAGCAACTCAGAAGCTGAACTGGGCAAATGAATACCATTATGAATTAGTTCTCAGGGCTTCCGTAAGGTTTACACCTCATTTCTTGTAAGGGAAAGGTGAGTGTGAGTGATGGCAACGCATTCTTGCTTCTCACCTTCCATTCAAGAGACTCTTCCACCAAACAATGACTACGACAAGAGCTGGAGCTGTGACCAGTAGCACTGGGAGCATCTCCACTGCCCTGTAACTCACCCCCTTTGTGTTGTCCCGAGGCAGACAGAGGTGGTTTGTCCAGTGAAGCTCCTATGGAGATCTGGTTCTTCCCATTCTCTGTGTGGGGTAGCTGACCCACAGCCTCCCAGTCTGGTCCCAGATGCTGCTGCCCATGCTGCCAGGGGTGACGTGCCATCTCACGGTGAAACACCGTGTCAGCTGGCCTCCAGTGCAGCTCTTGCTCCACAGCAGACCCTTGAGAGGAAGAGAAAACACTCGTTGATCTCCCAGTGGACTCAATGATCTCTGGAGGTGCCTTCTGATTCCTAACATTCTACGGTTCTATGATTCTAATTTTTCTTTTTCAAAGATCAATTGAGAATAAAATGTTTATGCCCTGCCTTAGGTACTCATGTCCCCAGTTCAAAGAATGCACCTTGAGGAACCTCTAAACAGATCACACCACAGCTTCACCCTTCCAAGCTGCAGCGCTAGGGACTCTGTGAGATTGTCTTTGCTCTCCAAATGTAAATTTGATATCCTTTTGTGTTACGGGGGTAGGTACTGGTGAACCAAGCCTACCAGAGGCTTTTGTGGTCTCCCATGTTCAGCAGCATTATCGTCACTGCTGTTTGAATGGCCCAGAGAAAACAAGACCTCAGGAGCCATTTATGGCTGCTGGTGCTGCTTGTTCGAATCAAGTTTCAAACAGCAGGTAAGAAATGGGTTTATCTCAATAATTTCCTTTAATCCATTAGCTAGTCAGACTGGAAGCTTACAGTCAAATTATTTTTCTTCTACCAGAACCTTCCTGCGTAATAATTTTCTTAAAGTATTGACCTACATGCACTTAAAATTAAAAAAAAAAAAATTAAAATTTGTTTCTAAATATATATTACCTTCAAACAATCCCCACAGTTCTGGCAGCTGACGAATGCAACTTTGCACACAGTTTCACTGGAGCTTCTTTTCTGACAGAGAAATAATCACAAAATGAGCGTACGAAAAATTCATCAACAAAATCCCACTGTCTGGCAATCAGCTATTAAGTGGCCAGAAAATAGTAACGTTGCACATAATGCTGTGGGAAAGGCTTCAGGGATTTGTGATGGGCTGATTCGTGTGTGAATAATTGCTTATGGCTCACCAAAACCAGCAGAAATGAGTATTTAAATATTTTAATCAAGGAACAATTTCCTACTAAAACCTTTCAGCCTCGAGCAACGTTCTCATCCGTAATTTCTGTCAGGTACTGAGGAGTAAACTTTTGAACATTTGGTGTTTGAATGTCATGTTGGCACAGATATAGAGGGGTAAGACCAAATTAAGTATTTACATTTTAAACATGGTAGATAAAAAGTTTCACAGCAATGTCTGGAGGCTGATTTTTTCAAATCCCTAGGTGAAGTCAGTGTTGTTAACGGCAGTATCAAGGTTGCCACCAGCACCTTGTGGAGTATTAGATCATTAAAATCATGGCTGTTGTAGTGTAATTCATGCTGAAAGAAAGGCTACAAAGCCCCTTAAAATATATTTCATATATTGGAGCCCGGGTAATGCATCGACACATGACATTACCACTGTCTTCCTACTGTAAGAGCATTGTCTTGCTGTTGTCTTCCTGGTCTTTATCTGTAAAAATAAGCTTCTCAAGAGGAAAGTAACAAGCTTTCTGCCTTAAAACTTCATCCCTCCCAGTGCATCATCCATGGACATGAAAATATGCTCTTGGGAAGATTTAGTATGATTTTCAGAGATGTCTGGAAGATATGAGAAGCTCAGTAATGGAGTTATTTCATTACTCCTTATGTCAATATGACCCTCCATGAACAAAACAACTCTGATGCTAATTTTTTCTCTGGTGAAAAGAATGCAGAAACCTGAGCCACTTTCAGCCTACAGGTTTCACTGCGGCCTTTGTGGTCTGAGATGCTTCACTGAAAGGACTTTTCATGGGTCTGTGGGTGTAGATCCAGAGAGGTCTCTAGAGCCAAGCTGCTGTGAAGTCCTTGACAGCACTTCTGGGACATGGGACAGAACTAAAGGAGCCTCGGTGGTCCACTGCCTTCAGTCACGTTTCCAAGAAAGTCCCCCTGACATCCCCCCACTCCTCAGATGCTGAAAGGAGTAGCTTCCAAATGCCAACCCAATGGCTTTGTGAAGTTGTGCTGTCAAGGTCACGGTGTGAAGGGGAAATATAAATTGGAGTTTGGGATGTTTTCTCCCCAGAGAAAACACTGGGAGAACTGGGATGTTCTAGTTGGAGATATTAGGTTAGAAAGAAAACCAAAGGGATTCTATCCCTTCAGGCAAAAGAAATCCTTCACCAACAAGGATAAATTCACAGCTAGAACAAGCTTACTAACCTCTGGCTTGCTTTACCCAGAGTTGCTCTATCCTGAAATGAGTTCACCTAAGCTCAGAAACAGCCACAGAACCAGAGATGAATAAGGAAGCCACATAACAAAAGATTCCTAATCCTTCTGTTGTCTCATTTGTTATTAAATCTCTCAGCAATTTGCCAGTGAATTAGTCACATAACTCCCCTGACCTCAGGATGGTCACTGGAGCCTTAAGGAAAAAAAATTCTCCTCACTCTTGGGACTGTGCCAGATCCTCCACACCTGAGAGAGGCAGAGCCAGACCTTCTCATGGGCTGCACTGTGAACATTGGTGCATCCCCAGCACAGGCTCTGGAAACTCTGCACAGGATTCAGACACTGAGATCCTGCCTCTTCTACTGACAGTTTCTGCTCCACTGCATTACTTGTATTTCCCTTCAATGACAGACCAGTGTTCAGAAAATTTGCCCCAAGAGATGTAGGTTTATCACAGAATCCCAACATGGTGGGGTTGGAAGGGAGCTCTGGGGAGCATCTGGTGCCACCCCCCTGCTCCATCCAGCAGGGGCACCCAGAGCAGGGGCCCAGCAGCTCAGTGTCCAGGGGGGGTTGGGATCTCTCCAGAGAAGGAGACTCCACA
>JANVCC010000071.1:2612050-2646438 GCA_025345505.1 Todiramphus chloris collaris
AGGGGGACATCAAGGTCTTGGTCCATTGCTCTCTAGACTAAGGAGGCAGGACCTTCTCCCTGATTCCATCCTCTCTTAGAATATTCTCCCTTCCACACATCTACCTATGTCTTCATCCTTTTGCCTTTCCCACTTAAGACCTTGTCCCTGATATTCCCCTATAGTCAAAGAGACTCCAAGTTCTCTATGGACAGGCAGAGGTTGAGTTCTGGTGCAGAGATAGTTCTAGAACCCACAAGACCTGGACATGCAGACACTGGGTGCAGAAGAGATGCTCAGTCACATACTGCGTTTTCCAGGTCCATCAAGCAAGGGGACAACACGGGGGTGGACGCCGTCTGCACCTACAGGAAGGAGCCCTCCGACCCACCTTTGGACAGGGTGGGCCTTTACCACCAAGTCAGCAACAAGACCAAAGGCATCACGCAGCTCGGCCCCTACAGCCTGCACAGGGACAGCCTCTACCTTAATGGTGAACTATGGGTTTTTGTTCTCTGTATTTGTCGTGTTTTATATATTGATATATTATTTCATTTCTTGTCATATCCATTAAGGAATTATTCCTTTTCTAAAATTATTACCATATTGGGTCCATGTTATACTTAATTTTTTTCTTTGGCATACTGTTGTGGATGACTCCATCTGTGTATTTTATTAAGATAGGAAAATTAACCTTGGTGCATCATAATTTATTTCTTACTGTTATTTTAGATATTCCATACATGAACCCCCTTCTCCACAGTTGTGGATTTGTTTTTGCCCTTTCTTTGTGTGTCCTTACCTTTACTGAGCGTGTGTTTCTCTTTCAGGGTATCATGAAGCACGTATTTTGCCAGGTAAATCTGTATGAATTGTTTCTAATCTATTATTCACTAACATCCCACATAATTATCATCATTCTTTATATGTGGTCTAACTGTGACACTCTGGCTTCTCAAAGTAAATTACACCTATGTTAGTTTTTTATGATTATCTTTCTCCCTGACTGTAAGAATGATTAAAAATATCTCTTAATTTGTTTGTTATGCACTTTTCCTTGGGTTTGCTTCCAGCTACAGCTGTACCTTCGAGAACTGAGAATTTCACTGTGAATTTCACCATAACTAACCTCCCGTACTCGACAAGTCTCAGAAATCCACATTCTGCCAAGTTCAGTGCTACAGCCAGAGTCCTGAGTTCTATGGTTAGTGTGGCATATTCCTGTATATTCTTCTGTTTGTGATACTGTGCTCATCCAACTATGGTTAATATGTAAAACACCTCCTTTTTCAGCTCGATCAGCTGTTCAAAAAGACTAGTATTCATTCTGTGTATACAGGCTGCAAAATGATGGCTTTCAGGTAAGCATCCCTATTTATATCTAGAATATACTCTTTTTTCCCCTTTTCCTGGTGCAGTATGACAGACAACTGCATCCTAATCCCTTAATTATCTTTTACATCTTTTAATATATCACCTTACTCAAGAAACCTAAGAAATCCTTTTTTTTTTTTTTTTAAACTATGTCTATAAATTCACTTGAGTTCTTCCTTGCCGCATCTGAAAGGTCAAGTATGTCCTCACCAGTCTGATAGCACACTTGAAAGAATCTAGAGGGGAAAAAGAAATTAGATTTTATTTTCTACCTGGCAGTGTTGGTTGAATTAAATAAAAACTGTCACCGGTATGTATCACGAATAGCAAAATCTGGAACATAACAGGATACATCCTAATTTCCTTAGACCTGAGCAAAAACTGGAAGACACTGGAGTAGATGCCATGTGTACCTACAAAACAGACTCTGCTGCCTCCCAGTTTGATCGAGTGGTTCTTTACCATGAAGTGAGCAACAAGACAAACGGCATCACCAACTTAGGGATCTACAGCCTGGACCAGAAAAGCCTGTACATCAATGGTAAGGTGGATTTCCATGTAGATAGTGGGATCTTCATCAACTTATAGCCCATAGCTGGCTGGTAGTTGAAGCCTGGCAGTGACCAGGGTGCAACTGGAACAGCACTTGCAGCGCACGCACTTGAACTTGTGCTAGATAATTACTACGTGGTAGATAATAAGATAACTTGCTACGTGCTAGATAATTCACAAAGCTCCATCACCTACCTAAATTCTTCTCAAGCAAGCGTCACGTACCTTCAGGAGTTTTGCATTGTCAGTTGCAACTTCTTATTTTAAGTAATATCTAATAAATCATCAGAACATGCAAAGCACCATATAAATCTTAAAAGTAAAGGCAACTAATTTCAGCGTGAATTGGGAACCTTCCTCCACCATTTACAGTGGATCTTTCTTCAAAATAACACCTCCGTGCTCTATCATAAATAGTGTGACTGCTCAGAAACAAGAGATCTCTTCTTCTGTGGCACTGTTCACCTGTACAAACACCTGATTCGATTATTGTCTCTCATCAGTAGCATCATTCATTACTACTTTGTGCTTTCTCCTTCCAGATTACCATGAAGCCCATCTCTTGCCTTGTAAGTACTTTTAAGTAATTAAAAAGCCATGATGCCCAAGATAGAGATGAATGTCTATTCAGATACCTTCTCTTTTTTAGCTTAATCATGAAATGGGAAGTAAAAAAGGTGCAAACATTTAACAGTGAGAGGAATTAACCACTATGAACCATTGGTATCAGTGTCTCCTGAAGCATCTGAGTGAGACCAGGATTACATAGGATGTCAGAGGAGACCTGTTTGCACAAACACAGAATTACAGTCTTGGAAGGCTAGAGGGTAATTGGTGTTGACAGGCAGTTCAGGCTTATCCAGCAGCAAACACCACGAGTAGAAAGAACCCAAGGTTGAGAAAGATGCACTATCCATCCAGGGTGGTTAAAGGACACCACAGTTTGTACCCACTGTGTATGCTCTACACTGTTGCTGGCACCATCATTCCATGCTGAGCTGTTCAGTGTAGTGCCCACCCCTTCCACCTGACAGGAGGTTCTTTATCCCTGGCTTTAGCAGGCTCACCAGGGTTTCTTTTCTTATTGCAACAAATTTTGTGCTTTTCTTGCAACAGCATCTCCAGCTCCTCCTCCTGCAAGAGAGGAACATTTCACAGTGAACTTCACTGTGACCAATCTCCTCTACACGGCAGCATTAAGAAATCCAAGTTCTAAAAACTTCATTGCTACAAATAAGACTCTGACATACTTGGTAAGTGTCAGTCAAGTTCCTTTTGTGGCCATGTTCTTGTTGACTTGATTATTTATTCACTACTCTCAACTGGCTTTTTTCTTGGCAGCTTGATCACGTGCTCAAGAACAGCAGCATCAAGCCTGCTTACAGGGGATGTACAGTGGTGGCACTGAGGTAGGCACATCTGGAAGAGTTATAGAAGACAAGGGCAATTCAAATTTTGCCTGCTAATAGGATTATGCAGAAATCTTTGCTTTGCACACAATTCCTTCCTGATTTTGTTAGCTCCTAGCCTAGTAGAGCCCGTGAAGTTCTAGAGATTGCTGAGTAGAATTACCCCCCGTTTACGATCCCTTTTGATGGGGTGGTTATTGCATGATTTCTTTGCATTACGCCTGCATTGATTTCACACCACTTTTGGACGAGATAAGGAGGGTAACCTAACTCATTTTAAATGCATTTCAGTTAGATCATAAGATTGCTATTTCAATTGTATAAACCAGCACAATGCTGAACTTCCAGAATTTGGGGGCATTCTTTCATTTAACAACATCGTTTTACAGTATCTTAAAGGGAAATACAATTCCATGGTAGTGTGCAAGCAAAGTTAAGCAACGGCACAGAAAGCAGCATTCAGGACTGTAAACACGTGGATTTTTCAGGCCTGTGAAAAACAGAGAGGGCACTGCCATGGATGCAGTCTGCATGTACCGGGCCGATGCCACCACCTCCGAGTTCAACCGAGTCGAGGTTTATCGTGAGCTCAGCCAGAAGACAGCTGGCTACACTGAGCTAGGGCCCTACAGGCTGGATGCAGGGACTTTTTACGTTAGTGGTAAGTGGCTGAGCTGATTATGGGCCCCTCGCTCCAAGAAGGACATTGAGGGGCTGGAACATGTCCAGAGAAAGGCAATGGAGATGGGGAAGGGGCTGGAGCACAAGGGTGGTGAGGAGCAGCTGAGGGACCTGGGGTTGTTCAGCCTCCTTGCTCTTGACCACTCCCTGACAGAAGGCTGGAGCCAGGTGGGGCTCAATCTATTCTCCCAAGGAACAAATGATAGGACAAGATGAAATGGCCCCAAATCACACCGGGGAGGTTCAGGTTGGACCTGAGGAACAATGTCTTCCATGAATGGGTTGTCCAGGGCTGTCCCAGGCTGCCCAGGGCAGGGGTGGAGTCCCCGTGATCTCTGGAGGGGTTTCCAAGCCGTGGAGCTGTGGTGCTGAGGGACAGGGGGCAGTGGTGCCCTGGCAGTGCTGGGGGAACAGTTGGATTTATCTTAAAGGTCACTTCTAATCAAAACAATTCTATGCCAGGAGGGAATCCTCTCCTGACTGCTCAAACAATTCCAGTTATGTGCCAGGCCTCCACAATAAAACAGTTTGTCAAATACTGTCCTTTTCCTTCCCCCCACAGGTTATAACGAAGTGCAGCCTGAACTATGTAAGTACCTTTAAACAGCAATTGAAGATGATTTTGCATGGTAACAGTAGCCAAACAAGAAGGTTGGACTAGCCAACCAAGACTTATAAAACAGGGTGTTTGCGTGCCTGTTAGGGAACCACAGCTGCTATAACCCTGAAGTCAAGCAGAACACCTGAACATTTTTCTTACCGTGTTTCCTTTAGGGACGATGATCATAACATTTTATTTTCAAGCAATAATTTGCCTTCTTCATTACAGCCGTGGATCTAAGTACACAACCTCTGTCACCAGCCGTAAGGAACTTCACGTTGAATTTCACCATAACCAACCTCCAGTTCACTGCAGATCTGGCAATGGCAAATTCTAAGAAGTTCAAGTCGACAGAAAGAGTCATGAACCATTATGTAAGTCTGGCAAAATCATGCCTTGCTTGGGCACAGTTCTTTTAATACATCTGACCTTTTACCTTTGCCGTGACATTTTACTTCAATGTTATTATTCAAATTCCAGGTTGACCCTTTACTCCAAAAAAGCAGCATTGGCCCTGCTTATATTGGCTGCAAAATCATGGCCTTCAGGTAAGAGCCATGACTGGGAACAGTTGGCATCACCTGCTTCTTTAAAAGATGCTTCCCATTTCAACACATCTCTGAGTGGTTTTCTTATACATGTCTTTGATTATGTACCAGAAGTTAGGATGGACTTCTTGATAACGGCAAAAACAATGTCTCATCTCCTAGGTCAAAGAAGGACAGGGATGACACCACAGTAGATGCCCTCTGCAGCTACAGAGATGAGCCTTCAGGTCCCAAGTTCGACAGAGGGGTAGTTTACCATGAGCTGAGCAATATGACCCATGGCATCACCAAGCTGGGACACTACAGCCTCAGCAGCCAGAGCCTCTACGTTAACGGTAACGAGACCACCTCAAAGAGTTACTCCTGATGCAGACACACACTATGTTGAAATGAGAATGAAGAGGATTAAATACACCTCTCAAAACAGATAACAAAGAGTAGAGAGGGGGGGGACCAATCCAAAACATCCCAAAAACCTGTCAGAGTCACTAGGTAAAAACAGTCATGAATTTAGTAACCAGAATCCTCAAGCTTTCGTCACAAACCCCCATGTATTTAGTTCTGCTGAGACATTCTAGGAATATTTTTCCTAATAATTGTCCATATGTTTTTCAGATTACAATGAACTGCCTCGTCTGTCAAGTAAGTATATTTCAAAACACACGCGTGTTAAAGCTACTTAAAGGCATAAGTTGATTTTATTGCCCCCTGATTTGGCCGTGCTTGTAAGACTGCAAAGAACCTGAAGCGTGTGATCACGAGCATATGATTTTCTGCTCCAAATTTAGAAAATTAATAACATTACTGTGTCTTGTGAAGATCCTGTTTATTTTATCTGTATGATTTTTGTTCTCTCTTACAGTGAAACCAATGACCACACATAGCCCAGGACCAAAACCAGAGCAATTCAAACTGAACTTCACAATAACCAACCTCAGGTTCACAACAGACCTAGGGACACCAACCTCAGCTAAATTCAGGTCTACTGAGAGAATAATGCAGCATTACGTAAGCCAAAGTCATTGTTTTTCACCGAAATCACCCAGTATTTTGGGCTTCTCATACTCACAAAGACCTTTCCTTGTCAGATTGACTCCCTGCTTCAGAAGAGCAGCATTGGGCCCTATTTCACTGGCTGCAAAGTAGCAGGATTCAGGTGAGCAATAGAGCTGAAGGACTGACTTTGAACATCAGCAGATGGATTTCCTTGTGTTTGACTAACACTTCAGTAACAGCTCTTTTCCTTTTTGAAGAAGCTGGTATCATTATAACAAAGGACATATGCACTTTTGTATGGTCCTTATCTTACAGAGCCTTTTTCTTTGTAACACTATCTCAGTAATTTCTGCCGTTCATCTGAGAACTGTGGACAGATTAATAGCTTTAGGGGTTTAGTCACATCATGAAAAAAAAACCCCACAAAAACTACATTTTTGCAATAACTAACAGAAGTTTCATGATATTCAATTCTTCAGGTCAGTGAGGAATAGGGATAACACAGGAGTAGACACCATCTGCACCTATGGAAATGGCTCCCAAGCACCCAAGTTTGACCAAGCTAAGGTTTATCAAGAACTAAAGAGCATGACAAATGGCATCACCACATTAGGGATCTATAACCTGGACAACAAGAGCCTCTTTATCAATGGTATGTGCTTGATTTTCTCATTTCTTCAGGTACTAGAGCAGTTTGGGACCACCTCAGGTCTTAGGGATCATTTCAGTGTGAAAAAATAGAAGTGACCTTAAGGAATGGGTGATCCCACTGAAGATTACTCCGTAACTTTTGTGTGTCAGGTGAAGCATATGCTTCCAAGAACATTTTCACAGAGATTTCTGAAGATTTCAATTTCTATATTACATCAAAGAGTGACAATTTTAGTCTCGACCCCAATTATTCACCTGCATATGAACATTTCACCCGATTTCTATCCCATCGGTATTTCAACACTGGCGTGTATGCTTTCTCACTGTGGGCTTCACTATTAACAAAGCACCTTGTTCTGCTTAAGCAGGACGTTGTTTGTTTAACAGATTCACACCCTCGGGGACTGGTTCTGATGATTCATTCCCAAATCATCCATTTAATCATCCCCTCTTCTCTTTCATTCTCTTTAACATTTCTCTTGCGTTTCCTTTCCAGGTTACAATGAACCACTTCAGAGAACATGTAAGTGCCTTGCCAAACTCATTTCAGAGAAAGTTATCAAAGGAGTGGTGCACTCAGAATCAGAGGGGAAGAGAGTCTTCAGAGTGGCCTTGGAGTGTGCTAGGATTGGGAATGTCTTTTAAAGTGAATATAGCTTTTTTGAATAGCCACATAACCCTTCTCCCTTCTGATTACAGCTCTGAGCATAACGACTGCACCAAGCCCAACATCCAGGAACTTCACCATTAATTTCACCTTGACCAACCTCCAGTACACCACAGATCTGGACACACCAAGTTCCCGCAGATTCATTTCCACGATGAAAGTTATCAACCATTATGTAAGCGGCTCTCGTTTTTGACCATTTTGTGTTAGGGTGGTGATCTTAACCTGCCTGCCTTAAGCTCAGGACACGCTTTCCAGTTCTTCATTGTAATTGGGTTTGGGGTTTTTTTTGGGGTTTGTTTTTGACAGATCGACCCTCTGTTCAAAAGGAGCAGCATAAGCTCTGCCTACACAGGATGTAAAGTGATGAGATTTAGGTAAGATTCCTGAAAGTGCAATTAACCATTTCTGAATCTGCTCTTACACACCTTAAATTTGCATAAATTATCATCGTTGTTCTGATGCCAGAAAATAGAAGCCAGCAATACCTCCCTGTCCATTCATGATTTTCTTGCTAGTAAAATCATTTTCATATCTATATCACAGAAGCCTAAAATGGCTTGCGTTGGAAGGGACCTTAAAGATCCTCTCGTTCCAAACCCCCTACCATGGGCAGGGACACCTCCTGCTAGACCAGGTTGCTCAGAAACTCATCCAAACGTCATTGCTACAATTCAGGGCTGGAACCAGATGAGCTTTAAGGTCCCTTCCAACCCTGACCATTCTATGATTCTTTAGGTCTGGGACAGACAGGGACCACACAGGGGTAGACGCTGTCTGCAGCTACAAAAACAATGCCAGCCTGGCCAAGTTTGACAGAGAAAAGGTTTATCAGGAGCTGAGCACCATGACAGATGGTGTCACCAAACTGGGGCACTACAGCCTGGAGAAGAACAGCCTGTATGTCGATGGTGAGTATCCCCAGTCAGTATCAAGATGTGATTTTTGGGATCACTTGGTGATCACTCATTCTTCCACTGCACTGGGACTTGAGCACTAATCAACTTCCCCTTTGGTTTGCTGGTATTTCTGTAGGTTTTGACACCATGACAAAACCAGTCCAGCAGGATATTGCCATTCCAGAAGCATTTCCATCCCTTATATCATACAAATTCCTTTCATAGTTACTTTTTATACTCTAAACCTATGTTGCTTCTGTGGTATGAATAGATCTGATACAAAAATAAATGCACAATACCTTTTTTATGCAGGTTTCCCCGTCACAGACACAGCTATCATCAGAAAGCCTGTCTTGACTCAAGCTCCAGCCAAATCAGGCTACAGATTGAGCTTTAGAATAGTAAATGAAAATCTCATTAACCCAGACTCTCAGTCTCCAGAATACAAAGCAGCAGTGGAAAGCATCAGTAGCAAGGTAAGGAGCTGCAGCTCAAATACCATCATGTCAATCACTGGTCAATTACTGAGGAAACTGCCATTTTTTATGTCTTAAAAAAACAGAAACTGTTTGGGAACAAAAATCTCTAAAATCCAAACAATGAGATTGGCCTTTGAGACACTTTTGATTTTCTTATGCTACCTGTGGTCTTAAGTTATCTCCAGCATGACATGCACTACAAAATGCAAGAGGTACAGGTCATCTGCTAAATGCACCCACTCAGCACTTCGGTCCCGTCTCCAGAAGTGTGCACAAATCTCTGCCAGCTCAGAGGTCAGCACACCCATAACTCATTGCTGAGAAGCCAACACGTTCTCTTCAGCACCAGTCCACCCGCATACCAACCCAACAAAGCCCCAGCTCAGTAGGTGGCGGGGGTTTTTTAAAGGAGCTGTAACATCCCAGACTTTTTCCTCAGTTCTGAGTCTGTGCTGCCTATGAAATGTAGATCAAGATGACAGCTGTCAGTCAGCAGATTGTGCTGTGCAGCACCACCAGCTTGCCCAGATAGGACAGAAAGTCTTGCCAAGCCGGGAGTCAGACTCCATCACCACAAGGCATATTAAAAGTAAAAAAAAAAAAAATCCCATGAAATCCAACCAGAGTCTGGTGTTTCTCCAAAGTTAGAGACCCACCTGCTGCCCTAAAGCATCTACCATGAGGCCCAGAACTCACTGATATTTAAGATGGCATTTCTATCACAGATGAATCAACTGTACCGACAGAGCGACCTGCGAGACCAGTTCCTCAACTGCAGCGTCACCAGGCTGAGGTCTGTGATACAATCTGATTTGGGTTGAAAAAAATTGCCGCGCCCTGGCACCGCTCCCCAACGGCCAAGTGCCACTGTCCTCTCCGGAATTCCTCCCCCCCAGCTCGCGTGTCGCCAGCAGTTTGGTTTATGCCCCAAGAAGCCATTTTTAAGCTTCCCAGAATTTGTCAGTGTGAACCTTTCCTGCCCTGGTATGGACTGATGTTTTTCTCTGTCAGGATTTCTCTGGTGTACTCTTAGATACCCCAGTAATTACCAATTGCCATCCTCTTAATGAGGACCGATGGTGACCCTGTGACCTCTGCACTCTTCTCAACTTGGACACCAGTAGGTTTTAAGAGCAGGCTTCAGGCAGAGCTGTAGTGTCCTACTCTGGGGGTAGAGAGGGTTGGACAAAGGACCCTCACACAGGGTAAAAGCTTTTTAAAAACCAAAAAGCCCAAACCAGCCTGTTCCACATTTCTCTAAGGCACCGTATTAGTTTAAACTCAACGCTCAGAATAGCAGGAACCCTTCAGGAAACCTCCTCACGTGAAGAAATTCTACGATCGTCGGCCTGTTTGTTTCAGAACCTGTTCCTTTGTCCACAGGCCTGGATCCATAGTTGTCGACTGCAAGTGCTTCTTCCAGCCAAAGCCCAGCATCAACAGGGCAGTGGTCGAAAGGGCTTTTCAGGACGGGACTTCAAACACAACTGGACTGTGGCTGGGAAGCAGTTACCAGCTGCAGGGATACTCCGTGGACAGTACGTAGAGCTCAAATCACAGCTGCCCAGTTTCCACCCAGATCAACCTGCTTTGCCAGGGCAACCTCAGCAATTCCCCAGCTCTGGTCTGTCAGAGGGACTGTGTGTGGAAATAAATCTGTTACCAAGTTCAGTCACTAGACTCAGGTCAGAGTTGGGCCGGTCCTTTGCCACGTTCAGTCTGGCTCGGGGCAGCTTTTTGGTCCTCCAAGGGTTAAGGTTTCACCACTTCATTTTTGGTTTTATTAACTATACTCACCACAATTTCAAGTGTGTAGAGATAAATGAGCTTTTAGCTTTTCTTCAAATGTACAGCTTCCCAAAGAAACGAGTGGGCTGGTACATTGCTGAAGGGCTGAGACAAAAGGTAGACTGGGAATTTGCTGCCAGACCCCAGTGCAACTCCTGTTAATCTATTAAGACTTTAAATCAGGTCAATGCTGCTTGGTAGAAAAGTTTCTCTCTGATAGAATTTATACCAACCTCTCTCTGTTTCCAGCCTTGGAACTAGAGACGGAGGCAGCAATTTACCAACCACCTCTCAACTCTGAGAAAGAAAACTTCAGATTAAACTTCAGAATCTCCAACCTTCCCTACTCCCCAGAACTGCAGGACTCCAGGTCACAGATGTACCAAGTGAATAAAGAGAAAATTGAGAGAGAGGTAAAACTAACACCAAGAGCTTGGTTTTCCTGTCCAAATTAAGGATGTATTTACTTTTACTCCATTTTCCTCAACTGTTCTGTTTCTTCCCATCAGCTGGATGTATTCAAAATGAGCAGCCTGAGGAACTACTTTGCTGGCTGTACCGTCGAGAGCTTTGGGTACGTGCTGCTTTTGTTTTCTTCCAAAAAAAAGCAGTTAGCAGAAAAGGCATCAAGAGCCCCAGCCTGGTGTTTACACCTCGCTGCCAAGCTCTGTGCTCTAGATGACATGTAGGAGACACTTCCATTCACTCTCAGACAGTTTTGCCTTTACCACAGAAAGTTTTTTTTTGTCCAAATGACAAGTGGTTTTGTTTCCATGCCACCTATTTTCACGTATGAACAATTCCAGAGTAAAACAAATACATTCATTCTCTCAGTTTATTTTGAATAAGGTAAAACTCAACAGAAAGACATTTGCAAATCATCCAAACTGACCAGCCCAAGAACAAACATCTATTTGTGTGTCTTCCCCAACAACTCCTCAGAGAAAAAAAAACCAGCTGAACTGATTTACCTCCTAAAAATGCCTCACCTGGGATTAAATCAGTGGGTAGATGTCACAAGGCTGCAGGAGCTCCTGTCTCACCTGGCATGAGATGCAAAAAATAATCCCATGTTAATAAAACGTTGCTTAGACATCTCCAGACCCGAGCCTGGTGCTGAATCCCCCTCCCTACCTCTACTCAGCTCTATTTCTTTTCCTCTTCTCCCACCCTGACTCCTCTGACATCCTCCAGGCCCGTCAGTGGGAAAAATTACACAAACGTTGCCTCCGTCTGCAAATTCACACGGGACTCCACGAGGACTTTACAAAAGCAAGAGGTGTACGAGGAGCTGAAACGCCTGACGCACGGGTTCTCCACGCTGGGCCCCAGCTACGAGCTGGAGGAGCAGAGTCTGGTTGTTGAAGGTGAGAGCTCCCCCAGGGACTGGGGGAACCTTCCTTAGCTTTGGTTTAATCCCCTCCAGAGTGCTCTGTTCCTCACCTGTCCCACCCTTTATCGCCAGGTTACTCTCCACTCAAGACAGATGAACAGGAGTCTGAAAAATCTGGTAAGTGCTTTTTTGGGAAGGATTGACCCTACAGCCACTGAATGTTTGCACTACAGTAAATGAGCATCACATACCTTGATATGGAAACCAGACCCATGGGAGAGCCCAGAAATGGAGGCCTCTGGGCTGGCAGCAAACAGCAGGTTGGTTGGCTCCATCAGAGCCAGGTGGGGGAAAATGGAAGTGGAGGACAGGAAAAAGCCAGACGATTTGGGAAGCAGTTTTGGAGCTCCAGCACCAATAAATTTTGATAACTGTAGTATTTACAAAGAAAAAAAAAAGGAATACTCCACATATGGTGCTATGAGCATGGCCACAACCCTAGAACAGGAGAAAGAAAAAAAAAATACCCTGAACTGTTGCTTTGTCACACACAAGAAACATGCTCACAGAAGTAGCTACAGCTTTTGCTGACACCTTCAGCCCTGTCCCCATCCCCAAAGAGGCCAGTGAGCAGCTCAGAGAGAACTTTTGTCTTTCTGAACATCCCCGAAACCATCTGAGGGCTCTGACACTCATGGAGGTAGCATCTGAAGTTGTAGATCCTCAGACCTTCACTCTGTCTAAAAAAACAGGAGTCCAAAAAGCTGACGTGCCTTCATTTTTGCCTTTGCAGAGCTTCAGTTCTGGGCAATTATCCTCATCTGCATTTTCACCCTGCTTGGCTTCGTTCTCCTCCTCTTGTTATGCTTCCTGGTAAGTGACCCTGTTGCTACTCTACCTCTGACCCAACTCCAGCAGTGCCCAACCGGGTGGGAAGTTGCAGGAGAGACATTCAGACACATCTCCCAGAGGGTAGCAGGACCTGATGTGGATGGCAACAGCAAACCCTCCCTCTGTCACTGCCAACTCTTCCAAGGACTCTTGCCCAGGAGGATGGGGAAGGGTGTTTGTAGTCAGCTGAGTAGGATCTCTAGGAAAGGAAGCAGCAGATGATGGATAAGAGAGAAAACTCTAAACCCCAGGGTAAGGCAAACACCTGGGTGGCAGGCAGGATGAATTAGGGGATCTCTGCAGCATTCCTTACACCTCTACCTTCTTCAAATATCCAGAGCAATCAGGTGACGGGTAGGGGAGGGCAGAAGATGACATAAATAACCTGCAGGAATCGCATCCACCGTTTTTCATTCAATGCTTTTAACATACAGCCCACGGCAGCCTTGCAGGGCCACACTCCAGCTGGGTACCCTTGGAAAGAGAAAAACAGATCCTCTTCTGATCTCTGGCGTTGATTTGGAGGACAGCAGCTTAACAGCACTGTCCCAAAAGTAGCCGTGTTTGCTTTGCGCCAGCTAAGAGACAGCTAAATCTACAGAGAACACAGATTGCTGTCCTTAGTTTCAGGGGTAAAAAATACAGGCAGCAAGATTTAGAAGTGGAAAAAAACCTCAGATTCAGAACTGGGAAAAAAAACTCAGATTCAGAACTGGGAAAAAAAAAAAAAAACACAGATTGAGAACTGGGAAAAACCCTCAGATTCAGAACTGGGAGTTGAGCTGGTGTCTGTCTGAGCAGCTTTAGTCAAGCACCTTCCTCAGAGCCCCTCCACCCCTACCTGGCAACGTGGTTTTGGGGGCATCTAATGAAGGGCAAAGAGCAGACTCTGGTTTTGCCATTAACATCGTTCTTTCTCCACCAGATCATCTCTTGCCTAAGAAGAAAGTCACACCTCTACCAGGTTCAACAGAGCATGTACGGGGTGTACTTCCCACATCTGAACACAAGAAAAGTGCATTGACACAACAGCTGGGGTCTGTCCCCAGACCTGTTCATCCCGTGATGAAGGAAAAAAAATGTTTACAAGCACTAGAAAAACCCTTTCTTTAATAAATTATGTTCAGCATTTTCTCTTGTCTTGAGGTAAATCTTTGCGCTCTCGCCACAACTCTTTTCACGCTCTGGGAAACTGCCAACAATGCAGATGTGGAGGAAAATAGTAGTTTGTTTTTTTTTAAAGCACTGCAGTATTTTATACAAACATCACACAGCCAACAGAAAATAGACATGAGTGGGAACTGCAGCCTGCAGGGCCCTTCAGTGTTAACGTCAGTTTTCTGGAAAAGGCTTAAAATGAGTACAATTTCTCGACTGGGGGGAGGGAGGAACTGTTGGGAACTTCAAAAGCTTCACCTGGACTTCCACCTTTTTTTTCCAATTTATCTTTTAAAATGTGAATAGCTTAAACCAATTAAAACATTTCAGTTATTTAATGTCACAAGGTTATATCAAGAGATGCTGTTAAGTGCAATACAGTCACCCCGTGTCTTTTGAGGTGGATACCAATGCCAGTCGAATAAATGTCACGTTGATTGCCGTGAAACCATTTCTTTGTCTTTCCTGGGTTTCCTCCCAAATCAGAAACTGCTTTCACCCTGCTGAAATCCCCCAGCTTTTGCTCCTCAGCTGCCTTGGGTATCCCACAGTCCAAGGTCTGAGTTACAGGGTCTAACTTCACAGGGCTCAGGACCTTTCACTGTCCACCCCCGAGACCACCTGAGCCAGCCTCACCCACCTCAGTTTTCTGGAAAGCACAGGAGATGGTGCTCGTCTCTACCATCATGAGATGAACTCTCTGCTGAAAATGAAAGCACTAAAATTAACAAAACCACAATTAGTCATTAATCCATCCACTTCCACACAACCAGACCGGCTTTCCACTTTCAAAGTAAAGCTCCTCAATGGCAGGTTGGACCAGTTTGTCCCCTGGGTCAGGTTGCTCAGCGTGGAGTGGAGTTTCCTCCGTAGCGGATTAGAAACCCACTTGCTCCACCAAACAAAGGCTTTTCAGGCACCCAGTGTTCTGTCAGTGACACCAGATTAAAAGCAGCCGCTTGCGCAAGAGTTCCTGGGCCACCAGCAGCCATCGTGTGGCAGAAGAGCTGTCAGCAGAAAGGACTTTCCCAGCTCTTGACAGCAGCCACCCAAGAAAATCTGCAGGACAGAGCAGGGCTGGTGGAGTCCACTCGCTGGGGCAGCAGCTCCTGCCTTGGCAAGAACCCTCTTATGTTGGCAGAATCCCCAGTGCAATGTTTCCCCAGCTCTTGTGCTCACAGCCCAGAACCTTTCTGGGGCAGGGTGGCCTGGTGAGACCCCAGGACACATGGTAGCCAGGGGGGTCTGCCCAGCCACTGCCACCACCTCAGCCCCAGCTGATGTCACAGTTCCCTTTGTCAGATATTCTGAGCGTACCGCTGCCCGGCTCTGCAGGGACCATGGGACAAGGGCTCCCCTAACAGAGAGCCAGGGCCATCGAGGAGCAGGAACTCACCTCCGATATCCACACTGCTTGAACGTCACAAGGACCACGCAGGCCTGGGGTAAGAGCCATCCCCATCAACACCTCCAGCTGCTCCTCAGGAGAGGGAATGCAGCTGAGGGCAGGAGCTGTGGTGATCGACACAGGCACGAGGAGCTGGAGAGCAGGGTTTTCTGGACAGGAGACACCCAGAGCTGAAATCAACACCCTGGTGAGCTGCCCCGTCGCACAGCCTCTGGGGTCAGGAGAAAACAGGTCCAAGGCTTTCGTTGGAGAGGAAGCCTCGTTTTACCCGGACACTGAAATTATTGATCCAATGCAGAACGGCATCATCATCAACTGGGAAGCAGCCAAAACGCTGTGGCAGCATCTGTTTGACCATGAGCTTCAAATCCTTCCCGAGGAGCACGCGCTGCTCCTCACTGACCCCCTGCTCAGCCCCCCCACCCACCGCGAGAAGATGGTGGAGGTGGTGTTTGAGTCCCTGGGCTCCCCCGGCTTCTTTGTTGCCCACCAGCCCGTCCTCTCCACCTATGCCCATGGGAGAACCAGTGGTCTGGTGGTGGACATAGGCTATGCCGTCAGCCACGCTGTGCCAGTCCATGAGGGCTACGGTTTGGCATATGCCACCGAGAGGATGGATCTGGCGGGGTCACACCTCTCCTGGTACCTGACAACACTTCTGGGGGACACAGGGTATATGCTCAACAACAAGATGGTTCATATGGTGGAGGACATCAAGCACAAGTGCTGCTATGTTGCTTCCAACTTTGAGAGCGAGTGCCAGCTCCCACCAGTCAACTATGCCCTGGATTTTCCCCTGCCTGACGGCCAGACCATCAGCCTCAGCAAGGAGCGGTTCCAATGCCCAGAAGTGCTCTTCAACCCTCTGCCAAACTGGGATATTTCCTATGTGGGCATCCATGAGATGGCCCGGAGAAGCCTTGACCAACTTCCAGAAGAAATTAGGTCAACGATGTACAAAAACATCCTCCTATGCGGAGGGTCCTCCCTCTTTAAGGGGCTAGAGACGAGGTTTTGCAGCGAGCTCCTCCAAAGCCTGCCCCCCAACACCGACGTCAAGGTGGCTGCCATGCCACTGCGGAGGTACTCGGCGTGGACAGGAGGGTCCATCCTCAGCTCCCTCAAGAACTTCCAGACGTGGTGGATCCGAAGGGACGAGTACGACGAAGAGGGGCCACGCATCGTCCACCAGAGATGCTACTGAGGGGACACCTACACCAGGGAGCAGTGACACAACCTTCTTACGGCTACAGAGCAAGCTGCAGAAAGGAGCAATAAAAGATTTCCTTCTACCAAGCATCACCTGCTCCCCAGCCCCAGCTGAGGGCTTCAGGTAAAAGCCACAGGCAGCAGAGATGCAGACACCCGGTGCCCCTGCTCCTTGGGGCCACACCGCCCAGCAGCGCACGGCTCCCGCAGGGCAGGGGGCAGCCCCAGCCCCGGGGGGCAGAGCGCATGGAAGAGGCAGGTTCTGGTTGGGGACGCCGCGGTTGTTGCCCCCGGCAGCCCCATCCCCGCCGCTGCCGTTGGCCGGGGGCGTTCGGCTGGTTCTCGAACATTCCGCGGCCGGCAGCCCGGAGGGGGCTGGCGGAGCTGGGCCGGGCCGGAGGAGCTGGAAACCGCTGCCCCCCGCCACGCTCTCTGCAGGGGGAGCCTCCCCAGGCCCGGCACGGCCTTCTGCGCGCAGCCGGGAGCGGGTCAGGCCCGGCGGGGCCCAGCCCGCGCTGCGGGGCTCAGGGGGCCGCTGGCTCCTCGGCCAGCCCCGGGGCTATGGAGGGCCAGTCAGCGGCCCGACCCGGAGCGCAGCAGGCGCCTTGGCTCTCCCGGTGCGGAGCAGAGAGGCCCGGCCCGGCCCGGCCCGGTCCCCACAGGGCCCGCCCGCCGCCGGGGAGGCGCCTGCGTGAGCGTCCCGCGGGAACGCCGGGAGGAGGGGGGCGGGCAAAGGGAGGGACAAAGGGGCGGTCCCGCCCCGTTATGCAGAGTAGGCGCCGTTCCCGCCCTGCACCGCGCGCCCCAAACCCCCTGCCCGAGGCGCGAACCCAAAGAAGGGAGGGTAACGGGGCAGGTTCTGAGCGTAGAAACGGGAAGGGCTGGGGGCGCTCCTGGAAGCTGGGGGGGCTGCGAGGTGAAGCGGGAACCTCAGGCCAGCCCACCCGCCATGATCGGGACAGTAAAGACTGATGAAGCTTCAAATACCACTGCGGTGGGAGAGGGATTCGTGCTCGCTTCGGCAGCACATATACTAAAATTGGAACGATACAGAGAAGATTAGCATGGCCCCTGCGCAAGGATGACACGCAAATTCGTGAAGCGTTCCATATTTTTTCCTTCCTCCCTCTCCCCCCCCATCCGCCCCCCCCCCCGACCCGCTTTTTTTTTCCCCCCCCCCCCCCCCCCGCTCTGCTCCCGTTGTCCCGAGACACGGGCGGCGGGCACCGGACCTCCCCGGCCGTGCGGTCGGGGTGATGGGGAGCAGCCGGCACAGCCCCGAGGGGAGGGTCCGTGGCCCCCACCACCCGAAAAGGGGCTGAGGGGTGCGGGGGGGGGGACGGGCACCCCCCGAAACTCTGGCGCATCCTCCCCAGGGGACACGCGGCTGAAGGGGGGAGACCCCAGGGCGGGGGGAGAAGCAGACGGGGTGGAAACCCCCGGGTGGGTGGTGGGTGGAAACCCCCCCGGCCGGGGACCATCTGGGGTGAGGAAGAGCCTTGCTGGCCTTTGGCCGCTCGGGGACCCGCTGTGCCCCCCACTCCGTGTCCCCCCCGCGGGGCTGCAGCGGTGCAAAGCCAACACAGCCCCCCGGGCAGTACCGGGGTCTTTATTGAATGGCCCGGTTTACAGCAGCATCTCGGTGCCAGCACCCAGCCCCTGCCCGGGACAGACCCCTCCGTCCACCTCAGCCCCCCCGGAGGGTACAACCCCACCGAGGGGCAGCCCTGCCCTGATGCTCTGACCCTCCTCAGTATCCGGATTGTCTCACGGGACTGGTGGCCCTGGGCCACGGGGCAGGATGTGGCCAGGTTCCCCCCCCCACCACCCCTGAGCAGCTCTGTGGGTCCGGGGTGGCCAGAAGCCCCTGGACCCCAGGTCATGCCACGGTGATGGCTGGGGAGGGGCCCATGGAGAACGGGGGACCCCTCAGACAGTGCTCTCCTGGTAACTGTCGTCCTCCAGGAATGATGTCAGCCTCCCTCCAGGGCTGGGCCCCACCGGGGCCGCATCCTGCTCCGGGATCCCAGTCTCCCCAGGGTCCTCATCGCTCTGCTCCCTGGCAAAGTGCACGAAGACCTGCGGGGAGGACAGGGTGAGGGGCAGCGCCAGCAGGACCCCAGCCCTTCCACCCTCATGCCCCGCATGCCCCATTACCTGGTCGAGGGTGGTCTGGGACACAGAGTAGTCCTCGATGTGGCAGGGGCCACAGTGGGCTGCCAGGACACTGAAGATGCTGGCCAAGGAGCCAGCGCGGGAGGGCAGCTGGTACTGCAGGAGCCCCCCGTGCCGCTCCTTCAGCACGATGCCGGGGAAGTGACACCGCATCAGGCTCTCCACCGCCTCCGGCCCGGGGCCACCCACCCGCACCACTATTGTGTAGCCATCCCCAAACCTACGTGGGAAAGGAGGGACATTTCCGCAGGGAGCAGGTGCCTTCCTGTCCCTGGCAGGGCGGCCACCTCTCGCTGCCAGGGCCCTCACCGAGCCCCCGGCCCCATTACCTGTTCTTGAGATGCTGGACGCTGCCCAGGCAGCGGAACCGCCCGTTGACCATGATGGCCATCCTGGTGCACAGAGCCTCGCACTCCTCCATGCTGCTGGGGCGAGAAGGTGTGAGGGAAGGGTGTCCCCCTCTGGGGGTGCCGTGGGGACAAGGGGTGCTCCCCTCCAGGGGTGCTCTGGACCCCGAGGCGGGGGCTCACCTGTGGGATGTGAGCACCACGGACCTGCCCTCCCGGATGACGCTGAGGATACAGTCCCACAGGAACCGCCGGGCTCGTGGGTCCATCCCTGTCGTGGGCTCATCCTGCAGCGGGTGCCAGCACCAGTGTTAGCCTGGGCAGGGGACGGGTGCCAGCATGGGACCCCCCACTGCCCCCACTCACCAGGAAGACAAGGGGGGGGGAGCCGAGGAGGGCTATGGCCGTGGAGAGCTTGCGCTTGTTGCCCCCGCTGTACTTGCCCGCTGGCCGGTCAGCGTGCGGCCCCAGCCCCAGCTTGGCGATGCCCCACTGAGCCACCTGCGAGAAACGTGGAGAGGATGAGGATGGGGGTCCCCTGGAGCTGGGGAGGGGGTGCTGGGGTGTGGGCTCTACCCTGGGGGTCTCCTCCTCTGGGACCCCGCGCAGGCGGCTGTAGAATTCCAGGTGTTCCCGCCCCGTCAGCAGGTCCGTGATGGCATCAAACTGGGGGCAGTAGCCCATGTGCTGGTGGATGGCCTGCAGGTCGGTGAGCACGCTGCGGGGACAGGGACACGGCTGAGCACGTGGCGGGGACAGGGACAAGCTCCGGGGACAGGGACGAGGCTGAGCACGCTGCAGGAATAGGGAGGAGGATGCTGCAGGGGGGAGGCTGAGAATGAATCCAAGTGCTGCAGGGACGAGGATAAAGAGGAGCAGAAGGTGGGGACGGGGATGACAGGGTGGGGGGACAAGGAGTCATTTGCGGGAGTCCCTCCGTGTCACCCACCTGTGCCCCTTCAGCCAGGCCTCCCCCAGCGTCACCTCCGTGTCCCCAGTCAGCATCTTGAAGGTGGAGGTCTTCCCCGCGCCGTTCACCCCCAGGAGGCCAAAGCACTGTGGGGTGCAGAGGGGGGGGTTACAGCAGCCCTGGCTCTGCCCACGGTGCCGTCTGTCTGTCTGTCTGTCCATCTGTCTGTCCAGCACTCACCTCCCCGGGGGGGATGGCCACGCAGAGCCGGTCCACGGCCGGGACCTTCCTACGCTGGTACACCTGGGTGGCAGAGCCGAGGTGGCACTGGGTGCTCCCCACCCGTCACCCACTAGTGGGACTGGGGGCTACGGGAGAGGCTGGAGCCCTGTGGTAGGGGACGGGGCAGGGTCTGGCTCCACATTACACACCTTGGTCAGGTCCTTCAGCAGCAGGAGGTGGGCATGCGGGGGGGTGCTGCCCACTCTCACCCGCTCCCTGGCAACATCCTCATCCTCCTCCCCCAGCGAGGGCAGCTGCAGAGCCCGTGGCCTGGGGACAGCAGTGGCAGGGGCACTTCCAGGGCTGCCCACCCCATAGCCACCCCACAGCCACCCCACGGACGGTCCTCACCCGAGCCGCAGGAAGAAGCGGTATTGCAGCAGGAGGGTGAAGAGGAAGAAGACGATGCCCTCGATGGCCATGGCGAACATGTTCTTCCCTGCCAGCTCCCAGGACAGCGGGGACACAAAGCGCTTGTCCCCTGCAAGCAGCAAGAGAGGCTGTAGGAAGGGGGGATGCTGGGGAGGGTCCCTGCACAGGCCAGACTTTGGGGAGGGGGAGCAAGCCTGAAGCCCCTGGACTCACCAAACCTCTCAAAGGCATCAGCCATCGCCTGGTTCTTCACCATGTCAATGAGGCCTCGGCCCAAGCAGAAGTGAGGAAAGATGAGGAAAACTTTCTTCAGGACACGGTTGATGTCATTGAGCTTCTGCCAGGGCAGTGACGGAAGAGGTGATGGAGCTGGCACTGACCCCGTGGGGACAGGAGGGGGATCCAGGGCAGCCCAGGAGCTCACCTGATCCACAAAGAGCTCCAGCACAAAGGTGGCCACGCTGCCGTTGATGCCGATGAAGAGGTTGATGCACGTCAGGGCCACGTAGGCAGTGCTGGGGATGCTGAAGAGGAAGGAGGCTGGGTACATCAGGGGGGTGATGGACCAGCTGGAGGGGCAGAGAGACAGGGGCTGGCTGAGGTGCACCTCCCATCTTGGAGGGCACAGCAGGGTGAGCAGCACCCACCCACCAACACCACAACCCCTCAAGCCCTACTCAGAGCCCCCTGAGCCCCTCCCTCTTCCCTGGGGGGCTCCACCAGCCCTTCACCCGTAGAGCAGCAGCAGCAGCACCAGGGAGGGCAGGTTGGCAGAGGACACGTAGGACTTCTGCTGGAAACAGACGAAGATGAGGATGACAAGCAGTGCAGGAACCAGGTAGTTGCACTGTGGGCACAGAGAAGCCGGGGAGGAGGTCATGAGTGGGACCCAGCCACGCAGGAGCTGTACCCAACCCCTGTCCCCGTCCCTGTCCCCGTCCCCGTCCCGCACCATATCCCAGGCAAAGTTGCCCAGCCAGTAGGTCACGGGCTTCATCCCACTGACAAACTGCAGGTGCTTGGCCTTGCTGACCCGCTCCTCGATGAGGAAGAGCACGAAGCTGGCTGGGACAAAGGACATGGCGAAGATCACGCAGATGGAGACCAGCACGTCCACTGAGGTGGCCATCCTGCCGCAGAGGGGAGGGCTCAGCTGGGGATGGAGGGGGGGGGGAACCCTTCAGGACCCCAGTCCCTGGTACTCACAGGGCAGCCTCCGAGAGCTGCTCCTTGGTGAGGTTGAGGGGGTGGTTGGTGACGGTGATGCCGTAGAGGGTGGGGTCGGACCCGGCGGGCAGCCGGGCACGCAGCAGCCCGTTGCTGGCCACATTGACGAAGGAGACCATGGCGTGCCAGCCCTTGTTGTTGAACCAGACCTGCAGCCCGGGACACCCCAGCAGCTCAGAGCCCCAACCCCAGCACCACCACCAGCTATGTCTGCAGCACCTCCGGCTGGGCTTAGTCCTTCTCAGGCTGCTCCAACCCCAGGTGCCCCATCCCTTGCTCCCTCCCAGCTCTCACCCCAGCCCTGGGCACACCTTGATGTTCCTACGAGCATCCAAGCCCTCGATGAAGCGGCTGAGGTTGCTCAGGAGACGATCTGAGGGGCTGCCCTGGGTGTGGGAACATGGGGTGAGGAGTAGACTCATGCCAGAGCCGTCCCAGTGCTGGGATGCAGAGCTGAGAGACAGAACCTGGGACGTACCGGAGTGGTGTTGAACAGCACCCGGAGCTCCAGCACAGCCTTGTCCACCTCCACTGCCGATGGCAGGGCCTGGGAACTGCCGGCACCCAGAGAAAAGCCACCGTACCTGTGGGGAGAGACGGATGCTTCCAAACCTGCCATCCCATGGAAACCATCCTTGTCCCCCCACCGTGCCCTGAGTACCCCACCCACCCAGACTCCACGGTGAGGGGCGCACAGCGAAGGGCTGAGGATGCCCAAATGATGGCTCAGCCCACAGATTGCTCAGGCTCTGCCCAGCCCCGCAGGGGAGCCCCTGTCTCCCCCACCCTATCTGTGCGAGACCCCAGCCCCTCCCCAGGCTCACCTCTGCTCGTTCACCCACTTCTTGTTCCTCAGCCTGAAAGAAATGGGGAGAAGGGAGGGAAACACCCCCGAGGAGACGTTACGGCAGCGCCTGTCCCCCAGCAGTTCCCTCTTACCCCGCGTGGTGTCCTCGCTGCCTCCAGCCCCGGCTGGGTTTGGTCCCCAGCATCCCTCCGCAGCAGCCTGTGCCAAAGCCCGACCCAGCTTCCCCTCGGTGTCCCCACAGTGTCCCCGGCCCCTGCACTCACTCTCGGCGGATGATCTGGGGGTAGGTCTTCACCAGGTAGTCAGAGATGTTCCTGCCCGTCAGGTTCTGCAGGACGTCACCCGTGCCCCTTTGAACCTGGGGAGATGGACAGACGGGCTGGACGGGCACACGGCCCGGCCGGGCTCTCCAGAGCATCGCCTGCACCCATCCCTGGCAGTGCCGGTGCGGGGAGGGGGTACCTGGGGCGGTGGGAGCCCCCCGGCCCCGTCGGGGCAGTCGGGCAGCATCCTGCGAGCCCCGGGCCCGCTGCACCGGCACGGCGGGGACGGCTCTGCCCGCGTCCAATTCCCGCCCCGCAGCGCTTCCAGCAACGCCGGGGGGATCGGGGGAGTCGAGAAGCCGTCGGGGTGGGAAGCTGGGGGGCACGGCCCCGTCCTGGACACCCAGCACGACGTGGGGAGAGAGACCCCCGGTTACCAGCCTGGTGTGAGCCGGGGGCACCGAGACCCGCCTCACCCCGCGGCTGCCACCGCATCCCCGCCGCGGGGATGGTTGCGGGGGTCCCGCGGCATCGCACCGGCTGGCAGGGCCGCTCCCGGGGGAGAGGTGGGCATCGAGGCGGGGGGCAAGCCCCAGCCGCCCCTCCCAACCCCTCCGACCCCCCAGGCACTCACCCCTCCCCGGCATCCCTCATGCACTCCGTGCCGAAGCCGGGCTCGGCCAGGAGCGCGGCCAGGAGCCCGGACGTGTCGGGGTCCCCCGGGGCGTCGTTGCTGCCGGGAGATGCAGGAGTGAGCTGGTGGCGACGGGAGGGCATGGCGAGGGGTGGGACAGAGGGCTGGGGACACACCTGAAGAAGGTGAACTGCTGCCCGTACATCCAGGGCTGCAGGCGCAGCGGCGGGTACTTCCCGAAGGGCGGCACGATGAGGCTGAAGAGCAGCGCGATGCAGACGAAGACGGCGGGCAGGACGATCTGCCGGGGGCTGGGGGTCAGGGCCGGCTCCGCACTCTCCTGCCTCATCCCCTCCGCACCGTCCCGTCCTGTCCCCTTCCCTCCTGCCTCATCCCCTCTGCACCGTCCCGTCCTGTCCCCTTCCCTCCTTCCTTCCCCATCCCCTCCGCACCGTCCCGTCCTGTCCCCTTCCCTTCTTCCTTCCCCATCCCCTCTGCACCGTCCCGTCCTGTCCCCTTCCCTCCCTCCTGCCCCATCCCCTCCGCACCCCCGCAGCCCGGCCCCGGCCCCTCGCCGCCCCCCCGGCCCGTACCTGCGCGAAGAAGCCGCGGGTGCTGCGTCGGGCGTGGAGCATCCTCTTGATGAAGAGGGCGCGGAGCTGCTGGCGGGTGAGCGCCCAGCCCCTCACCCTGCGCCAGGGCTGCCCGGCTGCCCCGCGAAGCAGGTCGGTCTCCCGGGGCTCCTCCGCTGCAAGGGCAGAGCTGGGTCTGGCTTTGGCCCCGGCAGAGCAGGCGGTGGGGGGCCGGGGTTCGTGCGGTGGGATCGGTATGATGGGGACATCCCAGAGGGGACGGGGTGCTGCATGCGGGGACGTGACTGGACCCCCAGCCCCCCATCCAGCTCCCCCCAGTCCCCTGCTCCTACCTCGCCGGGCTCCTTGGGCTCAGTGTAAAGGAGAGGAAAGAGGGGTTAGAGCCACACTGGCACCTGCCCAGGGCACAGCCAGCTCTCCAGACTATTGCAGCCCTCCCAGACACCCGTGACTGCTCCCCCCCCCCCCATGCCAGCTCTGTCTCCAGGAGAAGGGGCCTGGATACATTCCATGGGATTTCATGTCCCATCCCAACCCATGCACAGAGCTGGACTCCCCCAAACCCACCACCGTCCCTGCTCCTCACCCTGCCCGACATCCTGGGGGACACCCCAAGGCTGGGTGGGAGCGATGCACAAGTGTCCTGAGCATCCCTCCACCCAAAGAGACACATGTCCAAAGTGCCTGATTGGATGGACGCCTGCCTGGATGGACATGTGCCGCAGTCCAGGGGGTGGAGGTGGGGGGCACCCAGTACAGGGCTGGGCAGCTCTGGGGTCCCTGCTGTCCTCTCCTTACCCAGCTCCCCATCAGACGCTTCCACATCCCGCCCTGTGTCAGGGTCTGCTCCTCTCCCAGTGCCTGACAAAATGAGGGTGAGAGCGTCAGGGTGGACCAAGGCCACAGCCTGTGACACCTCCCTGCACCCATGGGTGCTCCCAGTGGGGATCCCAGCCCTGGGAAGTGTGCTGGGCTCAGCCTCAGACAACACTGAGGTGTTTTACCTGCCATGCCAGTGTCCTCCCCTGTGTCCTGGGCCACCCTCAGGAAGATCTAAGGGTGGGAGGGGGCTGAGCATTAAACACAGCCACCAGCACCCACCACCCCATGACAGCCCCCGGCCGGGCTCCAGGGAGGGTGGGCACGCGGGGATCCACAGGCAGCCCCCCAGCCACAGCTCCTCTGGGTACCTCTTCCAGGGTGGTGTCGGAGATGCCATAGCTGGAGATGCCCAGTTCCCCCAGGCGTGCATCCAGCTCACGGAACAGGTCCCCAAAGACCCCATCCTTGGCCCCGCTGTAGGGCAGGATGAAATGCACCTCGTGCCCGATGTCCTCCACCAGCCGGGAGCCAGGCACCAGCTTCTGAATCAGCGCTGACAGCTGGGCCACATCTGGGGGGGGACGGTGAGGGCTGGAAACTTGGGGCAGGAGCCAGTGGCCAGTGCAGTGCCCTGGACCACAGTCTGGGGGTCCCTGGCAGGGTTTGCAGGAGGGCAGGGAGCCCCACCAGTGCAGGGGGGACAAGAACCAGTGGCAGGGCAGGTGTGGGGCTGAATGTGTCCATGGCCGCCCACCAGCTGACGGGGGACAGGTAGGGAGCACCTGGGAGGTGACACTGTGGTGAGGGCACAGGGAGAGACAGGACCCTCACCCACGGCGCTGGCCTCGCTGCCCCGCTCACTGCCCAGGCCCGTGTCGCTGCTGCGCTCCGAGTCGTTGCCATCCTGCAGGAAAGGGCAGCCGGAGCCTGGCACCCTGCGACAGGATCTGGCCCCAAGCTCAGGGCTTGGTGCCCCCTCGATACCCAGGTCACCCTTTTGGCCAATGCTCAGCGGGACCAAGGGACCCACCTTTTTGGCGGTGGCAGGAACAGCGCCGGTGCTGCTGCTCGTTCCAAGGCGCTCCCGCTTGACCAGGGTGAGGTGGTAGCCGGTGCCCAGCCTGGCCTTGAGGAAGAGCGGGGAGCCGCAGCAGCAGAGCCGGCCCTGCGAGACGATGGCCGTGCGGTCCCCCAGCAGCTCCGCCTCGTCCATGTAGTGGGTGGACAGGATGATGGTGCGGCCTGGGGGCAGGCAGCGGGCTGGATCCCAGACCCCCTGGCTGGGCACCTCCCCGCTCACCCCACGGGCCCCGCTGCCAGTTCAGGTGCTTGGAGAGGGAAGGGGGGTACCCTCCCACCCCCAGGGCCTGACCTTTGCGGTACTTGAGCAGCAGCTCCCAGATGCTACGGCGGGAATAGGGGTCGACGCCGGCTGTGGGCTCGTCCAGGATGACCACCCTGGAGCCACCCACGAAGGCGATGGCCACCGAGAGCTTCCGCTGCATCCCACCTGCGGGGCAGAGGAACAGCGTTGAGAGGTGGCCGGGGCTGCAGCCCCCCACCCGGGCACTGGTCCTACCCCCCCCCACACACACACACACGCACCCGAGAGGTTCCTGGTCTGCTCCCGGCGCTTGTGGGGCAGCCCCGTGTCCTGGATCAGCTGCTCCATCTCTGCCTTCACCTGCTCCTCCGACAGACCCTTCAGGCGCCCGTAGAACCAGACGTGCTCCTCCACTGTCAGGCTGGCGTGGGCAGGGTGAGGGGAGATGGGGTGAAGTGGGCAGCCTTGCCCACACCAGCCCCCAGCACCACTCCCCTGCCCCTGCCTACATGTCGAAGAGCACGTTGTGCTGGGGACAGGTGCCCGTGGTTTTGCGGATGCTGTCGATGTCGGAGCGGATGTCCCAGCCCAGGATATAGGCAGTGCCGGAGGTGGGGGGCAGGAGGCCGGTCAGGATGGACCTGGGTGAGGGATCAGTGGGGAAAGGGGGTCATGGAGAATGGGAGCAGTGGGGTCACAGCCAGGGTGCCCTGTTCTACGTGGGGTCCTCAGAGCCCAGCCTCGCAGGGAGCCAGGCAGGGACATCACCTGGGCAGAGCCAGGCTCCGCTCCTGTCCCCAGCCAGCCCCCAGCCCCTCCAGCTCACATGGTGGTGGTCTTGCCAGCCCCATTGTGGCCCAGGAAGGAGGTGATCTGCCCTTCGTAGAAGTCCAGGCTCAGGCCGTTGACAGCAGCACGGCTGCTGTTGTGGTAAATCTTCACCAGGTTGCGGATGGAGACGCCGGGCTGGAGCTGGGCGGGTGGCTCCTCCACCAGCACTGGAAGTCACCGGAGGGTCATGTCCCAAGTAGGATGCCTCACCGGGGGAGGGGCCCCTCACCACAGGGGGCACGACCCCCCGATGGGGGGCAAAGCCAGGGCAGTTGGGCTCGAGCCCAGCTCCGTGGCTGCTGCCCTTCGGCTGGGGCAGCGGCTCACCTTGGGGCGCAGCAAGGGGGCTGGTGGGACACGGCGGGTACCCGGCTGAGGATGGCTCTCCAAGCCAGTAGCTCTTCAGGAAGGGGAAATTCCAGGGCTTGGGGATCCCATATTGACCTGCAGCAGACAGGGGCTGAGCAGGGCCAGGGTCAGGGGGGCTGCCAGGGGCTGGGGGGGCCACACTCACCTGGGAAGACACCCTCCAGGTACCAGGTGGCCAGGCCGTAGAGGCTGGCATCCAGCAGCAGCAGCCCCATGGCCGTGGCGAAGTTGTAGGGGTCTCCTGGAACGGGGCTGGAGCCCAGGTTGTACCACTGGATGCCCACCCCCTGCTCCTCATAGAGGGAGAAGTACTCGCAGCCGAAGCCGAAGGCCACCGGTGACAGCAGGCTCTGGTGGTGGCAAGAAGGGCAGTGTGGGCACAAAGACCCCCCCCACCCGGCATGCCCAGGGGGGCATCAGGGAGGGGGCAGCCAGGGCCACTCACCACGAGGACGCGGAGCGGGAAGGTGATGTGGTCGCGCCAGGCGACGCACAGCACGTAGGGCAGGTAGAGGGAGAAGTAGATGATGCCACCACAAGCCGAGGCCAAGTTGGCGCGGGGGAAGAAGGTGCTGATGAGGAAGCACTGGCTGATGGTGGCCACTGAGAAGGTGCCAAGGAAGAGGAAGATGACAGCCGGGTCACTGTAGGGGAGGATGTTTCCCACCTGCAGATGGAGGGAGGTTGGAGCCGGCGGAGCTCCCTGTGCCACCTTCCCAGCCCCAACATCGCCTGTGTCACACATGCCATCCCCTGTGCCCTGCAACCGTGCCTTGAGGATGAGGACGAGGAGAGCAGAACTGAGGAGGAAGGGGATGAAGCTGCTGAGGAACCAGCTGAGCCAGAGGATCCCGCTGCTCAGCCCCATGGTCTTCATGGTCTCCTTGAGACGTGTCTCCTTCTCGTGCACCACCCCCTTGATGATCATGGCTACTGAGTAGATCCAGGCCAGCGTCATGAAGAGGGGCAGTGACCGATTCAGGACCCGCAGGAACCTGAGGGAGATGCCACCAGCCCTTCCACCTCCAGTCTGCCATCCTGGGGCCACCACCGGGCAGGGGCCACCTGGGGCAGGGACCAGCCCTGTGCCACCTCCCCGAGGCAATGACACTGCAGGGTGCTCGGCCCCATCCCCCATAGCACGGGGTCACTTAGGGGCCCTGGAGGGGTCAGGGATGCTCCCCACCACCCACTCACACATCGTCCACATAGCAGGGGTAGGGCATTTGCTGGACGTAGACCCCTGTCCGCGGGGCAGCCCCGGTCTGCACCCGCACCACCGCCTGCTCCACCAGGTCCTGAACGTAGACAAACCCCCCCCCAGACGTAGCGCAGGTCGCTGAAGGGGTCGGCCGCGGGGCCTGGGTCCCAAAATCTGGGGGCAGAGCACAGGACTGGGAGGGGGAACCAGGAGGATTCCCCCCACCCATCACAGGCAGAGGCTGCTCGGGCAGTTGTGGGGACCAAAGGGGCGGGCGTCCCCTGACCTGTCCTTGATCTTGTTGGTCCTCGTGACATCATCTATGTCCATGCGGATCTTGTAGCGGACGTGGGGGGGCAGCGTGGGGGCCGTGGCGTTGGTGGGGGGCTGGAAAACCACAGCTGCCCAGAACTGCTGCTCCTCCAGCAGCTCCAGGGCTCGGGCCACCACCTGCTCCTCGGTGGCCACCACCTCAATCTTGTCCAGGCAGACACACTGCGGGCAGGGCGGGCAGGGCTCAGCGGGGCTCAGGGTGCCAGCCCGCCCGGGCAGCCGGGGTGACACGCACCTCCATGAGCTGTGACAGCGTGCTCAGCACCACGTCAGCATCGGCGTACACCCGCTGCCAGCTGAGCCCCGGTCCCTCCGCCGGCCCCGCCAGGAACTCGGCCAGTGCTGGCAGCTTCCAGGAGGTGCCATTGAGGAACCCATCCAGGAGCTGAGCCATGCCCGGGGCCAGCAGCAGGTCCTGCAAAGCACCAGGGTACCGCAGGGTGATGCCCCCCCCGCCCTGATTCCCCCTGCCCCCCTTCCCCCATCCCACAGCCCACCACAGCCCTGTACCCCGACGGGGAGAGGGTCTGGGGGTCACGCACCCGGAGGACCTGCATCTCCAGGCTGCCATTCAGGAAGGTGTAGATGCGGGGTCCCAGCTCCTGCCAGGCACTTCCCAACTCCCCCAGCACTGCCAGCTCCCGGAAGGTCCGATTCACCTGCGTGGGGCAGGGGGTGAGGTAGGGATGGGGTGAGACCCCCCCCGACTCTCCTAGGCCCCTGCAGCCCCTCGCTCACCTCGGCCATGACGCTGTCGGGGCCGGGGCCGGGCGGCGTGTACAGGATCTTCCCGGAGAAGAGGGGCTTGACCCCCCGCCAGAAGATCTGCGAAACGGGGCTGGACTCCAGGCTGCGGAGCAGCTCCCGACAGAAGGGACCTGAGAGGGGACAAAGCCAAGTCCTCACCATTAAGCCCTCAACCACCGAGCCCTCACCACCAGACCTCCCCCACCGGTCCCCATGCCACTCCAGGGGGGTCATGCCCAGCAAGCCCCCACCCCAGCCTCCCCCCAGCCCACTCACTGCTGCCGCTGCCCGCGGCCGGGGCTCTCCTCTCGGAGCTGTTGCGGTCCAGAAAGGCTTTGACGTCGTTGTCCTCGTACCAGTTGAGGGAAGGGACCCGGAGCCCCCCACCCTCGGGGTGCCCGCAGGCAATGCGTGACAGGGCCCCGAAGGCACCCAAGCCCAGGGCACTGGCGTTGGGTGCTGCCAATGCCCTGAGCTCCCGCTGTAGCTCGGCCAAGCTGCTCATGGAGGAGACCTGCGGAGAGAGGGTTGGGGAGCAGAGCGGGGCTGCAGGGGATGGGGGCACCCAGGGATGCTGCTGGGGGGCAGGGGGGTGGGGGCACTGGCATGGGGGGCAGGGGGGTGGGGCGCTACCTCCTCCATCAGGGATGTCGCATCCCGCAGGAAGGTGCCCAAGGCTTCCACGGTGCCAGCAATGCCACCTGCCTCTGAGCTCAGCTGCTCCTACAAGAGGGGCATAGGAAGTGGGTCACAGACCCTTTTGGGAGGCTGAGGTCTCCACCCCAAGATCTTCCAGCACCCAGGGCCTGGCCAGACTGGGGCCTCACCACCAGAAGCCGGGGGAGGTCGAGCTGGGAGAGGAAGGATCTCTCCATGGCACGGAGCTGGGTGCCGGGCAGGGCGCAGAGCTCTCGCTGCAGGCGTTGGGTGGAGGCGGCATTGCTCCCCACCAGGAAGCCCCCCAGCTCCGAGGCGTTGCAGACCACGGCCTTCAGCGGGACACTGGTGCCCGCCAAGGAGAGCTGGCAGGAGAGGGACGGTCACGCCACAGCAGCCGGCACCACCAGGGCACCGGGAGCGGGCACTGTGCCAAGACTCACAATGCGGGGGCTGAGCTGAGCCCCCATCAGCTCGTCCACCAGTGCCGGGGGAAGAGATGTGTTGGTCCGGAGGAACCACGAGAAGGTCTCGTTCTTTCTCAGATAGTCCCTCACTGGCAGGGCTGAGGGGGACAAGGGTCAGCCGGGGGGTCTTAGTGCCCTGGCACTCCCCCATCCCCGATGCTCACCCCTCCTCTGAGCCCCGCTCGCTGAAAGCCGGCGCAGGGCAGGCAGGATCCGGGTGAAGCTGCGCAGGAGCTGCTGCCCATCAGCACGGAGCAAAACCTGCCGGGCCTCGGCCAGCAAGCGAGAGAGACTGGGGGGCATGGGCAGGCAGTGAGACCCCAGCCCCACTGCCCGATCAGGCCCTGCAGCCCCCCCCCAACCTCCACCGCTCACATGGAGCCATCGAAGTTGCCCACCACTCCCGGGGTCTCTCCGGACGTCGGGTGCCGAAAGCAGGGGTTGTTCATGTTGCAGATGATGCCCTGGAGCCAGGGCAGGGTCCCGGCCGAAGGCAGAGCTTTGTTGGGGAAGTGACCTGGGGGACAAGGAAGATCTGGGGGTAAGGGGCAGTGTGGGACCTCCCAGGCTACAGACAAACCTGGACAGGAGATGCCAGCCCAGAGGGTGGTCCAGCAGGGGCTGGAGGGGGGGACACTCACACTCATGCTGCTTGAAGGGTGGGTGGGATTGCCGCACAGAGATCAAGATGAAGAAGAGGAAGAGGGGCCACAGGAGCTCGATGGTCAGCTGGACCTGGGGGAGACACACTTTTTTGGGGGTGGGTCCCTGTTCCCATCAGTGCCCAGAGCTCTGCCTACCCCCACACCGGGACTCAGCACCTCTGGGCACACTCCCACCCCAGGTACCCACTCACCCGCTGCCGCCGGCGGTAGGTAAAGTTCTTCCAGAGCAGCAGTCCCAGCTGGGTGCCCACGGCCATGGCAGAGTGCAGGGCGCATGTGCCCAGCACCCCGCTCAGCTCCAGCTGCGGGTGAGAGTCGGGGGGTCAGTGCCAAGCTGGGGGGGACGGTTGGGACTTTGCTCCCCTCTGGCTCAGGGCTTATCGCACGCTCGGCAAAGCACCGGGCACACAGCTGAGCTCTGGGGGCTGGCAGGAGCCAGGCTGGCATTCCTGATGCAAAGCTCCTTTCCGGAGCAAAGCCCTCAAATCTCATTCCTTTCTAAACCAAGAGCAGCAAAATAGGGCACAGGCTCTGCCAGGCCCTCCAGGCCAGCGCTGTCTCAGGAGAGGTGGACCCGATTGTCGTGGTATGGCTCGACATGCCATTGTTGAGAGGGACACCAAGCGTAGGGAGCAGCCGGGTGCCCCAGCACCCCGGCCACAGGAGCTGCTCCAAGCCCCAGAGAGTTGAGCAGCCCAGAGTACTCCTGGGACCTGCCCGTGCCTCATTTTCCCCACGTGCAGGGTTGTGGCCAAGCCAGCAGCGAGGCCAGATGTTTCTGGTGAGACCCTCAGCTCCCCAGGGAGGTGAAGTTGCCCCAGTGCAACAGGCTGGAGGTCCCGCAGTTGCCCCTCGAGCGGTACTGGGGCCTCAGCAGCTCTGGTTCCATCCCATCCCCAGCTCCATCCCAGCAGAGTCCCTGTGCCCAGCCAGCTTCTGAGACTTTACCTGGCCCCAGAGAGGGGCCAGCAGGTTGGCAGCCCCCAGGACCCAGCAGCAAAGCATCAGCCTCCCCTTCCAGCTGCGCCAGCCGGCTTTGTGCCAAGGCAGAGGTGGCACAACAGAACTTGCACCTTCCTGCCCTCTGAACACCCACATCCAGGGAAAGTCAAGCTCTGGAGCTGCCCCAAAACCACCGTGAGCTCGGGACACCCACGGGACACCCATGCTGCCCGTTCCACCACTCCCAGTTAGTAGCCAAAGCTATGGACTCACTCGCCTGCCCTCTTCCTTCCCTTTGGCCTCGCACCTCTGGCCCAGCCGGGCTGGGCAGGAGGGAGGGCAGGAGAGAGGGCAGGTGACAGCCACCCGCTGCCACCCTGCCTGTGCCCAGGGCTAAGCTGGGGCCCGGATAAGCAGGCACCGGGCAGCAGGATTAGGATCCCGGCTGGGAAATCCGGCTAATCGGCCTGCGGGGACGGACACGAGCGGGGTCGTGTGGGGGATTCCTCCGAGGGGGCACCGGGGCTTGGGGAGAGCTGTGCCACCCACTCCAGCGGCAGCGTGAGCCAGGGGGCACCCAGAGCCCTGGCAGAGGGAGGGGGCTGCCAGGGTGGGGGTGACAGCGCGGGGGCTGCTGCGGGGCTCCGGGCCGGGGGGACCCCCCAGCCCAGCGAGGGGCAGCGGCTCTTCCCGGGACAAAACAACCGCAAAGAAGTGGGATCCTCCCGGAAGGGGAATCGCGTGGGAATCTGCTCACTCATCCCACAGGGGACAAACACGCCCCAAAGCTGCAACCGGGAGCACAGCGGCCCCTGACCCCCGGCATCCTCCGGTCCCGGTCCCGATGCACCGAGCAAGGTGCGGAGCCACGGGGCGAGAGGGAGGGGGCTGAGTGATGGACCGGGGGGTGTGATGGGGGACACGGGGACATGCCGGGGGAACATAGGGACAACTCGGGGAGATGATGGGGAGTATGACGGGGCCAGCTCGGGGACGCATGGAGACACCCTGGGGAAGACATGGGGACAGCCCGAGGGGCAGACGGACGGTCCCGGGGGGGGGGGGAGGGGGCATATGGGGACAGCCCCGGGGAGGACACGGACGGCTTCGGGGAGGGGGGACATGGACAGCTCCGGGCGGACGATGGGGACAGCCCCGGGGGGGACACGGGGATAGTTCATGGCAGGGGGGGAGAAGCGGGGGATGCGACCAGCCCCTGGGGGGACACGGAGAGCCCCGGGGGGGACGCTGAGAAGCCGAACCCGGCAGCTGCCGGTACATCCATCCCCCCCCCCCCCCCCTCCCCCCCCCGCCGCCCCCCCCCCCCGCCCCCCCCCCCCCGTTACCTGCTGATGCCGCGGCCCCTTTAAGAGACCCCACGGGCGCCACCGGCGTCGCTCGCGGGCCCCGCCCTCCCCGCGCTACAAAGTATCCGCGGGCGTGACGTCATGGGAACGGTCTCTTAAAGGGGCCGGGGCGGGGATAGGAACCGCGGGGGCGTGCGAAGGGATGGAGCCCATCCCCGTCCCTCCCCGCCTCTGCCCGCCCCCCTGGCGAGCAATGGCCCCAGCCCCGCCCTTGGTTGCCCCGTGGGGCAGCGCAGACCCCGCCGTGGGTCTGTAGCCCGGCCTCGGGTGGGCTCAGATCCCCCCCGGGGGGGCCCGAGGCGGTGGGCAGGGAGAACATCCCACGATATCACCCCCGCATCCCCCCTCCCCAGGGTCCCCAGAACTGGGCTAGTGTCAAGGTGGTGGGCACCGGGGTGGCATTGGGGTGCTGGGTGGCAGCGATGACCC
>JANVCC010000071.1:2646448-2663292 GCA_025345505.1 Todiramphus chloris collaris
CACCCCAGGCATGGACGAACCCACCCTGAGCACCCACACAAGGAGCCTGCACCAGAAACCAACTCCTGCTTAATTTAAAAAGGTTTCTTTTTTTTTTTTTTTAATAAAAAAAGGTTTCAATATAAGAGCATCTACATTAAAAACCCCGGAGGAGACGATAAAGCCGACGGGCACAGCAAGGGTCTGCACCGTGTACCAGCATCCCCGGCCCCGTGCGCTGCCCCAGCAGCTGCCCGCACTGGGGCATCGCCCTGCGGTGCAGGATGTGGCCATGGACCAACGTCAGCCTTGGCACCAGCCCACCAGGCGCTGGCATCACTGCGGCTCTGGGCGTGCCCGGCTGCCAGCCCAGCCCTGCGGCCACCACCGGGGCCTCGGAAACTTGATCCCTGTGAATTTTGTTAAAAAAAAATGGGTTTTTTCCTCACCCGTCCGTGCTCCCACCACATCCCACCAACCCGAGCTCCTCCGCAGCGCTGAGCCGGGTCCTGCCAGCACGGGGAAGAGAAGTGGCACTGGGGACACCCCGCAGCCTTGCCAAGGGACCTGGGCACTGCCCCGGCGGAGCATCCTGGTGGGTGCCTGGTGGGAACACATCTTCTCGGCTGGGTGAGAGGAGGCATCGTCCGCTCCTTGGCGCTGGAGCATCTGCCGCCTTCCCTCTGCAAACACGGGGCTGTGCTGGAGCCGCTCGGGCTGTGGGGACCAGCCGGTCTCTAGAAACAGGGTCTTTTTATTTCCTTGCTCAGAAAAATAGATAAATTTCCAAATTAAAAAATAATAATAATAATAATAAAAGAGTTTAAAAAGAGGGAATGATGAAAGTAGAGGCAGGAATGTTGCTGGCAGCAGGGTCTGTACATGAGATGGTGAGAGATGGGGCTGGGCGACGTCCCGCTCAGTAGCTCTCCTCTTCCTCACGGTAGTAGAGGTACCCGGGGGGGTCCCCGCTCTGGTCGCAGGCAGCATTGGCCACCTCGCCCTGGCTGCCCTGGGGGCAGTACTTGGGGTCGTAGATCTGGCGGCCAAGGCCAAAGACCTGGCCGCTCTGGTTGGCGCCCTGGTTGGAGCCCATCTGCAGCGACATAGAAGAGTTGTCGCACTTCTCCGTCCCCATCTTGGCATCGTAGATGTGTCTCCTGGTGCCAGGAGCTGTCATGCCCACCTGGAAGGAGAGGACAGAGCAGGGTTCAGCCGTGATTCCCCCCCACATCCCTCCCCAACAGGGCTGCAGGGGCTCACCTGGCTGGCACACTTGTTGGTGCCCATCTGGAGGCTGATGGTGGAGTGGTCCATGGGTGGCAGGATCTGGTTCTTGGGGTCGTAGAGGTGTCTCCTGGTGCCATAGGCTGTCATGCCGGACTGGCTGGCACACTTGTTCGTGCCCATCTGACAAGGGGGTCTGGTGAGGACCAAGTGCTGCCCTGCATGTGCCCCTTCTCCTCCCTCCCTTCCTCCCCGTGCCATCCCCCCCAGCACTCCCTGACCCAGCCCACCTGCAGCCCGATCACACACTGCCCAGCCTTCATCTTGGCCTCGTCAAAGTTCCTCTGCTGCTTCTCCGAGTACTTCACACCAATGTCCACGCCACTCTGCAGCCCCTTTGTCTTGGCCTGCCAGGGAGGGGTGGTGAGGAAGGACAGGGTTCCCAGACCCACCACCCTCTCCCTGGGCAGGGGGAGCTGTGGGGTCCCATGGGCACCACCTGGAGCCTGGGGTCCACCCAGCTGGTCCCGGGGAGCTGTGCCCCCTCCCAAGTGACGTGTGCCCGTGTGCTCACCATGCCTGCCAGCGCCAGCAGTGACACCTGCACCTGCGTCATGTTCCCACTCTCAAAGAGGTCATTGGCTTCAAAGAGATCCACGGGGTTCATGCCATAGCTGACCATGGCCTTGATGAAGTTGGAGAGGTTCTCGAGCTGGGAGTGGGGAGAGGAGTCAGACCCTGTCGGGTGACAGTGGAGGGGCTGGGATGGAGCTGCGTTGCGGGCAGGGCTGCCCACACGTACCTGGTGCCAGTTCTGAGCCGAGCGGTTGATCTTCCTCACTGAGTTGGGCTGCAGCTTGTTCATGAGCCTGGCAGGAGGCAGGGGGAAGCAGGGGCTGAGGCAGGGCAGAGACCCTGGGGTGGCAGCTGGGCACAGGCCCCTTCCAGGAAGGTCCAGCCCAGGTCTCCCCTTCAATCACAAGCTGATTGTCCCCCCGCCAAGTCCCTGGTGATTCCCAGGGTTCCCCCCAGACACGGGTGCTTTGGGGGAGACCCCAGCCAAGCAGCACCGCAGAGAAAACCTTTGGCTGCCATCAGCTGGTGGGTCCCACTGGCATGGGCACAGCCAGATCCCACCCCCCATCCCCTCCCCGGGGGCTGGCAGGGGTCCCCTGGAAGGCAGGCGTCCCCTGTCCCCATCTGAAGGGAGCAGATCCCACGGGGCTGCTCTCAGCATCACGCAGCCAGCAGCGCAGGACTCACTCGCAGAGGATCACCCCGTCCTTCAGCCCCTTCTGGAAATCGGGCCCGATCTGCTGCCCCGTGACGCTCTCGATCCACGTCCGCAGCTCCACCTCCTTCTGAGGGTCGTACTTCTGGGCGAGCTGGGAGGGGACAGTGATGGGGAAGCTCAGGCACGGCCCCGGTGTGCGCCCCAAACCCCACACGGGGGTCGGTTCCCCCTGCCTGGGTGCAAATAAAACCTGGGGAGCACAAGCAGCCGAGCTGCCCCTGCCCAACTCCCTTGCATGGGGATGGGGGCAGGAGCATGAGGATGATGCCACCATCAGACACAGGCACTGGCTTTCTGGGAGAATAAAGGGGCTGGGGGGAAATGCCTCCCCCAAGGGTCTGTTGCTTCCTGGCCCCTGGAGCCCGGGGTCCCCGGCCGCCCGATGCTCTCCCCTCCAGCCCGATGCTCTCCCCTCCAGCGAGGAGTGCGCCACAGATTCCATTCCTCTCCTCGGTCACCGCGGCTATGCCAGGAATGTGGATGCCTCCTCCCAAATGGAGACCAGCTGCCCAGGCCCGGCAGCATCCCTGGGAGCCTCACCTCGGCCCTGGGCCACCGGGGAAGGAAAAGGACCCGGAGGTGGCCACCAGACAGCCATCCATCCGCCTCTCACCCAGGGAAGACACAGCGAGACCCTGGGATGGGCACAGTCCATAGCGGGGAGATGGCAGCCGTGCCCATGGGCTGTGCAGAGCTTTGGCTCCACAGCCCCGTCCCCAAAGGGGAAGCTCAAGTGGTGTGGGGTGCAGGGGCAGTCCAGACGAGCAGGGTCACGCTCGCAACACCACGTGAGTCCTGGCTGGGGGATCCCAGCATCTACCAGCTGATTTGCTGGAGTGTGAACAGCCAGCGCTGGTTCCTCTTCCCACCCCACAGCCAGCATGGGGGTTTCTCAGGGCACAGGAGAGGTCAGAGGGGACCAACCCCAGAGCAGATCCCACCACAGCCCAGTCTGCAAGGGCTTGCATGGACTGGGAGAGTGCCACTGGTTTGTCTGGTTTCCAGTGGGTGATGTCAGCCTCCAGTAGACAAATCGGGGCAGTTAAACTGGCTCAAGTCTTGCTGAATCAAGCCGAAGCACCCAGAAGCACACAGCGGTGAGGTTCCGGCACGTGTCCACCCGCTTGGTACGGCTGCGGCCCAGCCCAGATGCAAGCAGGGACCCGTCTCCACTCAGCGATAAAACACAAATCTCCTGCCAGGCTGGGCAAGAAGAAGCCAGCCCTGCCATGGCCACCTCAACCCCAAAGCCACGTGTGGCTGAGCCCCTTCTCCTGTCTGCCCCAGTCCCATCCGGGCAGCTCCTGTGTCCCCAGGCAGGGTGCAGCTACGCAGGGCCACCGGCCAACTGCCCTGGGGCCAGGGGTGACCACAGCTCAACCTCCACTGGTCCAGGGCCGGGCACAGCCCAGCACCGCAGCCGCTGCCCGTGCCACCGCCCGAGGCAGCAGCAGTCCCTGGAGCAGGGAGCAGAGCCAAGGGAAGGGGCTGCTGCATCCCCCCAGCCTGGCAGGACCCCTGTGCCCACAGTGCCACAGCAGCGGAGCCCCCAGCAAGGGGCACAGTGACGGCAGCAATGGGGGCACCCAGAGCCATGGGGGGCACCCAGGCAACCAGTACCCCAGCCCTGTCCTCATCATTTCAGTGGAAGGGGGCTGTCACCGGCCCAGGCAGGAGGGTGCTGGTGGGCACCTGCACCCTGCAGCACCCAGCTCCTTCCTTGGGGTGTAAACAGCCCGGCCAGGGGCACCAGGGGCACCGGTTCCCCTTTCCCCTTCCGGCCCCGTGGCAGCTCGGCTGCAAATCAGCAGGAGAGCATCTTGGGCACACAGAAGGCCTGGGTGGCCACGGGTGACCTGGGTGCACCCGGTAGGGGGTCCTGGGCTCTGAGGGGCAGGATTGGGCCCAGGGGCTGCTCCTGCCTGTGTCCCACCAGGGCCACCAGCCCTGCAGGCAGAGAAGGTCGTGGGGACACGGGCCGGGTGGGAGCATCCCACGGGAGGACGTGGAGCTGCGGGGAAGCAGAAAGCAGAGAAGCTCTGGGGAGCAGCAGCAAGAGGCGTGTGGAGTTGGGGGTGGGGGTCCCGGGGCCATCGCCCCCAGCTCCGGGTGCGGACGGGAACCGTGCTCCGGGCTTTGCCGGGGGGCGATAGCGGTCACTGCACGGGTCTCGGCGGGGGTGGGCGAGGCAGCCGGAGCCTGGGACCTCCCCCAGTCCCCGTCCCCCTAAAAACAACTCCCCGGGGCCCCGCAGTCAGGGCACCCCGAGACCAGGAGCCCAGTCCCGGCACCCCCCGCCCCTCAGAGCCCCCGCCGCACTGGGACCCCCAGTCCCGCATCCTTCTGGGTCGCACCGGGTCCTCTCCGACTCGACATGCCCGGCGCTCACCGGGACACCGGGATTCAGCCGGGACCCCTCCCCGCAGCACCGGGATGCCGGACTTTCCCAGGGTCCCCAGGAGCACCCAGAGCCGCAGCACCCGGTGGTCCCGGTACCCCTCGGCCCCCGCCTCGCCCCCACCCCGGTAGCACCGGGTCCCCCGACGTGGCTCACCCGGTTCTTGACCTCGGCGGAGAGGCCGTAGGACGGGCCCTTGTTGAACTGGGAGCTGCTCATGGCGGGGAGCGAGAGCGGAGCCGGCACCGGAGCGGGAGCGGGGAGCGGGAGCGGGGAACGGGGAGCGGGGAACGGGGAGCGGCGGCGGGGCCGGGCCGGGCCGGGCGGGGCGGGGGGGGGGGGGGGGGGGGGGGGTGGTCCCGCACCCCGACACCGGGACCGGGGGGAACCGGGGAGCATCAGGAGCTCGCGGGAGGCAGGCACCGGGGCTGGAGCTGTCCCGGGCACGCTTAGGCACAGCCCGGCCCGTGGGCACCCACGGGCACACGTACACACGGGGGCACACGGAGGCGCATCCCTCATTCACCCCCACCCACGCACATCCCCCCCGGACCCCACACCCTGTCCCGCTCCCCTCGCACCCATCCCCGGGAGCCGCTGGCTCCGTGTCCGGGCCCCCGTCCGTGCTCTCCCCGGCCTCTCCCCGCCCCCGAGAGGCGACCCCACGGAGGGGTCCTGCGGACGAACCCGTTTCCTCCCCCCCCCCCACGATGGGCAGCGCCCGGGACAGGATCGGGTTCGAGGTCCCCACGCTGCGAGAGTGGCACCTGGGGGGGAGTGGGAGCATCTCCATCCCTCCCCCGGGATTTATCTGCCACCCCACTGGGTGCTCCCGATGTGGGGCTGCGTTACCCCGGGGGGGGGGGGTTGTGAGTCACGGAGGGCACAGAGGCTGAAGGTTGGCAGGGGACAAGGGCAGGGCAGTGACCCCGGGGGGGTCGCAGCCAGGGTCAGGCCATCCTGGCACTTCCACCGAGCACACGGGATGGGCAGAGCTGGGAGCACCCCACGGGTGGGATCCCAGAGTCCTGAATCCCACTCACCCCACACCCGGGTCCTCTAGTAACATCCCACAGGATGGGCCATCCTCCCCGGACTGACGGACACCCCAAAACAGCGGCAATCCCCACCGAGGCCTGGGGTCCCGTGGGGGTCAGCGCCCAAATCTCCCTGCTCCCCAGACCTCTGAATGCAACCCCGGGGTGCAGCACTGAACCCTCCCCCTCAAACAGCCCCCCCGGAGAACCCACCACCCCCGAGAGTGCCGGCATCTTCTCCGCAAGCGCAGAGATGGACCCGAACATCCCCCGTGACCCCGGGGGGGCATCCCCCTTCCCCCCAGCCTCGCGCCCTGGGTGCGCTTTTTGGCTTTTTCCTGTTTCAGGTTGGCCTGCGAAGGCGATGAGGAAATAAGGCGGCGTCACAAGCTCCCTCCTGACAGTTGGCCCCGGCGAATGTGGCCGGCGCGGTGAGGAGCGTGGCAGTGCTGGCAGCGAGGGGCCACCGAGGGCAGGGGCTCGTCTCGGACGCCCCCCGGGAATCATGTTCTCCCGGAAGAAGCGGGAGCTGATGAAAACCCCCTCGATCTCCAAGAAATGCCGGGCGGGAAGCCCCATCCCGCAGACTTTGCCGGTGAGTGTCCCGTGTCCTCTCTGGTGGGGCCACTGGGACCGGGAGGCCACAGCACTCATGGAGCTGCTGGGAAGAGCTGTGGCTTGGGAAGGGGGACATGGGTACAGCCAGGGGGTCCACAAGGAAGAGGAGGAGGAGGAGAAAGCTGACGCTGCTTAGTGGGCCTGGGCAGGGGGATTTTGCCCTAGCTGGAGGGGATGGAGCAGCTGCCTGTGGAGGTGGGAGGGCAAGCGGGGCTGGAGAGCAAACGGGGGGCTAGAGCCAAGGGCAAGGGAGCCCAGCGGCCGGGGCTGCAACTGAGGGTTTAGGGAGGGCAGAGAAACCCCCAAAACTCCCAGGGGACTGGGGCAGGAGCAGGGGGATGCCCAGGCTCAGGCAGCCCCGGTGCCCCGGCTCTGCCAGGGGTGTATTTACTTGTGGGCACCCCCCCGGCTCCGGAGGGGTGCGGGAGGAAGCGCCTCGGCCGGACTCCTCCGCACACCCTGGCACTGCCCGCCCCGCGCCTGCGCCCCAGCCCACAGAGCATGGTGCGAGACGAGGCTGCTGAGACGGGGCCAAGGGGGCCCAACAGGCCACCCACGGGTCCTTAGCGAGGGCACCCATTCCCATCCCCATCCCTGGGAGAGGGGCCTATGGGTGGCGGACGGAGGGATGCTTGGCCGGGCGGCTGGGAGGAAGAGCTACAGCCCCTACTCAGCGGGGCAACGCAGGACGGGTAAAGCCAACTCGCCCAAAGGCTCCCTGGACTCGCTGCCCCACGCTCCCGCCGTGCGGCTGACGGTACGGCCGGGTGCACCCATGGGTGCCGGCGGGGAGGGACCGGGGTGTTCGGGGATGCTGCACCCCTGGGGTGGGACGGAGACAGGTTTTCAAGGGCTGGGCTGGCCCCAGCTGTTTTGGGGTGGGGGCTTTTGGGCAGCACCACGGTGTCCTGGCTGGCCCTGGGTGGGGCTGAGCTGCCCCAGTTCTCCTTGTGCCCTCGGCCAGCTTGGGGTTTGCCCCAAAAATGGCTTCCGGCAGCGCCCAGCCAGGGATGCTGAGACCCAGCGCAGTCGCGTCACATCTGGGTGCCTGAGCATCGGCAACGGGAGCTTCTGGAGGGGTGAGGGTGGGGTCCCCTCCCCGTGCTGCTGGGCACACAGCCCCCGTGTGATGTACGGCCCCGGAAGGTGCCAGTACCAGCCCCTCCCTTGGGGTAGTTTCACCCCTAGAAATTCAGGGCTCCTTCCTTCCATAAAATATCTGCAAAGTCTCCAGAGAGTGGCCCGGGAGGTGTCCCCATCCCTGCCCCCATCCCTGGCAGGGTGGGGGCTGTGCCCAACATGGGGCTGGCACAGGCTGAAAAAGAGGAAGGGACGCGTGGGGCCAAATCCTGCTGTTGTTTATCCGTGCCAGCGCTGGATGGGGAGCTCCAGCACGGTGGGGACAAGGCAGTGTCACCAACACAATCATTACACGCTTACCAGGACAAACCCAGACCAGGGGGCGAGTAGGGGCCATGGGCTGTGTGGGCAGAGGGGGTGGCTGAGCCGGATCCTGGCAGCAAAACCCCTGTGCCAGGGTGGTCAATTCACCAGGAGCTGGGGAGCCTTTGGGCAATGCCAGCTGTGACGGTGGGATGGTGGACCTGGCCTGGGCACTGCTCCGCTGCTGTGTTCTCGCTGCCTTCGCCCTGCAGGCTCCTGAGCCTGTCCCCACCAGGGGATCCCCAAAGGGCTGGAAATGCCAGGGAGGGCTACATCCAACGGGGTAAACTGAGGCAGTTCCAGGGACTGGGGCCAGCCTCTCATGCTGGTGGCATGGGGTGTCCCAGCTGTGCTGCTCAGCACTGCCCGTGCCTGCCAGGGCCTCACACTCATCCTCGCTCCCCAGGACCTTTCCCGCAAGGATTGCCTGGAAGCGCCCGGCTCCGTCCTGGGGGAGCTGCCCCCCGCCAGCTCCAAGCTCAGCACCAGCCCCAGCACCGTGGGCACCCTGAAGCGTCCCACCAGCCTCAGCCGCCATGCCAGTGCCGCCGGCTTCCCGCTCACCGCGGCGGGTCCCAGGGCCGTGCCCAAGGGCCACAAGACCCCCACGTGCTACAGCCCGCTGGAGGGGGGCGAGACCCCCTTCATCGACACCGAGGGCATCGCCCAGTTGCTGACGGACGTGGCTCGCTTTGCCGATGCCCTGGAGAAGCTGCGGGACGTGGTGCTGCGGGATGGTGAGTGCCAGGATGCCCCCCAGCTCCCGCCAGCCCCAGTGCTGCCCACGTGGTACCAAACCGCCCGCCACCCCGGCGCTGGTGGCACTGAGATGGGTGCAAGAGCATCCGCTCCCCAAGGACTGACCGGATCCATGGGCATGGGCCTCTGCCCAGGGTCAGGAGGGGACCGGGACCCCCAGGGGGCCGTGCCGAGCCGCGGGCAGAAGGTGGTGGGTGGCTGCTGGGAGCTCGGAGCCAGGATAACGTGGCCTCCTGCCTGCAAGCTATTTTCATCCGCCCGTTTTCCTGTTTACATCGCAGCGGTGCCAGCTGCCTGCCAGGGCCCCCAGAACCCCGCGGGGTGCCGGGCACAGCCCCCCAAACCCACCTGGCCACCCTCACCACGGCTGGCTGGCATGGGGCTGGGTGGACTGGGGGGCAAAGGGAAGGGCATCGGGGTGGTGGTGGTCCCTGCGGTGAGGTGGGGTGGTGGGGGCGGGTCACACGATGCCACGTTTTCATCGCTGGCGTTGCAAATGTGTTGATGCATCTGTGGAAAAGGGCAGTGCCTGGCCCTGGCAACCGCTGCCAACCCCGTCCAGATCCACGGCTGGGCCAGTGGGGATGTGGCTTGGGGTCTGTGAGGCTGAGGGGGGGGGTGGAGTGGCAGCCAGGGGGTTGCTGTGGTGGTTTGGGCACTGCAGGGCAGCCCTGAGTCAGGCGGTGACCATCCCACTGCTTGGGCTCCGTGGTTAGTGCTGGACCCAGTTTGGGACAGCCAGGACAGTGCCATCCCCAAGCTGGCAGAGAGATGGGGAGAGGTTGGGGCTGATCTGTGGGATGCAGCCATGATTTTGGAGAGCCCAGCTCTCCTCTGCACCCATTTCACCCCATTCCCAGCCACAGTGGTCTCCCCACTTCCCACCCTGGAAGGGGCCTGGAAATGGGAGAGGAAACCCTTTCCCAAGTCTGAGCTGGGGGCTGGGACAGGGAGGGGGCTTTGCCTGGCCAGGCAGTGGATGCCAGGCTCCCACCCCACCCCTTCCCTCCAGGAGGTTCCTCACCTCCTCACAAGGCTGCCAGCACCCAGACCCAAGCCCCAGTCCCAGTGCTGTGCTGGGGGGAGCGTGGCCAGACCCCCGAGCTGGAGGCTGCTGCCTACGGAGGGGACAATTCCCAGGGAAGGACCCTGCGGGACATGGTGAGCCCAGCTGGTTGGAGCTCAGTGGCAGGACAGACCTGGGCATCCCTCCCGGCAGCTGGGAGTGCCCGTCCGGTGGGGAGGACGGGAAGGAAATGAGGAGGAAATTCCCAAACTGCTTTCAAGGGAAAAAGTTACTACTGAGGAAAAAATGCCTGGAAGGTCGGGCTGCCCCAGGCCCGTGGCCACGCCGGGCAGGGCACTCACTGGCTGGATGGAAGGGTGCTGGACAAGCAGGATGGGTCTGATCCAGTCCTGGGGAGCCCCAAAACCAAGGGGATGGGCTGCATGCTCCAGGAGCCTGGCAGGACCATGCCCAGGACATGGTTGGCAGGAGATGGATGAGAGGTTCTGGAAGGCAGGGACATGGGGCAGGGATGTGGGGGCAGCATTTCAGCCCCCCCTTCTTTCTTACAGACTCCAAGGAGCCCCAGCGGCCCCTGGCCCATGAGTGCCTGGGCGAAACCCTGCGCATCCTGCGCCAGGTCATCAACAAGTACCCGCTGCTCAACACCCTGGAGACCCTGACCGCCGCCGGGACCCTCATCTCCAAAGTCAAGGGTGAGATGCTGGGGCTGGGAGCTCCATCCCCCTCCCCTCCCGCCCCAGGCTGGGTCGTGTGGGGTCCGGGGGAGCCCACGGAGGGGCTGCCAGGAGTGGAGCTGCCCCACGGACAGGCAGAGAGGGCGAAGGCAGAGCCCGGCCACTCGCTGCCTTTTAGTTTTAAGGACGCCGCCGTGTCAGAAATGACAGAACCCAGAGCCCTGCCTGGGGTTTTCCAAGCACGGCCGCGGGAAAAAACACTGGAATAATCAGATCCCGCTCCTGGCAGCACCTCGTGTTTATAGGAGAGGGGGGCGGGGGGGGGTGTGGAGCCCGCTTACGGCAGCGAGGAGGGGGCCGGCTGCGCTAACCGCAGGCACAGCACAACAACTTGTGTCACCACCGCCGCTTCCTGGACACCCCACAGCAACCGCCAGCGTACAGGAAGCCTCGTGGTGGGGGGCAGGAGGTCTGCTGGGGGGCTGGCCCTATGTGGGACCAGGACCAAGCGAGTTGAAGCTGCCCACGTGCCTGGGCAGAGGGGTGGGAGCAGATCCCAGCAGATCCCAGCAGATCCCAGTAGATCCCAGTAGATCCCAGCAGATCCCAGCAGATCCCAGTAGATCCCAGCCCATCACCGCAGCACAGGGGGCTCAGCTCATTGGCACCCCCGAGGAGCTGCCGGTGAAGGCGTCGTGGGCGTCCCTGGGCAGCACCGTCTGCGCCAGCCCACGCTGCTGCCAGAGGTTCCTCTTTGGGCTGCGCTTCCAGGGAAGCCATCGTGCCCGGCAGCCGGGCTCAGCGGGTGCCACGGGACACTGAGGGCAGGGGAACAAGTCCAGTCAGCAGCAATTTTCCCGCAGCTCCGGGTAACAGGAGGAAAGAGAAACGTGAGCCAAGTGATGCTGGCAGGGAAGCCAGTCCCAGGAGAAAGGGGCGGGCAGAGCCCCAGTGCTGCACTGGAGAAAGCCCATCACCCATAGGGATGATCCTCTCCTCCCCTCTGCTCCCTCGACCCAGTCCCACAGCAGGGCTGAGATCGGCAGGAACCAGCAGGTCCTTCTGCCTGATACAGGGACGGGTGCTTGTGGTGACAGAGCGTCCACATTTCCAGGTTTCCATTACGAATCCAACAATGAGACGGACAAGCGGGAGTTCGAGAAGGCCGTGGAGACCATCGCCGTGTCCTTCAGCAGCACGTAAGGGACTTTGGGCCAGCTCTTCCCCAGAGAAGGTCCCCTGATGGACTCCATCACCCTGCCAGCCAGGACACAACTTCACCCCCCTGCCCACATACGGCCCCAGATGTGGCAGCTGGTTTGGGGGGTTGTTTGGGGACCAGAGATGCCCCGTGGAGAGGGCAGATTCACTGCTCCAGCCCACAGGTTCCCTCTCCCAGCCCCTCTTCAGTGCTGGTCCAAGGTCAGCTCCTCCACTCAAACTACCCCTGGAGCTGAGCTGACCCCCACTGAGAGCAGTATTACAGCTCCAACTGCCCTGGTCCTCTCCCAGTCCCCGGGACGCAGCTCGGGTGATGCTGTGTGACAGTTGTGCTTGTGACTGCCCGTCCTCCCTTTGCTGAGCCCAGCCCTGTTCCTCTTGTCACAGCGTGTCCGAGTTCCTCATGGGAGAGGTGGACAGCAGCACCATCCTCTCCATCCCACCCAGCGACCAAAACCAGGTGAGATGCCAGCTCCCATTGCACGGGGCCGGGATGTGCTGGGGTGCTCCGACCCCAGCCATGGGATTCCCAGATCACCTCCAAGACCAGTGGAGCTGCGTGTGGGGTCTCCTCTCCTCACCACCAGCCCACGGAGGGGAAAGGCCATCCAGCAGCTCGATCCAAAGGGATCAGGAAGGGCTGGAGCAGCTCTGTCAGCAGAGGTAGAAAGCAGGGCTCTGGATGCCGGCTGCAGCTCTGCTCTGGTCCAGTGTGTGTGTAGAGCCGGGCGTTTCTCCAGTGACATTCCCATTAGCTCCTGGCCTTCGGGCAGAGCCTCAAGCTGGACACAGGAATCTCCCAGCAGCAGCAGAAAGGCTCCAGCAGCTCCGGGCTTCTGCCTCCTGTCCATCTACCAACCCCTCCAACCATTCTTCTTCCTCTCACCTGATCGGTCCTTTTCCTTTCCCAATTCCCAAAGACCATGGAGAGCCTCTACGGGGGGATCCCCGGGCCCGGGGGAGTCGGGATGCCCTCAGGCATGGAGAGCTACGACACGGGTAAGTGGGGGGGCTCTGGGCACAGGGGTGGGGCTGGGGGGTACCCGGAATCATCCCCATTGCTGCCAGCTTGCGGGGGCAGCCAGGGATGTGCTGGGCTGCCCAGGGCTGTCCTGGGAACTCAAAGGCGCGTGGAGGGAGCAGTGAACACGGTGCCAACAGCACGTTTTGGTTGGTGCCTCTCTCCTCTTTCTCTCCCCACCTTCCCCCTCGGCCCATCCCAGGCCGTCCTCCTGCCGAGGAAGTGGACGTGATGCTGCAGCGCTGCGAGGGGGGGGTAGATGCCGCCCTCCAGTACGCCAAGAACATCTCCAAGTACATGAAGGACCTCATTGGATACCTGGAGAAAAGGACCATGCTGGGTGAGATGGGGAGGACAGTGGGTGGGTCCTGTCCAGAGCAGGGATGAGCCTCTCATGGCAGCATCAGAACAGGTCGAGGTCTTCTATGAGGCTGAGGGAGTTGGACACTATGAGGACAGTGGTGGAACTTCATCTTGACATTTATTTTTGAAAGGAACCCAACCAACAGGGAAATCCCAGGGGCTCGGATGTCTTTTCACTTCCAACATTTTTCTTCCAGAGATGGAGTTTGGCAAAGGGCTTCAGAAGATGGCCAACAGCTGCAAGCAAACCATCAGTCAGGAGGTAAGTCCCCAGGTCCCTAAAGGCACCCGCTGTGCAGGCTGTGGGGCTGGCTCAGGAGCAAGCAGACTGTGACTGGACCACTCCAGGACAGGGCTTTCACTAGCATCAGCCAGGATGAGCCTTGGGGTCTTCTTCCTCGAACGCAGCACCAGAGGACGCGTCTCCTTTGGTTGACACTGCAGTGCTGGAGCTCAGGACATTGCATTCTCTCCTTTCTCAGACCAACATGCCCTTCCTGTCCATCTACCTGCTGGCCCTGGAGCAGGATATGGAGCACGGGACGTCAGTTCTGCAGGCTGCCAGCACCCTGCAGAACCAAACCTTCCTCCAGGTGAGAGGACGAAAGGCCAGCTCAGAAGGGTCTTCTCCAACAGCTGGGCAGCAAGGCGGGCTGGTGGTCTCCTTAGTCCTTTGGCCACAGGCAGATCTTCTAGGAACCCGAATCCAGTTGTTGCTCGGCTCAGCCACCGCTCGGGCTTGGCATTCCCTGGCGATCCCAAGCTCTCAGCCAGCAGCCAAGACCTTCAAGGGGTTACATTCAGGGTCTAGAAGAACCTCCCCCCACCAAGTCTGGCAAATCAACCAGCATCTCCTTATTGATCTCCCCCTCAGCCGAGGCTGCTCTGCATTCCCACGTTCTCCTCGGTCACCCTGGGAGAGTCGCTCTCCGGAGCTGTTTGCCGGGGAGGGACCCGATGCCCCATCCTTGCAGAGGGTGGCTCTTGCTTAGCCCAGCCTGGAGGAAACTCCATCTGGCACTTGCCAGGCTGCAGATTTTCATCCGTGACACAAACCTTCCCGGTAGCAGAGGCCAGATGGGGATGGTAACGACCACCACAGGGAACTTCTCCTTGCAAAGCCTTTTGCAACGGGAAGAGCCAGGAGCCTTTAGCTCAGCCCGCCTCGGGGGTTGTTTCTCCCTCCTGCTTCAGCCGCTGCTGGTGAGACGCCTGGAACACGAAAAGCGGAGGAAGGAGATCAAGGAGCAGTGGCACCGGGCGCAGAGGAAGCTGGTGAGCAACGGCCACGCAGCACGGGCTGGGGCTGAGCTTCCCAAGCCCAGTCCGGAGCATCCCTGTGGCACCCACCCCTCTAAGGGTGCCAGACCTCATCCCTCTCCAGTAGCGCTGGGCGCTTTGTCCCGGGGTGCCTCTGCTGCGCCGGGGCACGCTGGAGAAACCGTGGAATTTGTGGGGGGTAACGACCCCCAGCAGAGCCCAAACCTCACCCTGAGCCCCTCTTTTCGCTGGCAGCAAGAGGCCGAGGCGAACCTGCGCAAGGCCAAGCAGATATACATGCAGCGCAGCGAGGAGCACGACAAGGCCAAGTACGTGGCAGTGAAAGCAGAAGAGGAGCAGCAGAACACCACCAGCAGCATCACCACCAAAACCCTGGACAAGAAGAGGCGGCTGGAAGAGGAAGCCAAAAACAAGGTAGGAACAGGACAGCCCTGGACACAGGCTGAGCATCTGCTCGGCGAGAACCTTCCTGCTCCTGCTCCTGCAGGGAGGTTGGACTAGGTGACCTTCAGAGGTCTCTGGCAACACAAAATGTTCTATGATCCTGTGACTGAGCTGCCCACGGGTCCTTGGACACAGCGCAGGGATGCCCAGAGGAACGGGGTCCAAGCGCAAAGGGCTGTCCTCGTTCTCCCTGCCTATGAACGGGTTCCAACCCTTGCTCTCCCAATCGCCAGGCAGAAGAGGCGATGGCCACGTATCGGACCTGCGTGGCAGATGCAAATACCCAGAAGCAGGAGATGGAGGATATCAAGGTGAACTCCTTGCGGCAGATCCATGAGGTCATCAAACAGAGCGACCAGGTCATCAAGACGGTGAGTGAGGTGTGCTTGGGGTGGCCTCCAGGGCAGGGGGGTGGCCGTACCTTGCTCAGGAGAGGTCCAGAGCTGCCTCCTCAGCAGACCTGGCTCAGCTGCCCCTGTTTCAGGTGAGGTCCAAGTGGATGTAGAGCTCCTCTCACCCCCTTGTGCTCCAAGAAGCCAAGGCTGAAGGCTGCAGACTGAGCCCTGCTCCATGCTCCTGATTCCTCACCTATCCTGGAGCTCCTTGTCTCTCTCTCCTGTGCATGTCAGCTCCCAAAGCTCACTTCTGAGTTTCTCTACGTTCTCTTTAGGCCACCATCTCCTTCTACCAGATCATGCACATGCAGACGGCTCCGCTGCCCGTCAACTTCCAGACGCTGTGTGAGAGCAGCAAGCTCTACGACCCCGGGCAGCAATACGCCTCCCACGTCAAGCAGCTGCAGCGCGGGGACGAGCCCGACACCCAGTACGACTTCGAGCCCTACGTGTCACACAACGCCTGGTAGGAAAGGAGAGGAGAGGAGAGGGGGAAGTCATTCCTGGGTTACACTCCTCTCTCTCTGGCAACCTTCCCCTGGGCTCCTCTTGCGGGAACCACCACGGCCCAGCCGGGAAATCTGGGGCTGGACCAGCTGGGAATTGCCCTCACCTCCTCTGGTGGGTGAGACAAGCTGGCTCGTGTTCCTGAGAGGACCATAAATCCCATGGGAGGGGGACAGGGGCCAGGAAGAAGGTTTCCCAGTGTCCTTCCATCCTTCCCATCCATCCTCCGTTCGGCCCCCAGGTCCCCCTTCACGCGGACACGGAAAGGCAGCTTCAATGCCAGCGACTTCTCCACCAGCGCCAGCTCCGACGGGCCCAAGGATGGGACCAGCTCAGAAGGAGGAGCAGGAGCCAGGGAGCAGCCGAGCGGGGCTGCAGAGAGGAGAGGTGAGTCCAGAGCCCCTCCATCACCAGACCTTGTCCCCACCCACACCTTACCCCCAGCCAGGACCAAAGCAGGAGCTCCATGGGTGCCGAGGGGCTCCTGGTCACAGTGGTGGGACAGGCTGGAGCCTTGCAGGCTGAGTTTCCCGAAGGCTGAGTTTCCTGAAGGACATAAAATCAGATTGATGGTCTTTTCTGGGTGTCTAGTGCTACCTAACAGACCATTCTCCATCCTCCCATCCCTTCCTTCCCTTGCTGGACGTGTCACTGAGGGCATCTCAACCCCACCAGTCTGTCACCAGGAAAACAGCTTCCTCCAGGAATTTAAGTGTCTCCCAGGTCCAGGCTGCTCTCCTGTGTATTGCAAGAAGCGATCTCAACTGGACCATGTGCTTTCCTCCGCAGGTGGGAGGGGACACCAGGTCCATAAATCCTGGCCAACCTCCATTACTGAAGCCGACAGCGGCTTGGATTCGAGCACAGGTAGGCACCGAGCACAGCCCAGGGCAGGTCCTCCTGATATAGGCAGCCTAAAACCAGAGCACAGCCTAAAACCAGAGCACAGCCTAAACCCAGCACCAGTTAGGAGGGACCTGGCCCTCTTATCTGACGTGTAATAACCCTGGGTTGGGAATAACCAGTCTGACCCCAGTCCCCAACAGTCTGGGATGGGATGGATGGATGGATGGATGGATGGATGGATGGATGGATGGATGGATAGATGGATGGGTGGATGGCTGGCTGGCTGGATGGCTGGCTGGCTGGCTGG
>JANVCC010000071.1:2670372-2701313 GCA_025345505.1 Todiramphus chloris collaris
ATCTGACAGGTGACACCACGAGTGTTTGTGAGGACGGGTGAAACCACGAGGGTTTGCAACAGGTAGAAACCACGCCTGTCTGCAAGGATGGGTGAAACCACACGTGCCTGCGAGGACGGGTGATGAGTGGGAGGGAGGGGAGGGACAAAATTAATTTCCCCCACGGTCATTAATTCAGCGTGGGGGAAAAGGGGAGCGTGCTTGGTCTGACAGGCCCGTGCTGCTGTGTGAAGCTGCGCTCCGTGTTCTGCCGTGTTCAGATCAATGTGCTTCTGAAAATAAATAAATAAAATCAAATCCCCCTGTTCCAGCCCCCATTTGAGATGAGATCAGAGCCTGCCCAACGCAGGCACCTGCGGGAGGCTCAGCACCGTAGGAGGTACCCCAAGTAAACTGAAGTTTCAAACCCTTTGAGGGACCTGGATCGTTACGGCGACCTGGGGGGGTGATAAGCAACTCGCCCTCACGGCATCTGAACACCAAGGTCTCAAAACCCCAGATGGGAGAGCAGCAGGGAGAGGCTGGGCCATCAACCCCAGTGAGCAGCAGCCAGAATATAAATCTTTATTAAAAAATAAGGTCTCTCAAAAACAACCAGGAAAGCAGAGGCTGGTTCCCACTCTTCCTGAGCGAAGAATTACAGCAACGGCCACGCTGGAGAGCAAGGAAGCAGGGCAAGGAACACAGCCGTGCAGAGGTGGCACGGGAGGAGCATTTTTTGGGTGCAGATGCCCCAACCCGAGCTGGAGGCGATGCCTAAAGCCGTAGGGTTCCACCCTCGGCCTTACCCAGCAGCTCCAGGTTACTGGACCAGTCTGTAGGTGATGTAGCGTCCGGCGGTCTCACTGGGCCTGATGATCTTCACCACCTGAAAAACCAGCAGAAGGAACTGCTGAGGGAGAGAAGCTGCTGACACAGGCTCCTGGGGATGCAGCCCCATCCTTCTGAGAGGCCCCTTTCAGTACTGGAAGGTCTCCCCTCTCTGAAGGTCGCAGAGGATCTTCCCTCCCCTCTCCTCCTGGCAGGGAACAGGCCCTCAGCCCCTTTCCCTCTCACCTGGCCACGCTTTATTCCGAAGTACCGGGCCACCGGATCCCCAGCCTGGATCCTCGGGAGCTGGTTCTCCCTCAGCTTGCTGCACCCACAGTCAAGGAGAAGCAAACCCAGCAGAGCCCAGGACAGGCCCCTGGCAACACTTCGTTAGCACCAATTAACAACCTGACCTCTGCATTTCCATCCCAGAGCTGGCACGTGTGACCCCCAGGAAGGAAGGGAAGCCCCGAACAAAGGATACTATCTGGCCAGCAGCTCAGTTACTTCTTCCTTCGTCATGACAACGTGCTCCGGGACCAACTGCCAACACGAGGGGATGGAGAGGGTTAATAGCAGGAACCCAGAGGCAGGCAGGAGGAGCGACAGGAGGAAACCACAATGTCACAGCCCTTTTCTGCCCTCTGAACATCTCTGAGCATGGCTGGACCCACAGCTCAGCACTGATCTGAGCACCCCACACACACACCCCCCCCCCCCTGCTGCCCAGCACCACTCACCTCGTGCTCAGTGATGTTGATCAGAAGCTCCTGCTGCAGGAACTGCTCCAGGATGTACTTGGGAGCCATATCTACCAGGGACTGGACAGGGAAAGGTCTTGTCAGGAGGCAGCACTGCTCTGGAGCAGCCCTGCCCGTGCTCAGCCCTGCTCCTCTTCCAGGCCCAAAACCAGTTGCTCTGGTCGAACACCCTCACGTGTTAAGCAAGAGTCTGTCTTAAGGTACAACAGGCTTTAGAGAGGAAAAGAAAAGGAAACTGTTTGCTTTTATTTAGCTTAAGCAGCACTGAAAACAAGCAGGCAAAACACACGTGGTCTGTAACACCTCTCTGGCCTGGAAGGAGCCTTCCCTACAGCCCTCCCTTCAAACCTGCTTCGCCGACGGGGTCATGCCTTGCTGCACCACGATCAGCGCCCTGGTGATGTTCTCCTCCTGCATCCTCTGGCAGTACATCTTGATCGTCTTTATCCCAACCTTGGGCTCCTCTGGGAAAGGAACCAGCCCCGGGGTCACCAAGAGCCCCCCCCACTCGCCCCTTTTATCCCTCCAGAAGACAAAGCTGCCCGTTCCGCCCAGCTCCGGCCCAGCCGGGCAGAGGCAGGCTCGGCTTACCCGGGAAGAACACGAACATCTGGTCGGTGGGATCGTCGTTATGAGCCACCAGCACCGTCAGGTCGGTGCGCCGGGGCCGACCCTCGCTGGGCTTGTCCCCGAACTGCGCCTTGAACTCCTCCAGCGTCTGGTCCAGCTCGTCCTGGGTCACCAGGTAGCCCCGGTCGTGGCAGAGCTGCCCAAAGCACCCTCGGGTCAGGCGGCTCCCCCTCAGGGAAGGCCGCGGGGCCAGGCCAGGCCTCGACGCCTTACCCCGGCCGCGGGGGCTGCTCCCTCCCCGGTCCCGGCCCCGCCAGGCCCCACCGGGCCAGGCCCCGGCGCCCCCACGGGCACCTGCATGATGGTTTTGCGGATCTTCCACAGCCGGTACGTCTCCTCCTCGTCGTCCATGGCGCCGCCCGCCTGAGGACCCCGCCTGCTGCCCGCGCCAGCGCCTGACCTCCCGCGGCAGGCAGCGGCGGGGCGCCCTCGGGGGCTCCTGGGCCGCCTCCCCTAGGCCCGGGGGTGCCGCTCCCGCCTCCGGGCCGGTTGCTCGGCGGCTCAGACCGGGGGTCGCGGGCCGGACAATGGGGAGCAGCCGCCGACAGAGGAAGGAGTCCGGTCTGCAGAGCCCCGCGGCCCCGGCTCTGCCCCTCCCTGCCCCCCGGCCCTTTTGTCCGCCACTGCCCCCCCCCCCGTCCCCCCGGTGCACATGGTCTCGCCTCGCCGGGAAACACCTCCGCGGGCACCGCCCCCTCGCCTTTTCCTCCCATTGGTCAGTTTCCCATCTATCATCCGGCCGAACCCGCCTCTCCCCCTCGCTGACTGGCCGCGAGGCCTCGAGGGGCGGTACCTACGGGCATCGGAGTCGCGGATTGGCTGAGGGGGGCCGGGGAGTGATGGGCTGGGCTCGGGCGGTGCGGCGCGCGCTGCTCTGCGGGGCGGCGGCGACAGCGACGCGGGGCCCGGGACGGAGCATGGTGAGCGGGGCCGGGCCCGGACCCGCCCGCCCCACCCCACACCCGGGCCACCGGGGGCGGGAGCTGCGGGACCGGGAGCTGTGGGGCTTCCTCCGGGAGGGTGCGGGGTCCGGAGCAATGGTGCCGGGAGGGTGCGGGGCTGGGGGGGCTCCGCACGGGGGGTTGCGGAGCCGGGGGGCTGCGGAGTCAGGAGCTGCGGGACCGGGGGGCTGCGGGGCTCCCCACGGGGGCTGCAGAGTCAGGAGCTGCGGGACCGGGGGACTGCGGGGCTCACTGCGGGGATGCGGCCGCGGCTGAGGGACGCGTCCCGGTGCCCCGCAGTGTGCCCAGGCGGAGGACTGGCGCTCGGCCAAGGCCATCTACGACTTCCACGCCCTGGATATCGATGGCAACGATGTCTCGCTGGAGAAGTACCGGTAGGAGCGACCGGGACGGGACGGACGCTGCTTGGCTTTGGGGTGGAGTGGGGAACGGGGCTCCCAGAGCCCCGGGGGATGAGGGACGCGGCTCCCAGAGCCCCGGGGGATGAGGGACGCGGCTCCCAGAGCCCCCGGGGGATGAGGAACGCGGCTCCCAGGGGCTCGGCGCGGTGCTTAAGCCGCAGCGGGACAATCTCTTGCGTAACCCGGGAGAGCTGCTTGTTTACCGGCACCTTCCCGCCTCGCCCCGGGCGGGGTGAGGGGGCTGTGGCCGCTCCCACCGGGGGACCGGCCGCTGATGGAGCCCCTCTGCAGAGGCTACGTCTGCATCATCACCAACGTGGCTTCCAAATGAGGAAAAACCGCTGTAAACTACACTCAGCTTGTTGACCTGCACGCCCGATACGCTGAGAGGGGTTTACGGATCCTGGGCTTTCCCTGCAACCAGTTTGGAAAGCAGGTAGGGGGGGGAGCGGGGTGAGGGGCTCCCTGGGAGGGGGACGAGGTTCTCCCCAGGACGTTCCCAGCGCGGCCCCTTTCGCAGGAGCCCGGGGACAACGCTCAGATCAAAGCATTCGCCGAGAACTACGGGGTGAAGTTCGACATGTTCAGTAAGATTGATGTCAACGGGGACGATGCCCACCCGCTCTGGAAGTGGATGAAGGACCAGCCCAAAGGCAGAGGCACCCTGGGCAAGTGAGTGTGGGAGGCACTGGCCCCGGAGCAGGCAGGGAGGGGGCGGCTCGGGGTTGTGGCAAGAAGGGTTTGTTTTCTGCCACGGTCTCACTTCGTTTTGGTTTTCTCTCCCTAGTGCAATAAAATGGAACTTCACTAAGGTAGGATGGAGAGGCTAAACCTGGGCCGCACTCTCACCCTTTGGGGGGGCCCCTGAGGCGATGTAGGGAGGGGGGACCCTCAGCACAAGCTCTGCTCTGTGCGCTGGCCTTGGCTCTCGGGGTAGGAACATCCCGAGGGGCTCCAACCCTTGGTTCCTGTGCCCGGAGACCCCCCCAGCCTGGCTCTCACCAGCCCCATCCCAATGCGGCTGAGGGTGGGGGGAGCGGGGCCATGTCTCTGGGGGCAGGATCCGGCCCAGCCCTGCCGAGCCCCCCCCAAGAGCTGGACTTGCTCACCCGGGTGCTGCTTCACTCCCACAGTTCCTCATTAACCGTGAGGGCCAAGTGGTGAAGAGGTTCAGTCCGATGGAGGATCCCTACGTAAGTGCTGCGGGGGGCGTTGGGATTCCAGGGAGAAGGGGAAAGGGGGTGGCACCAGCAGCAGCCCCCAGATCCCTTCTGCAGAGGAACTTGCCAGCTCCAGGGTCAGCTCGTCTGCCACATCTTGGCTCTTCCCCCTCCGGCTGGGGCAGAAAGGGCACTCGGTGCTCTCGGGGTGGGGAGGAGCATCCCTGGTTCCAAGCACCCCCCTCCACGGTGGGTCAGAAGGGGCTTCGGGCGTGTTTTTGGGGGCAGCGACGTTCTCAGAGCACCGTGCTCCCTTCTTTCTGCCAGGTGATCGAGAAGGACCTGCCTGCCTACCTGTAGTCCTGCTGCTCTGCCCCCTGCGCTGTCCCTCCCGCTGCCCGTGGAGCCTCCTGGTCCAGCCCCCATGACGGTCTGTCTTCAAACCAGCTCGCTGGTGAGCCAGACCTGAAGACTTGGCGTGCAGCAACTGCTGGGAGGAGGCTTCCCGGGGCTGGCGGGTGCTGCTGGGCAGCCCTTTGGATGGGTGCAGAGCAGGATCTGATGTCCCCTTGTAATAAACCCGTTAGAAGTGTCCGGTTTTGTCTCTTGGGTGCACGGAATGGGGCAGGGGCTGGGGCTGGAGCTGCTGCTGAGCTGCTCCCAGGGAGAAGCCGGAGCTTTGCCAGGAAGCCGAGACCTTACGCAAGCCCTGAGCCCTGCAGGATAATCCTCCTTAGTGCCAAGGGGGGTATCGGGCACAAATCCTGAGCCAGGCAGTGGGAAAAGCCAGAGCAGCACAAAGGTGAGTGGCCCCTGAGAGCCTTTCTTGCCCGAAACAAGCCAGCATCCGCCCCGATGAGGCAACTGGGTTGTTTTTCTCTGAATATGGCTACAGGCTGAGGGAGCACAGGCCCAGGCTGGGTGCTCAGCACCCCGCAGAGGGGATGGTTCCAGATGGGGCACAAGCTACAGCCAGAAGCAAGTGCTGCAAAGCGGCACCGAGTCGTGTTGGGGCAGGGTGAAGACAGGTCCAAGCGATGCCCCCACTGCCTCCATCCCGCTTGGGAAGGCTCAGCCTTGTCTGGCCAAGCCCTTTGGAGGCAGGGAGAGCTCGGGGGCAGGGAGAGCTCCTGGTTTAGAGGCGATCTGGTGCTTTCCCTCCTCCCCAGGGGCTGGGGGAGGTGCTGGCTCACCCCTTAACAACCCTCGCCCCCATCTCCTCAACGCAGGGCCACGGGAGGAGTGGGGAAGAGCCCCCGGGGTCTTTGCTGGGGCCCCCCCCCCCAGAAGCCATCGAGGACGCTGGAAAGGCTCCTGCCCCAGTCTGCCCAGCTGCTCGGCCCCTGCGGGGTGTGGGCTGGCGATGGGAGCTGCCCCCCAGCCCCACTGGGCCTGGCCAAGGTGCCAAGAGGCAAAGTACAAACTCCAGGTCCAAGCTGCTCCTCTATTTTATGGCCAGTCCCACCTCCCCCTGGGGCTGGCCGTGCCCGGGCGAGCTGTCCCTGCTCATCCCCGAGGAATGTGCCTCAACAGCGGCTCCTTTATCTGTGTTTTCCCAGCCGGGGGCAGGGAGCAGCCCCAGGCAAGGCCAGTGCCCGGGCTGGCCCCGGGAGAGCTCCTCCCCTGCCCGGCTGGCTCGGGGACACGGAGGTGGCTCAGGACCGTGGGCTCGGCTTCCCCATCCTGACTCCGAGTCCCAGGACGGATGGACAGACAGACAGAGAGCTGGGACTCACAGAAAGCTCAGATGTAGCTTCCTTTCCATTTTTACTGAGCAGAATGAAAAATGATCCTTCTGAGGCAAGTAGAAAATCCAGGAATTATTAGTCAAAGGCACATATTCTAAAAAAAAGAAAATCTCTTTACATATATATATACATCTCAATTAATTATAAATACACGTAGAAAAAAAAAAAAAAAAAAAAACCCAAAAAAAAAAAAAAACCAAAGGCAAACAAACAAGCAGATTAAAAAGTGCTAACAAAAAGGAGGAAGGGCAAGGGGGGAAAAAAAAATGGGGACTCAATTAAAAATACATACAATCAGTAGGACAACTGCATAATAATTTAGTTAAAAGATACTGTTACTTATTATTAACCCTGATGAGAACACAGGATCGGGGGCAGGGAAGGGGCGCTCTCTGTCTCTCCAGAGATCAGGGAGGGAAAATTGCATATCTTTTAAGATGAAGGTCAAAGCCAGCGGGTCAGGCTCCAGGTGGCAGTGGAGCTGGGGCTGGTAGAAGGGTGCCCGGTGGGAGGATTCCTCCCCCTCCTCCTCCTCCTCTTCCTCGCTATTCCTGAGTTGAAACCTCTCTGAAATGGGTTTTTTCCCCCGCATCCTTTTCTCCCCTCGCTGAGGATGCAGCAAGTGGATGAAGCAGGACACGGGTGAAGCTGGGACTGGGGGGGGGGGGGTTAAAAGGGGGGGGTTGGGGGAGGGGGGAGCCTCACACTGCTCAGGACCACGAGAAGCTGTCTCAGCACCCCGAGAAAGGAGCGACGGGGACCTCTCTGAAAGCACAGCCCTCCCGGGGCAGGGTCTCCCCCCATCTTTGGTGTTTATTTTGAGGTAAGGAGGGTTCCTGGGTGCAGTTAAGATGGGCCCCCCGACTGCAGGGCTGAGCCTGGCCAAGGGGGGTTGGCAGAGGGGGAGCAGATGCCAACTGGGGAGGGTGGGGGGGTAAGGATGAGCCCCCAGGGGCAGGGACCGAGGCCGCCCGGGGCAGGTGGTGGTCTGGATGTGCCAGGGAAGGCAGCTCCTGCCTCGGGAGGAGCACGAACGCTGCGGCCATCGCCCCAAAGCGCTTCCCCGGGGGGCTCGACCCATCCCTGAGCCCTTGGGGGGGCAGGGAGGGGGGGTCAAGGCTCCTTGCCTGGAGGGTGGGACTCTGGCCCTCTCAAGACTGACCTGTCCCGGCTGGAGCCCCTTCCCCAGGCGCTCTCTGAGGAAGGGCCAAGGCCAGCCAGGGAAGGTCTCACCTCCCTCCCCTGCCCCCATCCTGGGGACACCCCTAGGAGATACCTGGGTAACCGAAGGCAGAGACAAGAAACAGCAGAAGGGAGGTTTGCGGAGGAGCTGCCGGGCCTGGAGCGTTCCCACCGGCAGCTTCCGCCAGACTCCTCGGGTTAGAGAGAAAACGAGAGAGTTTCCCACGGGCCTGCCGAGGGCAGATGCTGCTGGGACCGGGGCAGATGCTGCTGGGACCAGGATGGGGACAGAGGTGGCTGGGGAGGGTGGGTGGCCCAGCTTCTCCCGGCTGAGGGCAGGGGTAGGGGGGCGTCTGGGGCAGTGCTTTGCAAAGCAGACCTTTGCTCTTTGGTTTCAGAGGTTGGATTTGCAGCATGAGCAGCGATATTGCGGCGGGTGGGCCCGTGGCCCAGCCAAGGAGAAGCCCCCCCCAGGGCAGGGCAGGGCTGGTGGGTGACAGGGACAGCTGGAGATGGTGAGAAGGTGGACAAAGCAGGGCCGGGCAGCAGCCTGGCGAGGCTAAAGTGCAGGACGGGCTGTCGGACACGTGGCCCTTCTGCTCTGGGGACTCCCACCCCGGTCCCACCGCGGCTGAGCTCGGATGATCTCAGGAGCTCTGCCAGCACGCTGACAATTGAGGGGAGGGGGATGCCAGCTCCTGCCCCCTCCCGCAGGGCTCAGCCAGCCCCAGGGGTGCCCGTGTCCCATTGTGGAGGGCTGAGCAGGCACAGACAGTTTTGTTTCTCTCCACAATGCCTGCTCAGCCCCACGCGGAGAGACACTCTCCTCTGGGACATCACCCCTTCCCCTCCTCCCAGCCCTCCAGAGCAGCCTCAGGGTCCACAGCAGCCCCAGGAAAGGTGAGGGCAGCCGAGGCGGACGCAGTTTGGTCAGGCAGCTCTCGGGGGGACCGGGCTTGCAACCCTCAGACCAACACTCGGGTCACTGGGTCGTTCTGGAGACCAGACAAGGCCAGCCTGGGGGGCAGCGGCCGCAGAGCTCTGGGCTGGAGGGCTGGGGGAGGGACAAACCCAGCTCGGGGACTCAGTAGTCTGCAGGGGGACGGGGCAGCTCCTCAGCCCTACGTGGGCACTGACCTTTGAGCAGGACTCGAACACAGCAGAGCCCATCAGTCCAGAGCAGCTGAACTCGGCAGCGCTCGACTCCCCCGCGCGCATCTTATATACAAATCTATACATGTCGGACTGTATATTATATATAAATAAACTTTGCTTTAAGGAACTATAGGTTTTTGGTTTTTTTCTTCCCTCAAAACCAGAAAAGGGTCAGTCCAAACCAGTAGAAAAGCCGGGGGTCCCCAGCTCTCACCTCTGTGCCAAAGGCTGTGGATCCACAGCGGCCGAGCGTGGCCTGGCTCTCAGAAGTCCGGGAAAGGGCCACTGAACTGGATCACGCTCTGGCGCTCCTGGGAGAGCAGGTTCTCCTGGGGGGCCCCATTTAACGTCCTGAGCATGTCCTCCAGGATCTCTCTAAAATTGATATTCCCATCCTGTTGGACAAAATCTTCCTGCTGCTGCTGCTGCTGCAGGGTCTGCAAAGGTCCTGGGTGAGGCAGGGACAGGGGTTCCTGCAGCGAGGAGCTCATGGGGATGTTCCCCTCCAGGACGGGGGCCGGGCTCTTGAAGGCAGAAGGGTGGCTGAAGCCAAAGGGTAGTGGGTGCTGCTGGTGCGGCTGGAGAAGGGGCTCCGAAGGGAAGCACAAGGCCCCAGGCTCGGGGTTCATCACCACGTCGGGAATGCTGTTGCTGGGAGGGCTGTAGGTCAAGTCCAGGATCTCGTCCTGGTGCAGGGAGCGCCCGGTCAGGGGGATGCCGGGCGCCGTGGGCGTGAGGTCGGGGGGCTGGGGCAGGATGGGCAGCGGCAGGGAGAAGGGTGGACTCTGCCCTTGGGCCTGCAGGAGCCGGCTGTGCTTTCGCTTCACGTTCTCATCCATCTGCTTCAGCTCCTCCAGCACCTTCCGGACGCAGCTCTCAGGGATCTTGATCCCTAGGGGAGGAATGTGTCTCAGTCCCCACGGAGCTTCGGGAGGGGACGGGGCACCGTGGGGCAAAGGGATGGGCCCAACCCCAGCCTGCTCCTCCTCGGGACTGCAAGAGAGCCAAAGCAGCTCCACAGCAGGCACGGAGCAGGCAGAGCAGCACTGCTTCATGCGGGCACAAGGGGACAGCCCAGACCTGGCTCACACACTCTGCCTGGTACCCAAACACATGTCACGGTAGCCCCAGCTCCCCTCCTTCCCCTGGAGTCACCCAAGCAGGAAGAGCTTCCAGGGTGGAATGTGTCCCTCTGTAAGAAGGGAGTCTTGGCACGGGGCAGCGGGACCCCTTCTTGCTTCTCCTAAAACATCCTCATCCCCCTCCCCTTCTCAGCGCTTCACCCACCAACTTGTTTCTTCTTCTCCTTGGTCTTGAGGCGGACGATCTGCAGGTAGCTGGTGTTGGTGATGTCTGCCATGATCCTGGCAATCCTGCTCCAGACACGCAGCAGGGCTCCGCACAGCATGTAGTAGTGACGCAGGCGCATGCCCTGGAAGCACTCCTTCCCCTCCTGGATCAGCTTGCAGCTCCGGTTCCTTCAGTCCAAACGGGAGAAAACCCCCCCTGGGGATCAGCACAGGCTCCCCAGGGCAGAGCGGGATCCTCCTTCCCCACGGCCAGGGACCCTCCTCCCACCAAGAGCTCTGCCCCAGGGAGGGCAGGTTGGGCTGCGGGGGCCTTACCAGGCAGCGTGGTTACAGTGCGTCAGGGAGAAGTGGTAGCTGCTCTCCCAGTGCTCCTTGGCTTCCTCGGGCAGCACCTGCAGAAGAAAGGCAGAGCAATGGAGATTTGCCACCCTGCGACGTGTGGCTGAGACTTGAAATCCAGGGCTGGGAGTCAGGACACCCGGGTGCTGCCACCACCTCTGCCCAATCCAGGCTACGAGGAGCTGTGAAGGGGTTACAGGCAAAGTCCTTCCAAAGCCACCCCCTGCCCCAAGGAATGGGGCTCTTGCCTCTCCCCACACCACAGGGAGGGCTGCAGCTCCCACCTACCCGCCGGTACTTCTTCTGCAGGCTGTCCAGGCTCTCAGGCTGGCTCTGCTTCCCAATATTTGGCTTGTAGAGGATGAAGTTCTTCCCACGGCTCTGCTCTGCCAGCAGACACGTGTGTTTGCAGCCTCGCATCTGTCGGGGCAGAGCTGACGGTTACAGACACAGCCCCTCTCCCCAAGGCCATATTTCTCTAAACTAACCCCTTTCCTTCCAGAATGGAGGTTCTTGGAGGCATCTCCCAGCCCTCAGCAAGAGGTCAGACAGAGCAAGCTGAGGTGCCACCCTGTCAGAACCCAGGGACCTACCTTGAGGGAGAGATAGAACCCATCGAGGGATCCTGTCAGTTTGAGTGACTTCTCGTAGGCTTCCTCCCACTTTAAGCCTCTGTCAACACTGATCTAAACAGGAACAAAGAGGAGTCAGGGGGCAGGACAAGCGTGTCAGGGTCTGTCCCACAAATCCCACCCACAACACAAACTTGCTGCTGCTGCAGCCTAGAAACAGGCATCACCAGATCCCCCTCCCCCAGCCACCCCCCCAGGCTCCTCCGTGTGCCTCCCAGCATCAATCACCTGCTCCTGACCCAGGCAGGCGTGACACAAACATGACACAAAGCCACGGGGCAGGGGAAGGGACCCAGCAGCTTATAGCTTCCAACTGAGAAGCACTGGAGAAGACTGGACTGCAGAAAGAGGCTGCACAAGCCACCTACCTTATAGAACACGACCTGCCCATCCTGTGGGTGCCCGGGGGTCAGGAAGATCTCCTTGCTTTCCTCGTAGATCTCATCCACTCCTGGGGCTAAATCTGTAGAAGGAGAAGAGACCAAACCATGGGTCAGCTGTAAGATCCATCCTCCTGTACCCCCCCTTCTCCCTGCAAGAGTCCCCATGCTGTCTGGGGCCACCGCAGCGCCCAAGGTGGCCATGGTGACAATGCAGGTTGGAACTGCCATCCGTGAGCACAGGGAGGGAGGGGGAACCTCCAGGGTGCAGTAGGGAGAGGTCTGGCCACCCCTCTTTCTCCGTACCTAGGATGCCCATGTCATATTTCCCCTCCTTCTTGTCCTTTTCTATCAGATAGTCAAAGGTGTCAGAAAAATACTGGAAGAGCATGTTCTGCTTGTCCACCTCCAAACCCAGGATGCGGTTCAGGAACTTGGTGATGGAGCAGTCTGCAAGGGCACAGCAGGTCAGGGGACACGGCGCCCCTGGGCACGGAGCCCAGCAGCACCTTCCCGACGAGGTGCGATCGTCACGTACCCTTCTCCACCGAGACTGTGCCATACTTCATCTGATGGCAGAAGATGCCCACGGAGATGAGCCCTTGCTTCATTTCTGGAATGGCAGAAGAACAACTTTTGAGCTTTCCCACGGGGTGCTGTCCCTCCAGCTGAGTCTGTTATCTCACAGCCAAGTGTCTCCAGGACCCATTTTTCCCTGGGTGACGTGCATCTGCGGGGCTCGTCACCCTGCGAGCTGCTAAAGCCACTGGTGCTGCTTCCTCTGCCTGGTTCTTCAGGGAGCCCAAACTTGAGACCTCCAGCAAGATGCAGCAGAAACCTCCCAGAGCTGGTGATATTCTTACCGTGGAAAAACGCAGCTTCGCCTCCGTCATAGCTCTTGGGCACAGGAACTCTGTTCTCTGTCTGGTTGAGGATAGTGGAGAGGACTCTGTCCAGGGCTTTAGCCCCGTACTGCAAAAGGAGACGAGAGTCACATCGGGGATGAGCCCACGTGGGCAGCCCAGCAGCACTTGGCAGAGACCTTTAAGCTCATCGAGTTAAACACTCCCCCAGCACTGCCAGGGCACCCCTGACCCCTGGCCCTCAGCACCACAGCTCCACGGCTTGGAAACCCCTCCAGGGATCATGGGGACTCCACCCCTTCCCTGGGCAGCCTGGGACAGCCCTGGACAACCCTCGTGGGGAAGACAATTTTCCTAATATCCAACCTAACCAGAAGTGTCACAACACTTCTGCTGGCACTGCAGTGAAAGCCATCGCTTCTGGGAAAGCCACTGACCTGGCACTGGTGCCAAGGGGGAGGCCACGTGTCAGGAATCTCCCCGTCCCTCAGGGACCAGAGTACATTGGCACCCGGGCTGGGGGCAGAGGCCCAAGCACCCATCTGGGCTCTCTGTAGAGCACAACCAACCGCACAAGGTGATATCAACTGTTGCCTTCGCTGTGCAGCTACGGGCAGGAGCCGGGTGCTAGGCCAGGGGCTGCCTGCAGATGCCAGCAATGCTCTGCCTGGTTCCGCTCGCCAACTGTGCCAACCCCGCCTTGGCTGAACCACCCAGAGAACAGCTGCCACTCACCTTATTCTCGAAGTTGTACTTGCTGAGGTCCCGGGATTCAGTGGCCCGACGGTCCCCGTGAGTTAAGGCACCCTGGGGGGACAGACCAAGCGAAAAATGTGTGCTTTTAGCCTTTGGAAAACACCAGAGACTGGCCAAAGGTGGGGTAAGGACGTCCTGAGGGGAGGGAGAGCTCCTCAGGAAGATTCTGACTTTGTCAAAGCATTTGGGGATTTATCAGAAGTGAAGGAAAATGAAACTGAGGCAAGTTCATTATTCCGTTAATTATTTCATTGGCTTTCTGGAAAGAGATGGGTGTTTGCTCCTGGAACAGCTGGGGAATTCCAGCATCTGGAACTGGGCTCTGCTTCCCTGAGATTCCTCCCGATGCCCCGGTTACATACTCTCCACTTCCTTTCCCAAATCCCAGGATGCTAAAAGCCACCCGTGTTCCGCTCCAGCCAGGGTGATGCAATCCCCCGTACCAGTTACACTGGCCGTGCTGGTGGGAACACCAAAATGGGAGTTCTTCTGAGAAAACTGGAACCAACGCGTCATCTCTTGGCTGCGGGGCACTCACCAGGCTCTCCAGACGTTTTGCCACGATGGATGCAAACCTCCTCTCCCCCGCCAGCTCAGAGATGAGGAAGACATACTCCGGAGCAGAAACCTGGTTCGATCGGTGCGTTCGACCTACAGGGACACGAGAACTGGGGTGAAGGGAGAGGTTGGTCCAGTCTGGTACGGGAAGTGAAGCTGAGCAGGAGAGCAAGAGCCAAACCAATTTCTCATGTCGTGGCTGGTTTTTGAAGGAGATGTTTCTTTGGGGGAGAAATGCCAGAGGCACAGTCATGCTCATCGCCCTGGAGCTGCTGCCACGTTGGCAGTCTCGGGATTATAGCCCTGACCCTCTGGTCTGGCCCTGACCCTCCCCACGAGAGAAACCAGTCCCAACAGCTTTGTGTCTGCATTTCCAGCACGGCAAAGCGGGGGAGCCCCCTGCAAGGTGCCCTATCTCCAAAAGCTAAAGTCACCGGGTGACCACGGTGCCTCTGTCCTTCCCGGGGCTTCAGGGGAAGGAGAGAGTGACCAAGAGCACCCAGCCCTCACCGAACTGCTGTATGGCCCGGTCCGCGCTCCAGGGCAGCTCCAGTGTCATGTGGACTCGGCGCTTCTGGTTTTTGACCCGTCTGTCTGCTTGGAGAGAGATTCCTGAGCTGGAGGCCTCGGAGATTATTGCTACAAGCTAAAGGAGAGAGATGAGAGAGAAAGGGGGGTGAGATTCCTGGACACCTGCAAAACTGTTTCAAGAAACAGCCCAAAGCACGAGTCCCCAGCCTACGACGGACCCAGGGCGCCTCGTCACCTTCCAGGCAGGACAGATGCAGAAAAGCTGCAGAGCCTCGTCAGCCTGGCCATGCAAAGGCCCCTTCCCCTCCCTTCCAGATGTTTGGAGGTTTCCCGAGCTCGCAGCTGATTCACCTTTTCCCCTTTCATGAAACGTTCCTTCTCCTTCAGGTTGACGTGGTCGATGGAGAGGCCTTGCTCCGCACGGGACTCGAACATGACGGAGCCGTCCGGTCTGCAAACCACCCGGCCCTTGCGCCCTGTCATCTGCATGCACCAGAGGGGAGAGAGGCTGTCAGCAGAGGGGAGAGACCCTCATGCCACGGACAGCCCCTTTAGAACATCCCGTGCCCCTCTTTCCATCACTGCTGGCCCCTGTTCCTGTCACCCAGTGCCACCAAAATAGCCTCTTGGTTGTCAGGAGTACCTCAGCCACGTGCTCCGGGCCCCCAAAGTGATTGATCAGTTCATCCAAGGTATTGAGAGGTAGCTCTTTGCCCAGTGCTTTTACTTTTGCTAGGAGGTCCTGCTTCATCTTTTCTACACGTTCTAGTTCTCTCGGGCCGTGCATCTCTTTCTGGGAAGGCAGCATGTGAAAGTTACCTGTAATGTCAAGTGGGAAAGTTTAGAGTCGCCTGATAATTGTGGGAGGGGGGAAGAGGGGAAAAAAAAAGGGCTTCTGAGGGCACTAGCTGATGAGCAGGCAAAGACACCCTGACTTGCAACACATGCTGCAGTGAATCCTCTCTGTGCTTCCCCATTTCCTTCCAGGATGAGAGGAAATGGCCTCAAATTGCCCCAGGGGAGGTTTAGGTTGGAGCTGAGGAACAATTTCTTCCCCTTAAGGGTTGTCCAGTGCTGGCCCAGGCTGCCCAGGGTAGCGATGGAGTCCCCGTGATCCCTGGAGGGGTTTCCAAGCTGGAACTTGTGCTGAGGGACATGGGTCAGTGGTGCCCTAGCAGTGCCATGTTGGACTCGATGGGCTCAAAGGTCTTTTCCAACCCAAACTGATTCCGTGGTTCTGTGTTTTGGTGGGCAAAGGAGCAAACAGGGCAAATTCTTCCTGCTCACTGATCGCAGCAGGTTAACTTGGATCGACTTTCCAAGCCCAAGTTTGGCCATCACAAGATAAAAGCTGGACAAGATCGTAAAGCCCTCCCAAGCACAGAAGGAGCTTCACCATTCCAAGAAGACACCAGGAGAGCCTCCTCACATCAGGTCATCGACTCTGCAACCCCCCGAGCCGGACACGATCCCCAGGAAGGGCGCGGGCAGATCTGCCACTGCCACAGAGCACCAGGGTGGGTGCTGTCCCCAGCTGTGCACCCCTGCACCGGGTGCCACGTTCTCCACAACGGGGTGGCCCTGGTCCCAGCTGACCCTGCCTCGCAGCTCCACTTACTCCTGTCGTCGGCCGCGAAGCCGTTGTAGGTGTGCTCCACGAAGATGACATCGTCCGTCTCGAAGACGGACTCCGGGGAGGAGTTGAAGTCGCTGTCGAGCCCCATGTCGGAGTCGGTGCTGCTGTCGTCGCTGATCTTGATGATGCCCACGGGGTCACACACGCCCTTCAGAGCCTTGGGACAGCGGCCCCTCTGCTTCCCTGCAAGGCAGAGCGCGCGGCGTCACTGCCTCGGCGGAGCGGCGAGTGCCCGCTCAGAGAGAGGAGGAGGAGGAGGAGAAGGAGGAGGAGGAGGAATCACAGGAGAGCTGAGATTGTCCCAGATGAAGGGCTGATCTTGGAAAGACAGCCTCTCGGGTGGGGTGGGGTGGGAGGGCAGTGAAGGAGGGAGAGAGAAAAAGGAAGAGAGAAGGGAAGACCGAGCCCATCCTTCCCAGGGCTGAAGGCAGCTGCAGACATCGGGATGAAGAGGCGGCCGGCTCTAAGCAGCGCTGAGCCCTCGGGGAAGGAGCCCGCGGGGTCGGCCGCCTCCGGAGCGACGCGCGGGACGCGTCCCGGGGAAGGTGCCAGCGTTTCGGGACAGTCGTTCACTCCCAAGCACAGCAAGACATGCCCCGGCCACGCGAGAGGGTTGGCAACCCAGCCTGGCACGAGCCGCTCTGCCACAGCGGCCGGCCAGGACAACCTCCACAGTCTGCCAGTGCTGCTGTCCCCCCTTCCCCATTTCCCACTAGAGGAGAAATCCCAAAACTCTTCTTACCTGCAGCCACAGCCAATAATTTGGCAGGGAAGTGATATTTTCGTGGTGTTTTTTCCCACCCCCCCCCCGCCCCAGTTCACCTGCCGTGCTCTAAGTCAGGGGCAGCAGAGCCCCCCCCTTGCCAGGGACTCTTGCACAACCTGCCCCCCCAGTCTAGGCCAGGAAGCAGCTGGGGGAAAGGGGCAGAGCTACTGGGCACGTGGTGGAGGCGAGGAGCTACGCTGTGACGGGGAACGGGGGTTAGAGGGAGGGAAAGGCGAACGACCCAGAGCCAGCGCCGTCCTCGGAGGAGAGCGAGCGGCGGGAGATGCGCGGGAGGGCAAACTGAAACCGGGCAGAGCAGGAGAAGGCATGAAGTAGGGAAAAGGGGAAAGAGGCAAAGAAGCAGCTGAGTGGCCGGGGTGAAGCAGCAAGGCAGGAGGGCAGATGCTGGGCAGCGGAGTGTGCTCTTACGTTTTCTTTTAATGCCAGTTCCTTTTTCTCTCTTTCTTTTGGTTGAAGGAAAGTGCTTCTGAATTAGTGATAGAAAGACGCCTCTGAAAGTAAGATGCAAAATTTATTCTAGCTACCAGGAACATCTGCTGGTTTATCACGTAGCAATGTGTATTTGAGACAGCACCACGTTTCAGGAGAGAGGGGTCAATCCTGTCCCACGACTCCCAGCTCTCCGGAGCCTGTTTCACCGAAAGGTCCTGCCAAGGGAGCAAGGGCTGCACTGGCAGGGCCTCCGCTGCGGAACGGGCACTGTAACGCTGGGAAGAACGTTCTCTGCTGTGGTGGGGGCAGCAGGGCTGTGTGGGAAGACTCTGCGACAGCAGCAGAGCAGAGCCCGGGCTCTGTGCTACCACGTGGTGAGTCAAAGACCTTTAGAGAGCAACTAAGAGGGAGTTTTAAATGGGAAGCACTATACTGGGAAGCTGTTACGTCACTATGGAAAAACTCCAGGAAGTCCCAGTGTCCCAGCCCTTCTCCATGCTCTGAGAGCAGAGCCCACCATGGGGCTGTCCAACAAGTGCTCCACCAAGTCCTCTGATGAACTGGATGGGGGCTCGTTTGACCCCGGACCAGAGCGGTGACAAAACAGGGACGTGTGGTGGCTTCAGGTGAATGGAAAAACATCGGAAGAGGTGGAAAACTAATGTCTCTGTGGGCAGTTCTGCAAATCAAAGAGCAAGTGCTGGTCATGGTGGTGGGGATGAACCTCCAGTGCAATGAGGAGGCAGCGTTGAATGAGCTCTGGTTGACAAAAAAGAAAACCAAACCAAAACAAACCAATGTTGAAAGCGACAGCCGAGAGGTATGGACATGGCAACTCGCCCCGGGGGAGAGAAAAGGAGTCTGGGAACCAGGGAGGAAGCTCTGGGACCCTTGGGGCACGGGGCTGAAGGAGACGGAGGCAGCACTGCCCCGCAGAGCCCTGTGCTTGCTCTTCTGCCACCGCAGTCGCCTGGCACCGGGAAGGGCCCTTTGGTCTGGGGTGACCCTGGGTTCAAAATGCAGCAATTTACTCTTGGCTCTGGAGCTTCCCCACTGAGAAACTTTTGCTCCTCTTCCCGACACTCGCACTCCCTGTCTTCCCCTCCAACAAAGAGCTGGGCTGCTACTCGCTGAACAACCCGTTTATTTTTAACCCCGTTTCTCGGCATCTTTTAAACAGCTGCTTCTTCCCAGCACACTCCCCTCAGGAAGTCCCCCGAGGTGCTGGAAAACCAGGACACCGCTTTTGGAGGCTCAGCAGGCACCAGAAGACACCCGGTTATCTGGCCAACGCTGCTGAGCAAAGGGCTCTTGCCTCTCGAATGGGTAGAGGGTCAAGCAGCGTGGGATCACAGCAGAGCCCTCCTCCTTTGGCAGCCGAGCGAGGCCCAAGGTCCTCGAGACCGAGTTCCTCTGAATTCTGTGACATGAAAACCAACCCAAGAGACCAAATCAATCCAGGCAGTGGTTAGAGACCCCTGTCACCACGCTGGTATTTGGTTTTCTGGAAAGGACAGAGGACAGCAGAGTGACACGGACAAACACAAGCCCCCCCGTCAGTAAAGCTTGGCCTAAACTGGGCACACACCCTCTCTGGGGTCTCTCATGGCTTCCCCTGCATTAAAAGTCACTTGAAAAGAAAACAGGAACCAAGGAAACGCAACTCAACCCAATGTCCCAGGTTTCTGTCACCCTCTGTGCAGGAACAGCCACACTGGTGGGATGGGCTGGTCCTCTGAAAGCTGCAGGAATAAGGGGAGAGGGTCCTCAGCCTCTGCTGAAGGGGCAGCATGAATCCTGCTCCTGGCATCAGTTCGAGCACAATCACCTCTCCTTGTAGCTGGGAACAAAGGTGACACATCCAGGGTGTTGGTCCTGCCTTGTGAGCACAGCACTGGCCCAGCTAAACTCCTTGGACCACCTCCTCTCACTGCTCCAGAGATGCCACCTCACCTTGTCATCCCACCTTCTCCCATTGCATGAGATTCTCTTGCTCGTTTCTTTGGTGTCAATCAGTTTTCCAAAGTCAGACCCACACAAACCACACCTGAGCTCACGTTTCTGGCTCTCCTACACCTGCCAATTCCTTTACGTGTGCAGAGAGTCGGATCAGGCCGCTCACGCAAGTTTGGACCACAGAGGACTTCAAAATCCAGGATCTAGCTCATAAAGTGACACTGAAGAAAAGGCACCTCGAGGACCCAGCTGTGTCCTCTCCATTTACAGCTCGTACAAGGAGAGGTTTCATGAAACCTCACGTCAAGCAGCACCAGTGGCAAGCAGCCCCCGGGCAGGGCCTTCCCCAGCACACCCCTGGCCTCCCCCCCAGGAGAAAAAGCAGGGATTTTTAACTCACTCTGCAGCAGAGACAAAACAATTTAGATGCCCATCGTTCTCGTCCAGGACTTCTCTGGTGCGGGCCTCGCCGGTGGACTGCAGGCCGATGACGATACACTGTGGGGAAACAGGCAGAGGAGGGGTCAGGGAGGGTGGACCACAGCCAGGCAAGCAGCTGCCCCAGCTCAGGAGGTTGTGCTTCCCAGGCTCAGGAACACTCTCCCCCTGGCCTCCATCCCCAGCACGTGTCGGGCTCCTGCTGAAGAACCAATCTTTCAGCATCCAGAACAGCACCTCGGCTCCGGGTGGTTACAGAACCCACTGACATCACTAGGTAGTCTCTGCTTAAAACATCCAAGTTGCATCCAGACGGATGAACGGACAGAGCTGTGCTCGAGGCGAAGGATCTGATACCAGTTCTAGCTTGAGCACGACCCAAAAAGACCTTTGCAGATCAGCTCGCCCACATCTACCATCAACCAGCAGCGGGCAATGCCCGGGAAGACAAGGCCACGTTAACTCCCCAGCACCATTTACTGTCAGCGTGCCCAGAAAGCCGGACGCTGCCCTTCATTCCGCTTCATCTGGAGAGAAACTCGGCCTTCCAGAGGTTTGGAATTGCTTTCAAGTCAGGCTGAAGAACAGTTAACTCCCTGTGGTTGTAGACTAGTGAAAAATACCCCTTGGCAGAGCCGCTACCGCACCTTGTCCTTCTCCAGCTCCTCCTTGGCAAGCTCCACGAGGCGTCGGACCTTGGCAGCAATGCAGAGGTACTTGAAGAAGCGCTGGTGGGCTGACCAGAACTGACCCCACAGGGATTTCCGGGACTCCAGGCCGATCCAGTCGGCCGCTTGCTGGAACACCAACAAAGCCTCTTCCCACTGCGGACAATACGGAGAAGGGTCGAGTTAATACCCGAGTTTTCATTTCGTTACTGCTGGGCACGAGGTAATTAGGACAGTCTGGGGTTTGGTAATCTGATTTCACGTGGTGTTTATGTTGCCGTGTTAGGCTGAGGGAACGGTCTGGTCGTTCTCTCCTTTCTGCATTAGCTCTGGTTTGCAATTATGGAACTTTTAAGCAGAAACAAGAAAGCATAAGGGGTTTTTTTTTTTCCATAAGCCAAGAATTCATAGTCCTTTTCTTTCTTATGAACAAACCACGTTCATGGGCATGGCCACATTTAGGGGTCTCAAACCCTCCCACATGACAAGGGGCCGTGCCCAGAGCACAATCAATCACCAGTGTCCCCACTGCAGCGGGAGCAGCTCACCAGCTTCGCTGCCTTGTCGTAGACAACCTTGTACTTCTGATCCAGTGGGATCTCCTCGATGCGGAAGGTGACTCCAGTGAAGCTGAGCTGCCTGGCAATGTACATCCCGCTGACCTTCATGTCCATGGCCACGATCTCCATCGCACCAACCCCCCTGGGAGAGGAAGGAAAACGAAACTGTGAAAGCCCTTCCTCTGCCACAGGGGAGGTTCCTCTGCAGAACCACCACCTCTCCTGGCTCAAGACATCGCACCCATCACACAAAGGCTGCCACAAGATGGAAGCCAGGCAAAAAGGGAGCAGGACACCACTTACCTCTTCTCAATGGCATGCAGGAACTCATCGAAGGCTCTGAAGGGGGTGCCCTCCCCCCAGATCCCCAGGCGGCTCATGTAAATCATGTTTTTTGGCTCAGAGGCACCTGTTTGAATAGAATTCACTGTCAGCAAAACCTCAGCAGCGAGGAATGGTTCCCCAGGTGGGAACAGTTTTGACTCCAAGGAAACTCTTCAGAGGACAGTCATTTGCCATTGGGCCTTAGGAGACCCAAGGACCTTTCCCAACGCTGCCCTCTGGACACTACGTGGGCATCACCACGTAGCTGAAGAGCTGGCCAGGAACCCGTTAAACTGGAGGGAAATTAGGCTGACTTGCCAAGAAGCCAGGAGGCAGGTGTAGCACCCTCAGCTCCCCTCTGGCACCACAGCACCCTTCAGCTCTCCTTGCCTGAATGTGGCCCCTCGGCACCTGCGCTCCCGTCCCGAAGGCATCCTCAGGAGGAGGTGACAGGCAGTCACAGCACCCACACAGCCCCCAGAGAAGCTCACCTGTGGCACTGGCATAAACAACCCTTGCTCGAGGCAGCTTGTTCTGAAGGTCCAGCACTGCTTTGCCCATTTTAGTAGAGCTGGCGTTTTTGGCTTTGTGGCATTCATCGAACACAATCTGCGCGGCAGTTAAGGCCAAAGGATCTATTCTCATCCCGGGGATGGGAGCAGACAGAAAACATGACCCAGTCTCCTGCAGCCAACTGAACAACCAGTCCCAATATCAACTGGACTCACTCGTTCCCCACGCTGAGTGGAATCTGTTGGTTTGGCCTCGTCCTGTGCTCTCCAGAGCCCAAAGTCATTTCCACCCCCTCCCTCTCCCTTCACTTCCAAGGTGCATCTTGAGGGAGAAGAACATCGAAAAGGTTCATCCCAGCTGTGTTCCTCCCCTCCTCCCATGAACACTGCAGCTTTTGGAGGAGAGAAGAGGAAGAGAGAGGAGTGGGGAGTTGATGTGTATGCTCACAGCATTTCAGCACCTACCACAGGCACCAGGCTGCTCAGCACAGCCACTCCCAGTGACTTCAGATGGCCCCAAGCTCTTTGCACTTCACTAGGGAGCAATCACAATCATGAAATCCTCCTCTTTCTACTTTTTCTGTTGTTCGGGGTTTGGGTTTTTGTTGGTAAAGGATACAACTCCATCAAAGTTTTCCCTGCACCAGTCCAAAATTTGTTTCAAGCGCGTCCTGTGCTGTCCGCCTGCCTGGCTTTCGCCGATCAGCGCAGAGTAAGTGGCAAAGAGGACTCCTTCTGAGGTAGCTGTGTCACCGTATTTAATCTGTGGAAAGGGGAAGAAGAACAAAAAAGCCCATGAGCTCACCAGGCTTGTCCCCAGCCCATCGCTCCCATCCCTTGCCCACGGCTGCGCTGTGACTGCGCTCCTGCCTCCGAGGACAAAAAGCCAGCCTGAGAACAGAGAGGGCAGAAAGCTGTCGGGAGCTGACACCTCCAGCACTTCTATTTGGCACCGAGCTAGGGCGATGACAGGGACTCTACAGGCCTGGCCGAGTTCCACCAGCCAATGTGTCAGCACATCTGGAGGCAGGCAGTGAAATGTGGAGACCACGCTAGGGCTTCCATTTCCTGGCCAGCTGAAGCCACTTCATTTTTATGGTTTTTTTTAAGCATGAGTTTTTAAGCTGATTGTTTTGAACCCTTCTGCCTCCTTTTAATTATTTCCAGAAAATCATTTTCTCTTTGGTCAGGTGAGATTCTCTTTTCTCTCAGGTGAGGCTGTTGCCTGGTTTACTGTCACAGGTCCCACTTGGAATGAAATAAGACAGGGAAAAACAACCCCCCGGTCTCAATTTCAGGAATATTCCATTTCAAGCCTTTCTGGTCTGAAAACAAACATCCCTTCCAGTCTCTTAATGGAGGGCATTGAGAGGAGTCGACACCCATGGCTTTCATAGCAGCTGATTGTTCAATACCATTAAAGACCAGAGGAGAGTGTTTCAGTGAACTGGCCAGCTGTGGGGCAGACTGGACAAGGCTGATGGATGGAACAAGAGATTAAAGCATGGGGTATGAAAGACCCTGTGAAGAGCCACTACACAACTGCTTTGAGAAACACTTCATCATCCTCATCACTGGATAACGAGAAGAAAGGCTGAAAATTCTGCAATCCACTCAACTCGGGGAGGAAATCCTCCCACCCCATGTGCCTGCAGCCCCCTGCCAGGCACCAGTTGTTGCTCCCTCGCTCGCAGGCACTGGGAAAGGTCAGCCCAGGAGAGCAGAGCACGGCCAGGTCTAACGGGAGCTGCCCCCTCAGGAAGCTGCCTCAGGAATGGTGAAAAAGGCTCAAATCCCGCTGCGCTTCGCCCTTGCCTGCAGCCCCTTCTCCCTCCCTGCAGGAAAAGATCCGTGCTCCCTGTGCAGCTCTGCAGAGCGTGTAAAAATAGCAAGAGGCTGGAGTGGGAAGAAGGAACCGAGAGAAGGGAAGAGCCAGCAGCTGCCGTCTGCTGCCGGCGGCGTCACCGGTCGCGCGGAGGCAGAAGCGGCTGCCGCTTTGCGCGCCGAGGAGGCTCCATCTGACAGCTCCTGGGGGCTGGTTTTCCAGAGCCCCACTCCAGCCTCTCTCCCTTACCTTATTCAAAGCGTGCACGGGAATGTGGGAGGCTTCGATGTCCTTCAGGTCTCTCTCGGCGTCGTACTTGAGATCATTGGAGACACTGAACCTGCAGAGCAAGAGACGGGTCTGGTTACCTCCCGAGGAGCCGCTCCGGTGCCTGCAGCAGCAGGAGGTGTGCAAACTGTTGGAGCTCCCACTGCCCACACTCCTCAGCACGAGGTCCTGCTGCTCCCAAGAGCTGCCTGTACCCTGGGGTAAGAACTCAGACTCCAGGGGCTTGAGTCTGCACCTGGGAAGTCCATGAATACCCCTCTGAAGACATCAAAGAGAGCGGGGAGGGCTCAGCGTGGAGCTCCAAGAAGGAGAGGATCTGCTGTTTGGCAGTGACTCACTCTCTGTCAGGGCTGCAGGGGAAATATTCCCATTCCACAGGCAGCAAACGGGCACAAAGAGGTGGAAACGACTTACCCAAGGCCACAGCATGAGTCAGCTAGAAAGCCAACATCAGCACTGAGGAATTCCTTACTCCCAGATCCAAACTAACTCCAAGTCTTACGGGAAAAGATTAAAAAACAAAAAACAAAAAAAAACAAAAAAAAAAAACAAAAAAAAAAAAGAAAAAAGAAATCAAAACCCAAACCAACTTACCACAGAGCTTTTTTCCTCCCTTTAAGATAATTTTCAAAGATGATGCCCGCAACCGTCCTGCCCTTGCCAACGCCAGCACCGTCCCCGATGAGGAACCCAGCTCGCTGCCCGTTGGGTAACAAGACTTCGTGTTGCTGCAGAATCAAGAACAGAACTGGAAATTAAACTCGATTTGCCTTTGCTAACAGCTCTGAGGGGAGGCTTTGAAGAGCAGCGCTTGATCCTTCCAAACAGCCCAGCAATGAAACACTCAAGGATGCCAGGAGCGGTCAAAGCGTCATGGCCAAGCTCACGAGTGGCAGTTCACAGAGAAGGCCCCCAAAATGTAAATCCCTCCCCTCTGGGTCCTCATCTCCACGGGAAACATCCCCCCACAGAAGTCCCTGCCTTCAAATAACCCTTTCAAAAGGGCATTTAAAACGCTATCTGCCAAAGCTTGCCAAGTTTCCTTGCCTGGATTCAAGGTTAGTTTAAAACACACTCGAACACCCGCCCGTCCCAAAGTTGGTGGCTTCGTGCTGGTGCCCGACGTGGAAACTGGGCAAGGTGGAGCCAGGTACCTGGCAGGCATAAATGATGGCTTCCAGCTGTAGTGCAGAGAGGGAGCCTTTGTCAGCAACGGAGCGCGGCAGGGACAGGCTGTAGGTGATGTCGGGCGGGGGGACGCTGGACAGAGTGCTCGTTTCCACCACGAGGTCAGGGTGATGCTTCCCAATCTTGGCTAAAGGACAACAGAGAAAAGAGGTAGCTCAAGTTCTTCACTCCCACGGGTCACCTTGCAAGGTCTGCAGGCTTCATACTGATCATCTGTAGCCCTCTGCTCAGCAACAGGAGAGACAAACCCGACCCCTGCTCTTCGCTCGTGTTCCACTGAAATATCAAGTTGCTAAACCCAGGTGGGGCTTCCCCCAAAAGTGGCCCAAGAAAAGTATTCTGTTAAATTAGAGCAGCACCAACAAAGGGACAGAACACTGGGACAGCTGAATCACAACCCACGGCACACACCATACGCTGCCCGCGGCAAAACAAGAAGCAGATAACTGGGATGGTCCATAACGGAGTTAACAGAACTTCCCACACTGCTGCGATGCCAAGACACTCACACTTTGAAGGAATATATTCTGCATAGGTCTCTGTTTGCCCCAACTCTTCCGTTTCTTCCTCCTCGCCTTCATCCTCCTCCTCTGCAAGAGCCTGAGACTGAAAAGGGACAAAGAATAGACCAAATGTTGGTGTGCTCCTTGAGCTACGGAGCTGCACAGAGCCAGAAACTACGACTTCAACCATCCCGGCACTAATTCACAGACCCTTCAAATAGAATCATAGAATGGTGAGGGTTGGAAGGGACCTCAAAGCTCCTCTGGTTCCAACCCCCCTGCCATGGGCAGGGACACCTCCCACTAGAGCAGGGTGCTCACAGCCCCAGCCAGCCTGGGCTTCCAAACTTCCCAGGATGGGGCTTCCACCACCTCTCTGGGCAACCTGGGCCAGTGTCTCCCCACCCTCCTGGGGAAGAAATTCTTCCTCCTGTCCAACCTGAATCCACCTCTCTCCAGTTTGGACTCATTCCCTCCAGTCCTGTCCCTGCCCCACAGCCTAACAATTCCCTCCCCAGCTTTCTTGTAGCCCCTTCAGATACTGGAGGCCACAAGAAGGTCTCCCCGGAGCCTTCTCTTCTCCAGCCTGACCAACCCCAGCTCTCTCAGCCTGTCCTCACAGCAGAGGTGCTCCAGCCCTCTGAGCATCCTGGTGGCCCTTCTCTGGACAAATACAATTCAGTTACAGGTTAGGTAACACAAGGAAAACCATCTGGGAGAGCCCATCCCAGGGGCCCAGCAAGTGCTCCAAGAGCTCCCGGAAAGGAACCTGGTCCCCACTGGAGCAGGGAAAGACATTTACAGCCCTTTTCTGATGGGCTGAGGGCTGGCAGTTCTGTCGACTCACTCTCACCTGGTAGCTTATGAGGAGCGGGGTGTTGGGGACAGCAGAGACCTGGTCATTGGAGCTGTTTAAGCCAGTGAAGGATCTGCTGGGTGAGAACAGCTGGAACAGAAAGGGTTCAGGTGAGAGAGCAGCCCCAACTCTCAGCCCTCCGACCCCAACGCGCGTGAAAACACAACGGCAGCAGAGAGACTTGTGCTCTGTACTCAGATCTCACACCCTGAAGTCACCAGTGGACTTGAATGCTTGTTGTTTGTGAAGGAAAAGCCCTGGGCAGTAATTCTGGAAGCCAATGAAGCTCATGATGGCTGTAGGTGCTTTTGTCACAGTCCAGGGGGAATCACCAACCGAGATGAACACACCCTTGGCAAGAAGTGGGACCACTCTGTGAGTCCAGGAGGGACACGTCTCCTGCCACACCTGGGGACAGGAGCCCTTCTGCCTGTGAACACCCATAATAACTACGTGATATTGAGATAGGTCACCCCAAAACACTATGGTTTTGCCTTGAAATGGGAGGTCTCAGGCACCAGCCCACCTTCCAAAAACCTCCCCTCAGCACTAGCAGGCTACCTGTGCAAGCCCTGCCACCCCCAAAGGGCTCTTGCCAAGCAAGCAGACCCTGTCAAGGCCAGATCACAGTCTATTGTGGGAATACAGGACTTGCACTGCACCAGTTACATTAGTCACTGTTTTCCATTTTGCTCCAAAGGAAGAAATGGCCTCAAGTTGCCCCAGGGGAGGTTTAGGTCGGAGCTGAGGAACAATTTCTTCCCCTTGAGGGTTGTCCAGGGCTGTCCCAGGCTGCCCAGGGCAGTGTTGGAGTCCCCATGATCCCTGGAGGGGTTTCCAAGCCGTGGAGCTGTGGTGCTGGGGGACAGGGGTCAGTGGTGCCCTGGCAGTGCTGGGGCAATGGTTGGACTCAAGGAGCTGAGAAGTCTTTTCCAGGCTAAACTATCCTATGATTCTACAAAGGGACTGAGAGCTCTGGGTTGGATTTGCCAAACAAAGAGAAACAGCATCGCTCTGGGGACTTTGGGGGGGTCAGGCTGTCACTAGGGTCTCTCCAGGCACCAGCTGCTGTATCAGTTACTGGTGGCTTTGGAGCATCCTACCTGCTGCACCACAGCCAGCCAGGAGAGCTCCCCAGACACTCCTCGCTGGGAAGGCACACTCGAGGAGCCCCTTTGTCTGCCCCCACGAAAACAAAAATCACACTGGAATTTCCCGACAATGAGCAAGGTCAAGCCAGGAGCTCACGGCATCCAAAGCAATCAGCAACTCCAGAAGCAGCACTGCTTCAAGTTTATAGCCTGCAAAGAGTGCCAGATTCAGGCTCCACCAGCAGAAGTGAAAGATGGGAAGTTCTTAAGCATAAACACTCCCATTATTTCCTTTTTTTAAAATTTAGAGGGGGGGGGAGGGAGGAAAAAAAAAGAAAAAACCACCCTCCATTACTGGAAGCCTGAGTCAGAATTACCAGAAGGAAGCTGGATAGAAGAGCTATTTTCAGTGCCAGCAAATCTGGAGAGCAGGTGAAACATCTCCACCTACAAATCTGAGCTCAGTGTAAGAGCTGCTGCTTAGGCAAGAGAAAGGCTCAGATCCGCAGGAACATCAGGGCTCACTTCTCCCAGTCCTAGTGCCGAAAGTTGACGCAGGTCTGGCTTTGTACCTCAGAGTCTCTGCAGGATAAATCCCTGCTCTCCCAGTTCAGCAGCAGGGCCCTGGCACGTGGCACCTGACCTCAGGGATGGCCAAGGGAGCAAAAGAAACCTCGGTTGGTTGGAGCACCGAAGAACTCAGCTGAGAATGGGCTGTGAGGGCCACTCTGGGTGGGAGCAGGAGCTCTGATGGGAGATACATCACCTTTCCCCACTCCTTCCTTCCTCTACTCTCGCTTCCCCTCCCAGTTTGATTTTCTCCTTCCTCTACACTATGTGTCTAAAAACATAAACAGAACGCAGCACGTGTGAAAACGCCGAGTCTCTCCCCGGCTTACACCCCTTTCGGTACAGCCACCGACAACTGCACCATCCAAGGCTTGGTCCTACTCCCCTTTTTGCCTCCCTGCACTATTCCCAGCGCTGGGAAAGGTCAGGCCAAGAGAGCAGAGCAGGGCCAGGTCTAACGGGAGCAGCTCCCTTGGCAGGACACCCCAGGACGGGCACAAAAGGCCCCAGTCCTGCTCCATTCTCCGTCTTGCCCCATCTTGCCACAGCTTCCCCGGGAAAAGCAACGGCCACATCTGCCCGACGAGCCAGCTCTGCTCCGTGGAAACCCATTCCCGCTGTGTTGAGCTGGGAGAAGGGTGTTCACACTTTCTGAAGTGCTGTGAATGAGAGCAGCAGCAGCTCCAAAATCCCAGCTCTGGGCTCCTGAGGCAGGGCTTTGCTTCTCCAGTCTTTAACAACCCCTGAGCTGGTCGTGAGCACACGCACAAGGGATGCCAGGGGCTGTTTCTAAAAGGTATTTCACAGCTTCGGGACAGATGAGCCGAGTGTGTTTTGTCTCCTAACTCCTGTAAATATTCAGCAGCGCAGCAGCAGCTCTTCCCTCCGTGCCCGTTCCTGAAGTGACAACCAGCCCGGGCCTGACGCTTTCTCCAGGGCTCAGGGCTCTGCCCACGCGGGCTGATGGCAGCAACCCCAGGTCCAGCCCTCTCCTCTGCATCCACAACCACTCCACGGAAAGCTTCAGCTCCAGGCTCTGGAGATCGGGGCTCTGGAGCGAGCCCGAGGCGCTCGGTGCGGCACAAGATGCTCTTCGCCAGTTCTGCTCTGTCCCCTTCCCTCTAAACCAGTCTGCCCAGTGCCAGCGACAGCAAGAAGGGAAAAGCTAAAATAGTCTTTTCCACACCCAAACTGCTATGCAACAGAAGACAGAAGATTATTTTCTTTTAAAAGGATGAGATCCAAAGCTGCTCTCACACCCGGGATCTCCACGCGGGACGCGTCCGGCCTCTCTCCCGAGACATCCTGCCTATCAGAGCTGTTTGGAGATGCCATTTCTGCTCCACCTGAATCTCTGGAGACTGAAATTCTGGGAGAACAACCGTCCCGACAGCCCAGTACAACCACTGCTGCTGGGTGAAGGTGAGCTGCACCAGAACAGGGGAGGGCTGCGTGCCCGGAACGTCACCGACGCTCAGCTCTGTGCTGCAGCTTGGGAACTGCTCTGGCTACTGCAAAGCCAAAATTCCTGCAATTTTATGGAAAAATCCCAGTGATGTAATGACGTGGGGAGGAACAGGCCGAGATTATCTAAATTGTTTGTATACTGGGGTGCAGGAGCTCAGCAAAGTCTCTGTCCTGTACTGAATGAGCGAGGAACCTTTTCCTCAGCCCCGCCTCGAGCCTTTGCCACAGATCAACTGTTTGCTGCCTTAACAAGGGGGAAAAAAGAAACATCTTTGAAATTCAGGTAATAAACCCACTGCCAATCATGAGTCAACTCCATTTACCTGGTGCCCTGGGAGTTACCACCTCCCACACAAGAATGAAACCAAAATCCCCTGACTAGGATGTACTCAACTGACACCTCGGCAGGAAATGTCCAGAGGAAAAAAAAAAACCAACCAACCAAACAAAAACTACACCAAAACACCCTCCCCCAAGCACCTCTGTCTTCAGAAAACACAGATAAGACAACGTTTAAAATAGCTAGAGATTCTTTTCCAAAGGAAGTCATTTATAAATGGAATTCCAAGGAGTTAATTGGCCTTATCTGAAGTGTTCCGTGAGACAAGGGCGAAGGGAGGAGGTGAAGAACACCAGGAGCCAGGAGCAGAGCTGCTGCCTGACACCACTTGGGCTCGCTCTACACGGGCGTTTCTCACTTGCATTCCCAATGCTGGAGTTAGAGCAGCTTTTCCCAGTATGGTTTTTTTGCTGGGTACTCCACAGATACACAACTGTGAGCTTTTTTAAGCAGTATCTCGACCAGAGTCCACGTGTTCAGAAACAGGACACCAGAGGACTATTTCTGTGGTGATTTAGGCTACTGTGTCAAAACCCAGTAATAACAGCAGCCTGGGAGTAACAAGGCACGTGCCTTCTGTCTTGGGGGGATGGATCTCTTTTCTAGCTCTTTCAATCATCCATTTCACAAGCCTGTGATGTCTTCAGCCATCACTTTGGTTCCAGTAGCTCAGCTCTCTTCCTGTTGTCTCAAACTTCACTTTCCAGCTGGTCCACAGGCCCCAGAGGGGGTGTGGAGACCCGGTGCAGCCTCCTGGGTCTCCAATGTGTTTATCCATGGGAGGAAGGACAGTGGCATCCTCTGCCTCCCGTTACAGACACGCCGAGGGCCAGCAGATGCTGTCACGGTCTGTAAAGATCTATGAAGAGCTCAGGTGTCTGATTCAAGGAGCTGCAGGAATGGTCTAAGATCTCACAGCAAGTCTAAGGCAGACCAGAGCTTTGATCTCCCAAGGACCCTTGGCCACCAAGCCACCCTCAAGGCCCAGCCTGTCACTGAGCCACACAGCAGCAGCACGTCAAAGCTGAACTGCTGCCAAGACTCTTAGCTCCATGCTGTGACAAACAGGCAGTTTCCCTCACAGAAATACAGTCAGACACACTACCAACTGCAAAACACATCACTCTCTACAGCTCCCTGAAAGGACAGTGTAGAGAGGCTGGTGCTGGGCTCTGCTCTCAGGGCATTAGGGACAGAACCAGAGGGAATGGCCTCAAGCTGAGACAAGGCAGGGTTAGACTGGACACTAGGGAAAAATTCTTCATGGAAAGGGTAGTGAGAGATTGGAATGGGCTGCCCAGGGAGGGGGGTGAGAGATTGGA
>JANVCC010000071.1:2701323-2744657 GCA_025345505.1 Todiramphus chloris collaris
GTGAGAGATTGGAATGGGCTGCCCAGGGAGGGGGGTGAGAGATTGGAATGGGCTGCCCAGGGAGGGGGGTGAGAGATTGGAATGGGCTGCCCAGGGAGGTGGGTGAGTCCCCATCCCTGGATGTGTTTCAGCATCGCTTGGATGTGGTGTTGGGGGACATGGTCTAGGGGTGAACTTGTAGAGTAGGGTTAATGGTTGGACACGGTGATCCCAAGGGGCTTTTTCAACCTGAGTGATTCTGTGATTCTGAAACACAACAGAACCTCAAAACACCACAGCGACCGAAGCAGTAGGATGCCAGATTGCCTCCTGGGGTGTTGGCATTGAACCTTCTTCCCCAACAGCCTCCGTAAGAGAATGAGCTACAAAGAAAACCCACTGCATGGCTGGGCATTTACTGGAAGAGCTGGGACCCAGAGATTGAGCAGATAGACGTGTCCGATAGCGGCTCCTCAGAAGCCAAAGCCGGTGGCCGATCCCAGGTTGTGCAATACTGAATCATCAGTCCCAGCAGAGGAGGGAAACCAGATGGCAGGAGGCTGGTAAAAAATGCACAGAACCACATGTTGCTGTGGGACTGCCGGGAGATCACACGCCCAGGAAAGCTCAGAGATGTAAAAGCTTGCAGGGACTTGGACTCGCAAAGTAAACACAAATGGTGAGTCTGAAGTTGAGACAGAATGTGTTTTTTAGTCGTTGTTCCTAAAATATTTGCCATGGAGAATAAACAAGCGGTGGCTGCTGCTGGGGACAGTCAGTGATCTACAGCACGGTGTTTTTCCCGGAGTCCATCCCTCCAGCACTCCCGAGCACCCTGGACATGTGGAATGTTGGAGGGATACACCTTCTCCGTGGCACACCTACCTGCCACAGCTCCAGGAGCTACAGCCCGCACCCCACTCTGAAAGAGGGCACGTACCAATCTGGGGATGTTCCCATTCCCTCCTGCTTCCAGAATGCTCAAGTATGTGCAACCAAGTCACCCCTTCCCTCCTCAACAGCCAAATAGCATCATCAAACTGCAGCTTCACCTCTGCAGGGAACCGGGTCCGTTTCTTAATTCCTTGGGGAAAACAGCAGGGGCTGAAGCCCGAGGTATTCAGTGTCTGATGGGAGGGTGGGAGAGGAGCAGCCCATACCTCTATTTGGTTCTGCGGCGTGTTTACGTCCCACAGGGTTGGCACGTGGTTCAGACTGTCGGCAGGCAGGAAGTCCTTCGGATCCGCGATGTCGGAGAGGGAATCCGCAGGGGACGAGAAGAGGGAGTTGTTGTTGGAGAGCTCATCGAGGTACGAAGAATCCTGAAAATGGGGAAAGGACCACGGTTAGAGGCGGCAGGATGAGAAAAGACCGGGGAGCTGCTTTCCCACACCTACTCCCCCAGGAGGTTTTAATTCCTGGCTATTAAAAGAGCGGCTCCGTTAGTTCACGCTCCACAAAACTCAGCAGTTTACTCATCAACAAGGACATGCCCTAAGCAGCTGATTCAAAACCTCCAGTCTCTGGAAGAGGCCAGTAAAGCAGGGGCTGGGCAGCAGTGCTGGGTCACTTCCAAGACCAACTCAACTGTGCACATCCCTGCGTGCAGGAGCGGAAGAAAGAGGAGTGTGATTCACCAAGATGTCGGTCACCTTGACATCACGTTTGATGAAGAGGACTCCTGAGGGGTGAAAGGTCCTCAGCCTGACACCCAAAAGGACTCAAGCATTTTGCTCCCACGCAGAAGGCTAGAGAGAACCCAGCTACGCCTGATAATGACACAGCCCCTTAGGAGCTCAGGATTTATACCACAGTGAGAGCTGGAGGCTCTGGTAAAAATAAGGCTCCTCGTGCCGGGTTCTGCACAAGCGAGGCTGCCAGGAGCAGGGGGAAGGAGCATCAGTATCATCTGGGTTTATGTCTAGGTGCATCCTGGCAAATCTACTGATCCTTCTCCCGAAGGCAGGCCTCAGTCCAGACAAGAAGAGAATGGGCTCCAGTGACGAGCGCCGGGCTCTGCCCTTGTTCTTTTTCTGGTGCCTGTGCTGGGAGGGCCCGCGATCGCTTTATTGTGTGCCAACTCGGTGATGATGCTCGTTTGAGTCACACAGACTGGCTCAAAGTCTTCAGTCCCCTCCCTACCATCAATTCCTTATCTGGTTTTTCAAATTTCAGGTGGAAAGAACCACCAGCCAAAAAGCACTTCTGACTCTACATCCTCAGATGTCCCTGCACCTTCCCTGACATCACCACATCACCTCGGCTCGGCTCCCCTTCCACATTAAACACAAACTTTTTCAAAGCAGAAAAACCTCTGTCCGCTGTTCACCGAAGCGCAACGTACTTCCAAACACTGAGCTCCAGCACGTGGGTCCTGCTGGAGACGAGCCTCGGTCCCTGAGGAACGGGCAGACAGACCAAGAGGTCCACCTTGGTGCCCCGCAGGCCCCTGCCAACACAAATGAGTTCTGTGGCTCTACACAAGGGTCAGGTTTGTCAGCAGGCAGCCAGCTCAAGCTCTCCGCTTGGCCAGAGGACCAAACGAGGGCAATAAAGGCAGAGCGTGGCTGCCAGCAGAGCCACGGTGTCTGATAGGAGGAGAAATTGCTGTTCATTTCCAGTTAAGGGCCAATTTCCTACTACAAGGCAGAAAGACAGCCAAAGATCTTTAAACATCGCTTATCCCCGCGAACGGCTGAGCCCGCCTGAGCTACTCCGCTGGGCTTTGGGCCAAAGGTGGCCAGGCTCCCCCCGCCTGCTACCAAAGGTTTGAGGTTGGTGTAAAACCATGGGGACACGTTCCCTTCACCTTCCCCCCAGGTCTGGTTGGTCTGGCACCCGAGAAGACCCCCACTACCCGACGGCCGAGGGGGGAGCCCCCGCTGCGTTGCAGCCAGGGGCAGCCGAGCGCGGGCACGACCGGTGGCACCTAACGAGAAAGAGCTGCTTGTTCGGCCGTGCTGGGGTTGTGAGCCCCTCTCCTGCCAGCAGCGGGTCCCCCGTGCCATGACACACTGCCCGACAGGCAGCGTTTCCTCTGCAGCTCTCACTCTTGGTATTTCTGTGGCTATTTTTGGATTACCCAGAAACGGAGGCTTTTCAGAGCCCGAGGCAGGCACCCAGATTTCTCACCGCGGCTTTCGGCGATCTCTGGAACCAGGGACGTGTCTCACAGTCAAGAAAGTGGGAAACGGCTGGGGTAAGTCTGGTCTTTCTGGTGCATCCCTGCTCGCCCACCTCCCCCAGCCTCACGCTGCTGGTCTGCAGGTCCTGCAGTGTAGGTGGGACTGAAGCTCACTCTGTTCAAGCCACTGAGATCCTTCCCCCATTAACTCCCACATCATAAAGTCTGTAGCCCCTCTCAACCTCCCAATCCTCTGCAGAGACTCATGCTGCTGAAGCAAGCTGTCCTCTCCCCTTGTTGTCCTCCCCCACCCTTCTAATTCTTCCCCTCATGATCCCAAGGACAAGCGCTGCAGTTCAACAGCCTCCAGAGCATCACCATGGTCCAAGCTCCTGCACTCCCACACCTCTTCGGGTCCAGAGCTGTTATCTGGGCTTGCTGGGACCCAGGAAGACACTTTAACCATCCCCTAATACCACTCTTTTACACTCCAGCTGTTCTAAAACAGTTCAGACCAGTTTTGTGACTCTTCTGACCATTCCCAGAAAGGAAGAGAGAGATGGACAGACGGATGGACTGTAGTTTCCCTGTCTGCTCTGGTTCCTGATTCACTGGATTTAAGCAGCAGCAGCAAACTCCACTCAGGGTGTCTGACAGTCCAGATACTCAAAGGGTAACTACAGACTGGTAACAAGAGGCTCGTTAAGAATTCAAGACATTCCTTTGAAAGCCCAGCACTAGAAACAACAACTAGTATCTCCTCTGAGCACCAGACACAATGTGGTGGCACGAACAGCTCCCAGGATGGACCTGGAACCAAAACCCTCCCACTCTCAATCCACACCAGTCCCAGCGAAGAGCGGCCAGTCCCGAGGCACAGGAGTGCTGCTTTGCAGAGGTGTCTGGGCAGCTCCCGAGTGCAAACCCAAAAGGAGAACACCCCGGGCCTGGCCACCTTGAAAACTTTTGTTGCATGGATCCATTCTGGCTTTTCACTTGAGGGCTTCACTACCCAGGGACGGTGGCAGCAGCATCTCCAGGAGTCAGATGGTCGCAGATCCCTACCCGGTCTCACACCTGAGCTACGTCGAGATGCTTCTGCAGGGGTTTTCTTGCCTTGCAAACACCCCTGACAGAAGTTGGTTCAGGAGGAAATGTCCACAAACACGTGGGCACGGCAGCAAGAAGGCTGCAGGGCAGACTGGAGTGGCCATTGCACATCCAGGTCCCCAAGATAGGGAAGTGCTGGGCTGGACTAGCAATGGGATGGGTGGACACAGCCCGAGAGCGTGCCCACAGCCCTCCTGAGCCCAGCCCCTTTGACTCCCCGGTGACAGCTCCAGTCCCACCACCACCACCGGCACTCCCTCTGCTCAGGGCACCAGCCTGGAAGGGGAAGAGGAAATCAGCCTCCAAGTCAGAGGAAGGGTAATATTGTCCTCCTGGAAATGACCACAGTGATCCCATCCTTCTGCCAGGTTACGAGGCATTAGTCACCAGCCTTCAGTCTCCCATTTGTTTTAGCTAATTCCACTATCTGAAGACCGCCAGAACCAGTAAGGTGCTGGATCCCCACCCTGAGGAGCTCCCAGCACGGCCCCACTCACATCAAAACAGAGTCACTGTTTAATACAAGGCAAATATGACCACTATTACCCAGGCCTTGACTAACATCTCCCCTGGTTCACACGGAGCAAACGGGAGCAGCGACCTCAGCCTCCTCAAGGGAGTGGAAGGATCATCACCTAAAGCACCAGGTCATGGAAGAGCGAGCAAAAGGATCCTTCTCCTCCATGGGATGAAGCCACTGTTGGACCCACGGACACTCTGATGCCAGGTATGGCTGACACCAGCCAGAAGAGACCCGCAGCCAAAAGATGCCGAGCTCCGACACACAGACGGGAACAGCGGAGAAGAAGGTGGTGATGTCAGGGGTAGAGGAGACAGCTCAAGAAACCACGAGGAGTGAGAAGGTTGCAGGGGCAACAAGCGCTGGAGAGGGGCGAGGAGTTGAGCAGAGCCAGCTCCCATGTCTGGGAAGCCCTCCTTCTGCTTCTGGAATGGCCTGATGGGCTCAGGAGCTGCTCAGAGAAACCACCCCCTGCACCAGGACAGTCAGCACCCGGGTGAAGCATCAACCCCAAGCCCCACATCTCCCAGAGCAGGCTTCTCCCAGTTCCTCCCATTACAGAAGGACAGACAGAAGCAGAGACCTCGAAGCCTGCTGTGGAAACACTGTTTGGAAGGAACTGCTCAAGTCAAGAGATGAAGTTTGTAGAAGCCCGTTATAAAAGAGCAATTGGGTGGTTCCCTTCCACCAGGGTGAGCACCTAACGGAGAACTTCAGAAGGGGACAAAGAGCCGAGGAAGAGCCAGCACACAGCTGCTGGCTGCGGGTCTGCCCAGCGTGATCTTTCACACTGAAGCTGAAGCAACATCAGCGTGCTAGAATGGGAGAGAGAGGGTCACGAGCCACTGTCTCTCCTCATCTCAGAAGATGCTCCAGCGAGTAACTCGATAAATCGGCGATAATCGTTTGGGGACTGAGTGCCAGCGAGCACCAGACGATGCTGCTGCAGGACACAGCACTTCTGTCACTGCCCCTAAACTGAAAAGCTATCAAAGGGGACAATTAACTCCCTACAAAAGATCAGAAAATCAGCGTAAAACAACCCAAACGTTTCACCTCCTTCTCCCAGCCCCTGGCAACAGCTCCGTTTCCTCGGGCAAAACAAAGTCTTTGTTAAAAATAATGAAGGAACAGGTGAAGCCTAAATACAGGAGGAGCAGTATCCTAAAAATACTTTTGGCCATCAGTATAAATGGTTTATTTGCTCACAATCCAGACACAGGGGAAACAAATAACTCCTCCTGCACAGCAGCTAGGGATTGCTCCACTGCAGAGCACACAGATAATAGGGTTTGAAAAATAAATATATATACACACAGATAAACACACAAGCAACCCCTGCTGCCAGACAAGAATGATTTGGTGTCTCTAAAAAAGAAAGGAATCACAGATTAAGGGAATTGTGTTTCAAGACCGAATCAACAGCAGTGGAAGTGGTTGAGCACTACAAGAAAATCTTTAGCTGCCAAAACCCAGAGCCTTTCTAAATCTGGGGCAATAAACTCGCAGAGTTAAAGGTTCTGTGCTGGGGTTGGCAAGTGCTTCCCTGGCTTCCCTGCACCCGCAGCTGCTTTAAAAATGAACCTCCCCAAAGCCATTACAGCTGCACAAAGACACCGATCAATTCTCCGCGCAGCTCCTTTTCCTCCAAGTTTTGCAGCCCGTGACCAAGTTGTAACCCACAGGAACAGCCTCCCAGTAACACATGTTTCAGCCAAGCACAAATCACACCAGTAAACCCACTGCCTCTGCCTCGCACTGGGGACTTGGCACCCCTGAACCTCTCCTGCTGCTGCACGAGTGACAGGGGGACAAGCCCAGGGGAGCAGCTGGAGCTTGGCTACGCTGGCAAACAAAACACGTGAAAAATTCCAAGGAGGAGAAGAAAAAAAAAGAGCCAAAAGAAAAAAAATATTCTATCAGACATTACCTTATAGAGAGATGGGAACTTGAGCCAGAACTGCATTTGGGACATTTTTCAACCAGCATTCAGATTGCTGCTGGCAGAGCAGGACGTGGATGGAGCAGTCAGGTGAGAGTTTGCAGCCCAGAATGGAGAAAGCTCTTCATTCATGACCGCGACAGCAGCAGCAGCAGCAGCAGCCGGGGAGAGAGCTCAGCAAGGGTTTTTAAAAATTAACATGCAGAAGAAAGGAGTGAAAATGGAGGCGAAAGGGACAGCCATCCAGCGCGGCCGTCCCGACCCGACCCGCCGGCGATTTGCATATAGCGTTTAGTCATGAAGGAGAGTGCTCTTACTTCCTCTAAGTACAGGGGCTGACTTTCAGGAAATGATGCCTGCCTTGGTAAGTCAGGGAAATTACTGGCAGCGCGAGGAGAATTACTGTATGTGGTGTAATTCAACCACAGCCACACTGTAAACAAAGCCGGGCTCGGCAGCGCGACCAGACGCGGGGCAGGAGAGGTCCGGGCAGGAGCTCGGGCTCCTCTTGGCTCATCCATCAAAGCAAACATCAGCTTGTGTCACCCAAACCCTGCTCTGGGGCTGAGGGCTCCCACCCTCCTCGTTTCAGGGGCTCAGAGGATGTCATCAAACCAGAAAATAAAGGAGGAAAGATACTTACAAATTGGGTCTCCCCCCTCCCCAGCCCCCCCCAAGTGCCATGTGCTTTCTTTTGTCTGCGGCATCTGCCCCACCCCGAGACCAGAAAAGGAGTAGCCCTTTTCTTCACTTTCTTGCCCAGCTCTGTGTTCTCAGTGCCCAGGAACGCTGCCCTCTTTTTCCAAGGCTTCCCTTTCGACTTTTAACAGCTTTGGTAACAGAAAAAAAAGCAAAATTTCTGGCGGAGAAGAGGAAAGGGCACAAAAAAGGGACATCTGAAGGGGATTTGGTCCTCGGAAGCTTAAGGAAAAGCTGCTCCAACACAGCCCAAGGCAGAAGGAGAAGTGAACTTGCCTCACTTGTCCACATTTCCCACCACCCCGCAGGAAAACCATGAGAACTTTTCCGTTTGCTTTGGGCACAAGAGGTGCCCGTTTCCTTCTCCCTGGCAGCGCCGGTGCCGGGCTCTGGTTCATGCCCCGCCCCGGGCAGTGCCCACGGGCTGCTCCAGCTGCCCCAGGCTGGGTGCCACGCTCCTGCTCCGAGTCTTTCCAGGCAACCATGACACAGCTTCAAGGGAAAGGTGGCTCGTGGCCGCTCAGCGTTCGGGCCGGGGCTGGGTGGCTGCTGATGCAACTGCTCCTGCAACTGCTCCTGGGCCCTCGTGCCGAGAGCTGCTGGAAAATCCCACGTTACGAGGCACTTCTCAGAAAGAAAACCCCAAAAGCAACAAAGCTTTGGAGAGACAGGAGAGCAAATCGTAGAATGTCCTGGGTTGGAAGGGACCTTAAAGGTCGTCTGGGCCGAGCCTCCTGCAGGGAGCAGGGACACCCTCGACTAGAACAAGCTGCTCAGAGCCTCATCGAGCCTGACCCGGAATGTCTCCAGGGATGGGGCATCCACCACCTCCCTGGGCAGCCTGTTCCAAAGCCCTTACCCAGCCTGCAAGAGATGAGAGCAGAAAACAAGGTGCTCTCCAACCCCTCTGAGAAGCGTTGGGGACAAATCTCAGGGAAGGGTTAATTTTGTATTACGACATTGGAGGAGGAGGGAGGATCAGGCCCCGCACAGGGCGACAGGCAGGGGCTGGAAAACCACTCCCAGGACAGAAACTCACCACAGGGCTCAGTTCCAAGGGCAGCTTGCACACGGCAGGACCCGCTGCACCCCAGCGGTTCCGCGGGAATGAAGTCATTAGCAGCCCGTAGTAACGAGGACCCACGTTCCACCGACTCCAGGAGAGGGGTTTTTCAACGAGCAAACGGGATAGGGAAAAAAAATCCAAACCAAAACAAACAAACCACCCTTTCCTCAGCGTGCAGCCAGGGGTGCTGGGACTCAGCCTGGTATCAGAACCCATCTCACCTCCCGGCAAAGGCCGCGAGCAGAGGTTCGGCGAGCGCTGCCGCACGAGAGACGTTCAGCCGGAACCGCGCTGGAAATGAAGCCTTCGGTTTTTGTGGGCAGCTGGTTTGGGGTGGAGAGAGGCTGCGGGTTCTCACTGCTGCTTTCAGCTGAGTGGGGTTGTGTTTCATCAGCTGGCAGTGCCCCGGAGCCTGGGATAGGTGCTTTAATCATAGGTTTGAAGCAAAGAGACCAAACACATTTCTGAAATGTCTTAATTAGCGACTTGCTGACGACCGCCTCGCTGCGTGACCTTGATTAAACCACCATCTCTTGCGTAAGACTCCCATGGTCTCGCTGTTTATTGCAAACTTGAAAAAGCAGGTGGTTTATTTCCTCTTCCTTTTCTGGAAGGGGACAAATTGGGCAAAATGTAGGCAAGCAAACCGGCCACCAGAAGGAAGCGATGCCGTTGTTAGAGATAACCAGGAGAGCCGAGCGGATTTTGCAAGACCATGGCGATATCATCAGACAAGATAAGATAACCCCCCCTGAGGAACCACCACCGGGAATGTTCACCACCCGTTCTGAGGGAGAAGCCACATCCCAGCACTTCTGCCCCACACCATTAAGGCACAAGCACGCAGCCTGATAGAGAGAAGCAGGAGGATTCCAATGCTCACACGCGCCCGACTCGCTGCCTGCCAGCAAAACCTGAAACACGGTTCCTTTGTTGGGCAAGCTGCACGGCATCTCCTACCTCCTCCTCAGTCCTGGGCCCCTCAGTTCAAGAAGGACAGGGCTTGAAAGAGTCCAGTGCAGAGCCACAGAGATGAAGAAGGGAGTGGAGCATCTCCCTGCTGAGGAAAGGCTGAGGGAGCTGCGGCTCTGTGGCTTGGAGAAGAGGAGACTGAGGTTTAGAGATACGTAAAGGGCGAGTGTCAGGAGGCTGGAGCCAGGCTCTGCTCTGTTATGTCCAGTGACAGGACAAAGGATGCAAGCTGGAGCAGAACAGGTTCCACAGAAACATAAGGAAGAACTTCTTCACTGTGAGGGTGATGGAGCCTGGCCCACGCTGCCCAGAGGGGCTGGTGAGTCCCCTTCTCTGGAGACATCCCAAACCCCCCTGGCTCTGTTCCTGTCTGACCTGCTCTGGGTGGCCCTGCTCTGGCAGGGAGGTTGGACTCGATGATCTTCCGAGGTCCCTTCCAACCCCTACCATTCTGTGATTGCTCAGCACTGACCTACAGCACAGCTTCCATAACCCACCCATGGTTCCTTGACAGCACGTGCTGAACTGGCAGGGAAGCAGAGACACGAAGCCATCCAGCCCAACACGCCCGTGCGGGAGAAGACCTGGCAGCTCCTCACCCTCACGCAACCGGAGAGCTCGGGACTAAGTTTCCCAAAGTTCTTTGCTGTCAAAAGACAAGGTCTTCACATGTGCCCAAGGACACTCTGGTGAGACCCTTGTGAAAAAAGCCAGTTAAGTGTCTGCAAATTGATTTTAATACCTGTATTCCCTGCAGACATCACCCCAGGACAGCGATAGGAACTTCCAGGACGTTTCTTATTCCAGGAAACTCTTCATTTCAGTCAGAAGCAAGTCGTTCATATAATTTAATAACTGCTACATTGATTTCTCTTAAATCACCCCAGCTCTGTGCACTGAAGCACTTTTAAAAATTAATACTTTTTTTTAAGAGTAGGTTAATTTCTCTCCCCCCTCTCCTGCTTTAACAAGAGAGATTAATCAGAGATTGCAAGGGGCTGGGAGTGAAAAGAGGCTGGTTTATGATTAACACGTGTGGTCTACAGCCCCCGTACACCACAAGCAGATCAAACAAGGCCGTAACTGCATCTTTACAGCATTACTGCAAACGACTCTTCCCCTGGAAGCTAATTCCTCCCTGCCCCCACAAGCTAAAGCAATCCCAAGTGACCTCCTGCCAAGCACAATTCACCTCGAAAAGGGTACGAGGCTTCCCTTGCCCAAACGTTTACACATCGAGCTGCTCACTCAGGAGAAAAGGAGGTTCCACGGAGCCCCCCGGCCACACCGGCCAGCCCTGGCTGCCAAATGTGGGGTTTCTTTTTCAGCCTAACTCGAAGCAAAGGACCCCAGGGAAGGAGGATCCCCAAAGCCCTGCTCTGCAGAGCCACGGGGGCAAGGGGAAGGAAGCCCAGACCCAGTCTGAAATGGGCAGGAGCATTCCAGATAACAAAAGGCTGGGAGGAAAGGAGCAGAGTCATGTGCTGTGGGGTAATTCGAAACAGGAGACAACAGAGAAGTTTGAAGACAAGGCAGTGGTGGCCGAGAGCAGCAAGCATTTAGGGACAGGCAAGCTCTACTGGGAACAGGCTGCTCTGCTTTTGTGATAAGGCTCTGGGGACAGACCACAGCTCACCACACCCCCGCCAAGGGACAGCAGATGCCAAGGTACAGGCTGAAAACCTCCTGCTTTTAGTGTTTTGTTGTGGCAGGGAGCAGCTCATATCACCAGTGACACAAGCTAGCACCCAAGCGATAAAAACAAAGTCACCCTGGGGCTGGATTCCAGCACCTGAGGCTGGAGGAAGTGGGGGAAGGGATGGAAACCAAACCGCGCTGCTCCTCAAGCCTTTGGTACTTGAGGACCTGCGTGCAGCCTGCAGACTTTGTCTACAGGGAGATGGCATCACGAGGTTGGATGAGACTCTGGCTTCAGAAGAGAGTTCCCAAGATGCAGAGATGCTGCCAGAGCCCCGTACAGCCTCACAGAGCTATTTCCTAAACCTCGGGCTCAGCCGCTCGTTTACACAAAGAATGTCAACGGACCGGCAAGGCTGAATCACCCAAAAGCAAGCCAAAACCCAAAAATACTGTGGAGGAAACAAGTTCAAGTTCACAGCAGGCTGTTCTGACCACGCCAAGGAAGCACCTTTTCCAACACGCAGAAGGGGTTCGGCGAGGCCGCTGCGATCCACACCGACATCGCTCCTCACCCGACCCGGGCGGCAGCGGCGAATGATTTAACCAAAAAGATATTCCCAGAGCAACTCAGCAACATGGCAACACCCACGCATGTGGCATCCCCAGGCCAGCAAAGGCTTTGCCCTCTGAGGGCCTCCAAAACAAAACACGTCAGCTCTCCCAGCCTGCGGATGCCCGAGCCCCCCCGGACCCTCGGGCACATCACAATCCCCCCGCCATCATCGCCACCAACAAAGTGTGTGCTACACAGACACCCCAAAATCATGAGCAATTTGCTCTTTAGACCTTTAAAATCCTCTTTCAGTATTCCTGGAAAACTCTTTAAGGAGACAAGCTGCAGAAGCTCTCACAGAAGCACCTGATCTACCTTCTCCGCACCGGGACCACAGCTCTAAGCAAGGAGTTCTCACCAAGGCATGCAGCAAACTCCTCATGTTCTCTCTTTGGTTTCACTCCTCTGTTTGGCATGGCCAGGACAGCACAAAGTTTAACGGGACTCACCACTCCTACCAGCACGCTGGGCAAGCATGGAAAAGGTAGGTACTTTCCTATGGAGTCACCTGGAACGATGGAACCACCCAGGTAGTTCTGAATGGCACGGTTCAGCTTTCCAGGCAGATTGTTAATATTTAACAGTTTGGCATTTGGGACAGCAAGAAATCAGTAAAGTGGAAAATATTGCTGAAACAGGGGATGGGAAAGCTCCAGGATGCTCCTGGATGACTCCAGACTGATGCTACTGCCTCCAGTTAAGTGTCTGATGCTCCACCAGATCCAGGCTGTAATGCTGGCTCCTGTGGAAAAAGCAGCTTTTCCCTGGATGAGCCTTGACAGGCAGTTCAGGAAGCCCTGGGTTTTCTCAGTGGCTTTTCACAGTAGTGCTTATTGCACTTTTAACACGTGAGAGCAGCCAGAGCAAACCTGGTAGAAAGCTCCAAGAAGTCAAGAGGTTGAGTGCTCCAAAATCCGTACTTCAGCTGGAGGGTGACTAAAGACGGAGCAACGCTCAGCGCAAAGCCTCAGAGCTTTTTTTCCTGCCCCAAACGGGGCAGAAAAGCACCCAGAAAAGTGCTCTGCTCTTTGTGGGCAGACACGTGGCCTTACCTGCTGTCACACAGGTCAAGACCTAAGGGAAAGAGCTGCCCGAGCTGTGCTAGATTGGAGAAGGGCACTTGGTTTCCACCCAGGAAGCAGAGCACTGGCAAGCACGCTGCAATAGCTGCGGTCTCGCAGCAGTTGGCTTGGCAAGAGAGTCTGAGCAAAAGCCTCAGTGCCCACAGGCCCCTCGCTCCATCCATCACTCCCTCTCCAAAAGGATGAGAGTGGCACGAGGACTATTTCTTGTTCTGGGAATGATTTGAGGTCATTTGTGTCTCAGAGCCCTCCCGTTCTTTTCTGGTCTTGCTGAAGCATCTCCTTTTCACACAAAATCTCCAAAAATCAGCTCTTTCAAACCACCTGAGATCGATTTCTGTGAGGTAGCAGAGGGAGGAAGTTGATTGACCACTGAGATACTAGAAAATACGTAAGTTAAAGAAATAATTAATCCCTTTTCCCGTTAAACCCATCAACCAAACACACCAGACCTGCAAGCTGAGACCTACAGAGAGGACCCCTCTCCCTCTTCCCATCGCAGCCTGCTAAACGGCTTCCACAAGTTGATGAGATCACATTTCTGTCTCATTCCTCTAGCAATTAATTCTGCAGGAGGAAAAGATCAATGTTATTACTTATTATTATTCATGTTCTTATCTGGTTTTATCTGGTTAGAAGACTCTGGTCAACAGCTACTGGTGACTGACCAGACCCACTGCACAGGACCAGTCGCTAACGTGAAGGACTCCAGCAGCTCTGCTCAGGGAGCTGGATTTGGGCTACCACACCAGTGGCTCACCTCAAAAGGCACAAACCCTCAGCCTCTGTAAATCCAAACCTGGAGAAATCAGAGGCTGGAAACCTCTCTTTAGCCACACCAAGAAAATAAAAGCCCAGTTAGGTGGGAATTAACACATCCCCTTCCAGAAGAGAACTGCCTCGATTTGCTGATGCACCGGTTAAGGAATCATGCCGGAAGAAGAGACAAAGGAATAAGGTTCTGTTTATAGAAGTCTTGCTATTCAGCAGTTACCGAAAATAAAACACATCCCAAAGCACTCAGCAGCTTCAGAGGGCCTAGAGATTGCTTCTGAATTGCTGCTGTCAGAGAAACCGCCGCAATTGCACGCTGGACGAGTTTAAGATATTTCCAGTCTCCTCCTTTCCTCTCGGTAAGGCAATCCTGAAAAATAAACCCCATCACCACAAAGTACCATTCTCCCCGGAAGCCAATCAGGAGCTGTGTACTTACCTGAGGAAAATCACCATTTTTTGGTAAGAAGTCAGTGGGGTCCACAGATGCATAGTTTGTATCCAAGAAATGTGGTCTGCTGATGGAATTCATACAAAAATCGGGAGGGGAATTAAAATATTGCCTGCAAGGAAATGGGAAAAGCAGTTATTTCCTGGCAGTCCTGAGCATTTCTCAGGTTGCTTCAGCCTCCATCATCAGCGGTGAAGCTGCCACTGTGGGATGACACACACAGGAGGTCGGGATTTAAAAAAAACAAGCTGTTTTTACCCAGAAGAGATATCTAGGGAAGATAATACATCCACCACTTAGAGCTGACTCCCCAGGCTCAGCAGCAGCAGAGCCTGGAGAACTGCATTTAGAATCCAGTTCTTGGCAACTGGGGTGAACTGGGAAGGACTGAATAGATAAAAGTGCTCTGCAGGGCTAACTAATATCTCAGTCCTGACAACAAAGCCGCTGAGCTGCCCCAGCGCCAAGCATCTGCTGGAACCCAACAGTCACACAGCATGAGGACAAGCACCAAGTTTTGTGGAAATATCCCACCCCGACACCACTTTGGGCCCTAAAAGCAAGACAGCCCTTCCAGCTCCCAGCGATGAGCCAGAGAACAGCCCTGACCCTGGGGGGGGGATCCACCTCTCCCAGATCCCAACCTACAGACAGAGCAGCACGGAAGGGGTTTGGGACCTGCTGCCCTGGCCCGAGGCATCCGCCCGTGCGGAGCTGACTTCTGGATGTGGCAGTGACAGAGAGCTGGGCTGAACTAACCCGTGAGGAAAGCAAAGGGCTGCTGGTGGCTCTCTCCTGGGCAGGGCACATGGCAGCATTTCCTCCAGCTCCCTCCCCCAGCGCCCGCTTCCTCCGAGCGGAGGGGAGGGAAGAATCGCAAAAGCGCAGCCGATTCCCTTCCTCCTTCCCCGATTCCCTTCCTCCTTCCCGGGGAGCAGCCTCTGGCCCGCGGTGCAGAGCGAGCGTCTCCCGGTTTCGCTCTTAGGGAGGCAGGATCGTTCCCTCCTCTCCTGCAGGAGGGAGGAATGTGCTTCGTAATCCTTCCCGTAAGGGCTCTGCCCCGGCCGCTTGGGCAATCGCTGCTGGAACGGCTGAAAGGTTCTCACCCGCTCCAACTGGTTTCCTCCTCTGGTCTTGGTAATGCCAGAGCTAGAGAACCCACGGCAATAAACTTTAACGAGGCACCGGGGCGGGGGGAGAAGGAGAATTGAAAAAGAACTGCTCCCCCGGAGCAGAGCCGAGGAAGGGCCTCCCTGCCAAGGTGCTATTAAGTAATTAAAATGCCATGTGTGGCTTGCAGCTCATTAATACACCACGCTCAACATTTACATGTGGATTGCTGGGCAAACACAGTTATCTCGCTCTGCTAAATACATTTTTCCTGCTTTCTCCCCCCCCAGCCATTAAAGATAATACCCTCAAATAGGAAGCGCTTCCTCCCCCTCTCTTCCTCGCCACTCCTCTGCCCAGAGCTGCCAGGGAGAGGCAGGCAGACCCAAAGGGCACCTCGACCCTGGGCGAGCAGAGATGGGTGTACCCCCAACAGCTCCAGCACTGACTCGTGGCTCCTCCTGATCCATTCGGGCTACTTAAAATCCAAGCATAAATCCTGGGACTGAGCATTTACACGCGGGGAGAGGCTTGTTTAAGCTGCTTTCAAGTTGAAACCATTGTGGTCTCTCCTGCACCAGGATAGAGCTTGGCCAGCGCTAACGAAGCCAGGGGGGAGAGGCAAAGCTATTTTTACCCGAAAAGCGAATGAACATCACCTCCTGTTCCAGCAGCGGGGTCTGGGCAAGAGTCAGTTAAGGTGATGGGAAGGAGACCAAGACAACCTCAACCTCCCAGGCCTGAACTGCCAGGGAACAGCCTGCTCTAGCTCTGGGATGTTTTGCTTCCCTTACTTAATCTCGGGTTTCAAATCCGTGAGTGTGAGATGAACTTTCTTCTTCCATCCAAAATGAGCTACAGGGGCATGAGCCAAAGTCCTCTCACTGCCTCTGGTGCTGTGCTTCACCTGTCTCTGGGTAAGAGCTTAAAGATACTCACCCTCGTTTGAAGAGCTGGCAGAAAGCCACTGAGAGGTTAGCTTGAATTCAGCTGGGAGTGGAAGCTTTAAGCAGAAGACTCAAGTGCAGGAGCATCCAAAGCAAAGGTGTGAAACCAGCCTTGGAGGGAGATCACCCCAAGGGCCTACCTGCTCACCTTCACCAGGACTTAGTCACTGGTTGAAGTTCTCCATGGAAGCTTCTCTGCTCAACAGCTCCTCCTTGGAAGCTCAAGATTTTGCACTTGGGCTGCAGTGACCCCATGCAACGCTGCAGGCCTGGGGCAGCGTGGTTGGAGAGCTGTCTCGTGGAGAGGGACCTGGGGGTTCTCACTGACAAGCGAATGAAGATGAGCCAGCAGTGTGCCCAGGTGGCAACAACAGCCAAGGGCATCCTGGCCTGGGTTAGAAACAGCGTGAGCAGCAGGAGCAGGGAGGTGATTGTCCCCCTGTGCTCAGCACTGGGGAGGCTTCACCTCCAGTGCTGTGCCCAGTTTGGGGCACCTCAGGACAAGAGAGATCTCGAGGGGCTGGAGTGGGTGCAGAGGAGGCAACGAAGCTGGGCAAGGGACTGGAGAAGAGATCGTGTGAGGAGCGTTTGAAGGAGCTGGGCCTGTTCAGTTTGAGGAAGAGGAGGCTGAGGGGAGACCTCATCACTCTCTACAGCTCCCTGAAAGGACAGTGTAGAGAGGCTGGTGCTGGGCTCTGCTCTCAGGGCATTAGGGACAGAACCAGAGGGAATGGCCTCAAGCTGAGACAAGGCAGGGTTAGACTGGACACTAGGGAAAAATTCTTCATGGAAAGGGTAGTGAAATATTGGAATGGGCTGCCCAGGGAGGTGGGGGAGAGATTGGAATGGGCTGCCCAGGGAGCTGGGTGAGTCCCCATCCCTGGATGTGTTTCAGCATCGCTTGGATGTGGTGTTGGGGGACGTGGTCTAGGGGTGAACTTGTAGAGTAGGGCTAATGGTTGGACACAATGACCACAAGGCCATTTTCCAACCTAAATGATTTTGTGTGATTTTCAACAGCAGGACCTTAAGGAACACTCTGTGGACAGGCTCTCACAGGAGCCCATCTCTCAGAGCAGAGCACATCCTCCCCAGGGGATGCTTTCCACACCTTGACAGTTTAAGCTGTCAACGAACATCCCCAAGCTGTCAACAAGCTAGAACCAGGCTCATTCACACCACTGGGACACTGTACCTGCCCCACGTGTTTCATACCAGCTGCTCAGGCACACATCCGAGGCATCCAAAGCCCTTCTGGGGCCACGCTGCAGCTTCACCGGAGACTTCCCACGTGTTCCGTGGCCAGGCTCTGAGCTCTGGGGCTGTAGCCCCCCACTCAGAGACACCAACTCCACTTCTCAGGCTACTGGAAGATGGAGACGAGTTGGTGAGGTCACAGGCAGCCTCACCACCTGCCTGGAACTCGTCTTCCCCCTCAACAGACCAATTCATGTTTTTCAGAGGCTACACACGTAGATGGGAAAGCGGAAAAGGGCGGAAAACCGGCAAGAAACGGGGACCAGGTGCTTTGGAAACTGGGGAAGAAAGCTTTGCTCCAGGTTTGGAGCAACACTTGCTTTGCAGTTGTGCTGTTGGCAGTGGTGTCACACAACTGGAGTGCCCCAGGCCTCCCTGGAGCAAGGAAAGCACCGAGCCTCCAGCAGCAGAGGAAGCCCAGCTCCTCCCAGATTATTGCCTCGGCAACAAGCTCTTCCCTACGGGGCACCTGAACCTCAGCCATTCTTTCAGCAAGGTTTAATACACTGTTTACATTTTTCAGGTGAAGAAAATCCAAAACAAAGAGACAGGCTTTGGTATCTTTTAAAGAAATTCTCGAGCACAGAAGTGAACTGCTGGCAAGGAACAGGAAAAACCTGCTTCAGGACAAAGCTGTTGCTGTGAGAATAAGCCACGTCCAAACACAGCCACTTGTAAATGAGTTTTCTTCAGCAAGGGTTTTGGAGAGAAACTTGTATTAACTCTCGTGCCATCTGCATTTTGCTGCTCTACAACACGAGCTCTAATTACAGCTCCCTTTAAAACCCCGTATTTCAATGTTTCCATCCCTTTCAGGATTCCTACCTGTAAAGCCCTAACCCTAAATCCACCTCAAAAAGATTCACCCGCAGTTTGCAAGTGCCAAAGGACAGACTTTCTGTGCATGTGAGTTACAGACATGGAAAATTTCCCCTGAAAGGTAATTCTTGCAGTTACCAGGATATGAAAAGCAGGAAGCCAAAGGTGCAGCCTTGGCTGTATCATTCTCTAGCAAATACTTACTACGATGAGTTTCATTTCCAAAAGCAAGGACAGCAAAGTCAACAAGTCTACGTTTGTGGTAAATGCAGACATGTCTTTGCAGGATCAAGGCTGTAACATTTCCAGCAGAGCTGACACAAGCAGCAGGAAGAAAGCGAGGGACAAATCCAGAACAAATGGTCAAAGAGAAAAAAAGAAAAACCAACAAGAATAACCCAAACCAACGCAATAGATAAACACAATCTAATCCTGTGGTTCAATACAGCAAAGCAGAAATTCTGCTACAGCTCTCCTGAGGATTCACAAAGTGTCATTTACAGGAATCGTGCTCCAGAAGTACACCCTCTTCCAAGCAGAGCCAGGCGAGCTAAGAGCAGAGACACTGAACTCTGAGAACTCTCTCACATTCTCACTTTGGGGACAAGCAGCAAGGCAGAGCTGCATCCAGCACTGGGAGGGCAGCTTCGTGCTAACCCTCGGTGATGATCTGCCCGGGTGAGCTGCTGTCTGGCTCTGCAGCCCGAGGTGGAGCAGGCACAAGAGAAACAAGCAGAGCTACCAGAGAGACAAACCACAGCTGAGCAGAGGAGCTGCTCCTGCTGCCACCGGCCAGGCTGGAACTCAGACACTCCCAAGGTTGGATCTCTCTGCTTTTCCCCAAAGATGCTACAGTCCCTTTAGGAAGGAGGTTAAAAGAACTCCTCGAGCACCTGGAACGCAGTTATTAACTCACAATATCGAGTTCTGTTTCTTTTATTTTTCCTTCCTCCCACCTCTGACCTAAATAAAAACACATCCTGTATGTCTGTGCCACTCCCTGTACTCACAGAGAGACCAAAGCAGCCGTCAATCAGCCTCCAAACCTCCTTCCCCACAACCAGGACCTCCCAGGCCCAACAGAGCTCCAGTCCTGTGTTCAGCCAGATTCTGCTAACAGTGTTTTGAAGAACTCCATCAGTGTAACAAAACCACGCTAAAACGAGGCTGATTCTCCCTTCCGGCAGCCTCCAGGTTTACCACAAATCAAAGGTTTTCCTCTTTTTTTTTTTTTTAAAAAAAGGCTGTTTGCTGCTTTTTCCAAGATGTAGCAGTTTATGGAAGGCCACAAGATCAGTGTGTGATGCAATCATTTCCCCATCAGTGAAACAAACAAGGAAAGCAGTAAAGAAAGAATTCGACTCACGGGGTGCACAAGAGCAGAGGGGAATTACACAAAGGAGAAGAGCACTCACTGGTTTTCGCCTGGGAACGACGAGGTTGGGAAGGAGACAGGGTAGCAGCTACTCCAGGAATTGGCAGCCAGCAGGGAATTCTGGAAGGAGAAACCAGAAGGGTTACGGCAGCCGAGGTCTGGCCCAACCTGCAGAGCAGAAGCCGGGCTCAAGACCTCACCCCAGATGCAGCGTTGGCTTCTTCAGCTCTCAGAGCAGGAGAAATCCAGGGCTTCTGAACCCATTTTCCTGTCCCCATCCCCAGAAGGGCAGCAGGGTCAGGCCCCTTTCCCAGCCCTGCAACCTCAGTCTCAGTGGCAAGCGAGCACCAGTTCATGAGCCATTGGCCTGAACTGGTAAACACCCAAAACCCAGGTCTTTTCCTTTTGTCTTCCCACCTCCCTAAAGAGTCTCCAGAGCTATCAGGAAGCTTTCAGCTCAGCCTGTATCACTAAACCCACGGATAGGTCATGGAATCCCATTGCTCAGGCACAGATCAGTCTGTCATCCATCCCATTCTGTGTCCAAAGCAACAACACCTCGTGCTTGAAGCGCACCGAGCTTCTTTCTTTTGAACCTTCTTCTAGATGACAAAACTGAAACAAGAGTTAGAAATAGAGAACTGCAGGAACGCATGTGCTGAGTTGGGACAGAGCTTTGCTCTTTGCCCTGTTGAGAACAAATGCATCAGGGACCCAGTGTTGGTTTCACAGCAGTATCAAGACAAACACCCCTCTCAGAAGAGGCAGAGCTGGCCCCAGGAACAAATTCAGCGTGTTTCAGAGACGAGCTGGGGCAGAAACCAAGCTCATAATCCTGTGTGAAGTCTTTGGTCCTTTCCTGAGAAGCCTGGCACCTACCACCTTTTAGGGAGGAACTGTTCTAATCACAGCCCTGCTTTTCTCCTCCCGCTTCAAAGGCGGCAGACGGCGGCACCTCAGGCCTCCAGCACTCCCAGTCCATACCTCACACCCCTGGCCAGCTGCCCAGAGAGGCTGGTAAACAGACACAAGGACTCCCAGGATGCAGGAGGGGCTCTGCTCGGCCCCATCCTGGAGACCCCCCCTCCGAGGGGTTTCCCCCCCAGCCCTCACCTCCATGGCTGGCACGGCGAGCTGGGAGCGGAGGCCGGGGATGCTGTAGAGAGTGTTGCCCGAGTGCTGATGCTCCTGCTGCGGGTAGTTCTGCCCCCCGTCCATGGCAGGCTGTGCTGAGGGCATCAGCCCGTGTCCTGCTGCATGAAGGCCTCGGGCCGGGGGGCAACGGGCTCCGGAGAGGTGGAAGGTTCTTTATCTGTGCTCTTCACCCTGCACCATGTCCTAGGGTGGCAAAGAAACGCACGTGTAAATTTTACAGAAGGGAAAGAAAAAACTCTGAAGGCCAAAGGTAGCCAAGAGATCAGTAAACAGGCATCAGCCTGAGAAACGCCTGCTGGCTCTTCACAAAAGAAGAGGGTTTTTTTTTTTTCCTGGGAAAGAGAGTTCTCAAATATCACCACACCTGGAATTCACCCAGAGCTGCGAATTTAAACACCGCAAACACGCGGCCGCGTCCTGCAGAGCAGCCCCGTGGCCCCGACTCCTGCAGCAGGCACAGGGCTGGCTCCGCTCTTGAGGAATTTTCTGGTCTAACTCCCAAAAAGGTTCCGCACCCCTGTGCAGACTCCTGACTCGATTCCCCCAGATGCCTTGTTTCCAGGAGAAGATGATACAGCAGCGGGATGCGGCTCCAGGGAGCTCCCAGCCCCCGCCTCGCTCTGCTCGGAGGTCCCCCCGATTTCTTCAGGGCACACTCGCTTGTCACCATCGCCGTGCCCAAAGGTGACACCGGGCAGGGCACTTTTAGCATTCATGCCACTCAGGCAACGCGTGTAAGGACTCAGCAGCTGCCTGGCACCTGCCCTGTGGGTACCAAGATGAGATTTCAGAATCACGCTCGCTGGAGCATTCCTCTGGCAGGAATCAACCTTCACTGCAACTTCCCACTCAAAACCTTGGGTTTTTTCTTTTTCCACGAAATTCTCCATAACCCCAAAGGGCGCCCAATTCCAATTGGAATTAATAGATTAAAAAAAAGAGCTGGTACAGGCAACTTCTATCACCAGAGGAGTGAGAGAAAAGCATCCGCAGTGTCTTTATTTCCACTGCATCTACTACCAGTAGTAATTTTGAAAAGTCATTTCTGAGTCAAGAGTCCCTTTATAAGTGACCTTTCAGCAGGCAAAATTATTTCTGCATCTGTAATGGAAAGTGAAATTAAAGCAACTCTTTCATTCTTTCTGGGGTGGCAGCAGCTGTGCCAGGATTGCTCTCTGAGCAGGGCTCCTGCAGGGGACACACCAGTGACATCCCCACTGAGCCTGGAGTGGGGATGCTGATACCAGTCACAGAATCATGGAATGGTCAGGGCTGGAAAGGATCTCAAAGCTCATCTGGTTCCAGCCCCCCTGCCATGGGCAGGGACACCTCCCACTAGAGCAGGTTGCTCACAGCCCCAGCCAGCCTGGGCTTCCAAACTTCCCAGGATGGGGCTTCCACCACCTCTCTGGGCAACCTGGGCCAGTGTCTCCCCACCCTCCTGGGGAAGGAATTCTTCCTGCTGTCTACTCAATCTTCCTCCTGTCTAATCTTCACCAGTCCCCCGGTGAAAAGTCACCCTGTAAAGCCCTTGCATTCCGGGCACTGTCTGGGTGAAGAGCAGAGCCCAAGTCCCAGTTGCCACCGCTCCTCTAACGAACGGCAGGCGCACCGACGCCTTCACAGGCTTCTGGATGGAATGAAACCATTTGCCAGAGGTTAAGAACTTCGTGGTTTAAAAAACCAAAAGTATTCCCCACAATTTTTTACCAGCTCGGAGGCCATCACCCCGGGACGCACACGGCCCCTGCCACGAGCCCAGATGTAGACGGCGAGCTGGAGGGCACCAGCAGCAAGCTGCAGGTGATCCCAAGCTGAGCGGTGCTGTCGATGCTCCAGAGGGACCTGGACAGGCTGGAGAGGTGGGCCCAGCTGAAGGGTCAAGATGACCAAGCACAGGGTCCTACACCAGGGCCAGAACAATCCTCGCTATCAACCCAGCCAGAAAGCAGCCCTGCAGAAAAGGACTCGGGGGTGCAGGTGGAGGAGAAGCTGGACACAAGCAGACGGGCCAACCCCATTCTGGGCTGCAGCAAAGGAGCAGGGCCAGGGGATGGAGAGGGGACTCTGATGGAGAGGGGACTCCGATGGAGAGAGGGGATGCTGACACTTTGCTCTGCTCTGGTGAGACCTCACCTGGAGTGCTGCCTCCAGTACAGGGGGAACACGGACCCGGTGGAGGGCCAGGGAGATGCTCAGAGGGCTGAAACCCCTCTGCTACGAGGACAGGCTGAGGGAGCTGGGGTTGGTTCAGCCTGGAGAAGAGAAGGCTCCAGGGAGACCCAATAGCCACCTTCCAGTACCCGAAGGGTGCCAATATGAAGGCGGGACAGGGACTGTTTACAAAGGCAGGGCGAGGGGCAATGGTTTGAAACTAGAGAAGAGTAGATTTAGATTGGATGTTAGAAACAAGTTCTTTACCTTGAGGGTGGTGGAGCACTGGAACAGGCTGCCCAGGGAGATGGTTGAGGCCCAGTCCCTGGAGATATTCAAGGTGAGGCTCAACGAGGCTCAGAGCACCCTGCTCTAGTTGAGGAAGTCCCTGCTCACTGCAGGAGGTTGGACCAGATGACCTTTAGAGGTCCCTTCCCAACCAAACCATGGATTCTATGATTCCCCGGGAGCCAGCCAGCCAGCAGTGGGCTCAAACAGATGGCAAGCTGCTAATCCAAGCCCTGCTTCTTCCCACAGCCTGACAGACTGATCAAAAAAGGAGAAAACCCATCCAAGATGCAAGTGTTTTCCCTAGGAAAGCACAACGGAAAGTCACCTCCGAGGGTGAGGTTTATACACTAGCAGAAGCACCACCAGCCTACAGGAAAAGGTCATTAAGCTGCACAAATGCCAGCCAGTTTTAATTAATTGCTAACAGAAAGGGCTGGGATCACCTACATCCTTTTTTTTTTTTTCCCCTGGCTTTATTTTCAGCAGAGATTTACTGCAGCCTCATTCTTTCACAAGTAGAAGTGTTTCTTTTCACTGCACCATAAAATCCACACTGAGGCTTTACAGCCCATCAGCCAGGAGGCACAAAGAGCTGAAACCAGTTTGCCAGCACCCCCTTCTCTCCACCAAAGTAACAGTTCCCACCTTTAAGCAAGTCAGGGCTCTCGAAGATCTTTTCTACTACAGGAGCATGAAGTGGCCCACCAGGATTTATTATCTTTTTAATATCCTCGGGTGCAATCAGTCACTAATTTGACTTGGGAGCACTGGGAACTCCCAGGCCAGCAGTGAGCACAAAAATTAATTACTTGATAGCAACGATTGGCCTGAACAGGCTCTAGTTCTACAGACCAAGACTTATTTCATCTAAAGTTTGAGAGCAACCTTTAGTAGCATCACAGATTCAAACCACAAAGTTAAAGCCCTTTCCTGAGTCAAAGATGAAGAAGACTTTTGAAACCCTCTCCCCTGCCTTAAACCTTTGTCGACCCGACTTGGCGACGTTTCCTGATTATTTAGTTTTAAAGTTTCTACTTAAAAGCAAAAGAAAATAAAAGCAAAAACCCAAAACCCAAACAAGCAGAGAGTGATGAGCAAAGTGCAGAATCGAGAGTTGACTCAAGTGTTTCACAGCCCCAGAAAATGAAGAATGCAGAATCATGGAAATCAGCACCCTTGAGCTCGCCGACAGAGTCACACCAGGACGTGGCAGGGAGACCTCCGGTAGCACCGGGAGGGACGGAACGCTAACGAGGAACGTCAAAAAGCTTCCCCAGAGGATTAGGTTGCAAAATATAACTGCAAAGTACTTCAGACGGATTGTCCAGATGGGCTGCTTGGCGTATGGAATCAGCTGAAGCTCTCCAGGGCCATGAGAGGCGTTCAGGGAGAGACTAAACCCACAAAAGAGAAACCCAAACCAAAAACCAAAAAGCTGTGAACAGCACGAGGACAAATATGAAAAAAAAGCAATAAAAAATCATTCTAATGGATTTTTTTTTAATCTCAAAGCACAATTGGCAAAGCTGCTCACTGACAACCAGCCAAGGAAGTCCAGAGTCACCAAGGACAAGGGTCCCGTTAGCAGCAGTCACTTTAAGGAGCTGGGAGAGGAGACCACGGCCGTGCAACCAGCGCCTGGCACAGCCAGGACAGAGGGAGCAGGAACCCAGCGTCTCGAGGAGAAGGTTTTGAGATTCAAGAACTTCTGTGGTTTCCTCCTGTGAGCATCGCTAAGGAGCAGCAGATCGATCGCCCAGATTCAGGGGGGTGACAGTGGAGCAGCGATGACACAACCCTGCAAAAACCACTGTTCCTGCTCCTCCGTGCTGAGGATGAAGCCGTGGGTACGGGCTGGGTTGACAGCTATCTACCATCAGGAGAGGGAAACACAACCCAGCTCACACCCAGTAAACACCAGCACTTCCTCCTGGCCCCTTTCAGCCCTCCTTAATGTGTTTTAAATTGTCTCCATTAAAGGAGGATAGCCAGGAAACCACAGGTACGCATGGAACAGCCAGAGACAGCCCCTTGACCGCGAGTTACCACGCACTGGAGAACAACAAAAAGACCTCAGAAATCCCACCCTAGCTCCTGCTTAATCCCCTCCCACCTCGTGCCTCCGGCCGCTCCTTCCACTGCCACCAGTGCCCATCCACAGGGCACCCACGGGAGCTGCAGATGGAAGGGGTTCCTCCAAAGATGCGTTGCGTTCACTGCCCAGAGAACTGGGAACTCGACGACGGAACTCTACAAGCCGAGCCAGCTTCGAGTTCCTCTTTAAAGTTTCTCCTTGCTGTATTTTTGGCCAGCTTAGAGCAAACGTTTTGCTTTGAGGGATGAGAAGGGAAAGGGTTCGAATCGGAGTCCCCGGCAGCGGTGACTCACGCAGAGAAACAGGAAAACCAAGGGAGGGGAGGGAGGATCTACCCCCCTGACCCAGGCACAGTGCCCCGGCAGAGCTGCCGTGAGGCTCCACGGCGCTTAGATAAGGGCAAAAGATACAATCTGAGCACAAAGTGTCAGATGTTTTCCCCGCGGTTAAGTCAAAATATGAATGGAAATACCATTTTTTTTCGTTCTCACCACGATTTGCAACCTTACTCTTTCTCTTTAGACAACTCCAGTTCGTTGCAGAGCAAACAAATGCAGCGGCTGCTTTTTTTTTAATGGATCTGAGACACTGCTGGGGAAGGAAATTCAAGTTAATTTACAACGAAGGCAGAAGTTATGGCAGAAACAGAAAATCCTGGGGGTGACTCACTCGAGTTCTCGACTGTTCTTAAGGCTGGTGGATTTATAGCTGAAAGCCAAAGAATCCAAAGTTTGTTCCTTCCCGGGAACTATCTCAGAAGAGACCGACACCGTGGCTCTGCCTCCCTGAAAACACAAACCAAGAACGTGTCTCCAACCTCGAGTACCAGCAAACGTGGAGAACGAGCGAGCCTGATGGACACAACCTCCAAATGCTGTCAGAACAAGGTACAGGAAGGGAGAAAAATCTGACCTCGGGCAGGTGAGGAATAAGACTCAGGCTGGCTACAAGCAGAGAGGTAACAGCAGCCTAGGAGGGATTGTTCATCTGGGATGAAAACAGAATCACTTCAGGGCACCCTGACCCGAGCCCTCTCAGCCACCTCAATCTCCCAAACACTTTGAGAATCATAGAATGGTCAGGGTTGGAAGGGACCTCAAAGCTCATCTGGTTCCAGCCCCCCTGCCATGGGCAGGGACACCTCCCACTAGAGCAGGTTGCTCACAGCCCCAGCCAGCCTGGGCTTCCAAACTTCCCAGGATGGGGCTTCCACCACCTCTCTGGGCAACCTGGGCCAGTGTCTCCCCACCCTCCTGGGGAAGAAATTCTTCCTCCTCTCCAACCTGAATCCACCTCTCTCCAGTTTGGATCCATTCCCTCCAGTCCTGTCCCTGCCCCACAGCCTAACAAGTCCCTCCCCAGCTTTCTTGTAGCCCCTTCAGATCCTGGAGGCCACAAGAAGGTCTCCCCGGAGCCTTCTCTTCTCCAGCCTGACCAACCCCAGCTCTCTCAGCCTGTCCTCCCAGCAGAGGTGCTCCAGCCTCTGAGCATCCTGGTGGCCCTTCTCTGGACACGTCCCAGCACATCCACAGCCTTCCTGTGACAGGGGCTCCAGAACTGGACGCAGGGCTCCAGGGGGGTCTCACCAGAGTGGAGCAGAGGGGGAGAATCCCCTCCCCTGACCTGCTGCCCACGCTGCTCTTGATGCAGCCCGGGACACGATTGGCTTTCTGCAAGAGCAACTGATGGCTCACGTTGAGGAGAGGAAGAACGTGCTCTGCACAGTCCCAGGGCTGCGAGCGTGTGGGCTCAGCACCTCAGGCTCAGCAACCCCCCCAGAAGGAAGCAGGATTAAGCCCTGAGACCCAACCGGGCGACACGAAGCGATAAGGAATTGTGGTGTGAAACAGGGCACCAGACAGATGAGCTGCTGGAATTTGATCCTCAGTAAGCAAAGGGAGGAGGAACCGAGATGGGTGCAAAGCTTCCTGCCAGATCTGTGCGAGATACACGGCAGGGCAGGCAAAAGAGCCAACTTGCCCTCCAAAGACAGAAGGCAATGAAGAGCTTCACCCTCCCGGCAGTGCCAGCTCCTCCTCATTTGAGGTGCAGACCACACAGGGAAGAAAAAAAGGAAAAAATTAAATTTAAAACCAAGACAGCTTTCTGGAGGAAAAGCCCTTTTCACTAGAAAGCATTAACTGTCCCACGCAGGTAGACTTGAAGTGAGACAGGTTTAAATGAGCATGTAACAAACGTAAGGGCCAGAGGAAAAACAAACAACAAACAAAAAAACCAAGGGCAAGCTGAAAAGCCACAGGCTCAGGGGCAGGTCGGGTTCCTGGAACGGTAAGAGCAGAGGTGAGAACAAGGAAGAGAAGGAGGAACTGCAGCTGCCAAAGCCAGTGGCCTCCATCCTCGCGCAGAAGCGCGCTGCTGAACAAGAGGGAAGAAGCTGGATCTGGAGTCTGGCTCCTGGTGCCCGCCCAATGCGCTGTTCCCTACGTTTCCAGGGATTAATAAGAGGAAATTAAATGGCACAGCAGCTTCAGCAACAACAGAGGGGTTCCTTAATCTACCCACTGCCATAAATCCTCCTACATCTTCCGCAGGTACTGCGGTTTCAAAGCTGCAGAACTGGAGTCGATCGCTGCCGCTACCTGCGCCGCTGCCCTCGCTTCTCATCCCTGCGGCTCACGGACACTCCAGAACATTCTCTCTCCTGCCTCCCCAGACTCTGTTTCTCCACCATGGAGCTCAAGGGTCCCCACTTTGCCATCCCCAGTCTCCCGTTACCTCCCCGCAAGGAGGCCGCTGCAACGCGGGCAGCTCGCCCCCTCCCCTCCCTCTGCCTCCAGGTTCAAGCGGTCGCCTTTGAGAGACAAAATATTGCATTTTTCACAACAGGACCATCCGCCGTTGGAAAAACCTCTCCAGGAAACTGGTGGAGTCCCCAGCTTTGCACACTTTTAAGATTTGTCCCGACAAAGCACGGGACCAACTCGTCTAGAGCAGGATGCGCCCAAGAAAGGCTGGAGCAGATGATCCGAGCTCAGGGGCAGCGTGCAGGGTGCAACCAGAGTGGGTTGGGTGGGAAGGGACCTCCAAAGGTCACCTGGTCTCCCCACCCTCCTGGGGAAGAAATTCTTCCTCCTGTCCAACCTGAATCCACCTCTCTCCAGTTTGGATCCATTCCCTCCAGTCCTGTCCCTGCCCCACAGCCTAACAAGTCCCTCCCCAGCTTTCTTGTAGCCCCTTCAGATCCTGGAAGGTCACAAGAAGGTCTCCCCGGAGCCTTCTCTTCTCCAGCCTGATCAACCCCAGCTCTCTCAGTCTGTCCCCATCACAGCAGAGCTGCTCCAGCCCTCTGAGCATCCTGGTGTCCCTTCTCTGGACACGTTCCAGCACATCCACAGCCTTCCTGTGACAGGGGCTCCAGAACTGGACGCAGGGCTCCAGGGGGGTCTCACCAGAGTGGAGCAGAGGGGCAGAATCCCCTCCCCTGACCTGCTGCCCACGCTGCTCTTGATGCAGCCCAGGACATGATTGGCTTTCTGGGCTGCAAGAGCAACTGATGGCTCAACCAGATGGCTCATCTGCACCTACAGCAGGGTGCTCAGAGCCCCAGGCAACCTCCCCTGCAATGGTGCCAGTGATGGGGCAGCCACCACCTCTCTGGGCAGCCTGGGCCAGGCTCTCCCCACCCTCAGAGCAAAGAACTTCTTCCTACTGTCCAAAACGGAGTGCTGAACTAATTGAAGAAGAGAGCACAGAAGACTTGGCCAAGTAAGGTTGGAAGCCAAGAAAACACAGGTCCCTGATTCTCTACACTTCGCTCTACCCCGCTCACAGCCACGTCTTGTGTTACCAAGAAAAAACTGAAGAGTTTGAAGTTTTAAGCAGGGAAAAAAAAATGTTCCAAGAGAATATCAACCTCCTAATTAAGCCTAGAAGACTTTCCTGAGAGATCCAGGCTCCCACAGTGGAAAAGCAGAGCGTGGTATCCGCACAGCGAGCTCTCCTCCTGTGTCACAGTCAAAAAGCTTTCAACCTGCGTCAGCACTTTTATTGCAGACCATCCATTTCAGGGATCTACAACTTAACCATCAGAAAAGGCCCATTCAGTCGGGAAAAGCAACCCTCAGCCACACCACACAGCCTGCTCTAATCAAACAATAAAAAAAAAAATGACTTAATATTCCAGCCCATGTATATTTTGGTGTTAAAAAACCAGAAGCAGCCACCCCACAATGAAAAGTTCCTGCAGCTTTGGCGGACGCAGCCTGTCCCATGTGTGTCCCATGACAAACCAGGACGCTCCGTCCCGCTGGTTTTGTTCCAGAGTCGGTGGGGATTAGTGGGGGAGAGCTCGGCAAGCGTGAAAATCTCGGGTTGTTTGTTTTGGTTTGGTTTTTTTTTAAGTGTGAGTTTATAGATGAGGGCAGAAAAATCCAAACGTGGGACCCGGGAAGATCTTTCAGAAGGCTCGTGAAAGAACCAAACCCGAGATCTAATCAGGAAAGGGAATAAAATAAAAAGCTGCCCAATGCACTGGCCACGTTCGGTGGGTTTACGGGGACATTTTCCTTTGAACAGAATAAATATCTCCTCATGCAGCTGACCCAAAAATCCAGCAAAGCCACGAGCAGGTAAAACACCATCAAAAGCGACAGAAGGGGCAGCTTCTTTCTCCTTCACCTCAACCAGCCGGCCCAGCTGCTACTGCAACAGCCCCAGATAAAAACTGATGCTGTTTAATTAGACAAAGAGCCTCTAACACCCAGCACAACCCCGTTAACTTCAGCATCTGCTGCTGGGCAAACTGGAACACAGCAATTTCAGGCACTCTGGGATAGCACCAGCACCAAGCACAGAGATTTCAGGTGCTTGGAAGCTGCTGCTTCTGAAAACTTCCTTTAGATCATTCAAGTGTTCTCCCTTTGAAGAGTTCTCATGCTGCTGCTTGAGTGATTCACTCCGTTTTGCTGCTACAGACATTATCATTTAAAAGAAGTACATTTGTTTTAAGCAAGTGAGGGTGTAAACATCATGAGAAAGACCCCACCGAAATAAAAAGAGCAAGAGGCAGCAGTGAGAACAGGGTTCAGGCTCCCAAAGCCTCCAGCTCACATCCCACCTCAGGAACCCCGCCAAACCTTTACTGTTTTACCACAACGAGCCCCAAAGGTAATTTTCCACCTAAACCCACTCCCCAGGACCAGCTGCTCCCCGCTCCACGATGCAGCCAAGAACTCTCTGCCCGCTAAATTTCCAGTGGGAAAAGTGCCCGAAGCAGAAAAACCCTCACGGGCTCCTGGATCCCAAGCAGGGAACCTGCAGAACTCGCTCTTCAAAAGACCAACTTATTTCACTTGTAAATTGAGGCCGTTCACTGGAAGGCACAAGCTCTGCTGCCAATATCTGGGGTTATTCCGGAGGAGGAAACTCGCTCTCAAACCTCACCTTAGCATTTAACTAAGAACCGAGCGCGGCAGCGACCGCTACGAGCACTGGAGTCAAGAATCACTGAGCATCATTTTTTCCAAGGCTCTTAATTGGGCCATTAAAGCTCCACCACAACGGGCAGAACCCGGCAGCCGCGGGATGGATTTGTCTGGAGGGTTTTTGCCGTGCTCGGTGCGACAGCGGCCGCGGAGAGAGGCCAAGCGGGAGCTCGCCGGGTTTTGCCACCTCGGCTCCTCCTCAGGCAGCGGGTCCCGTGTCAGGATCAGGCCTCGGGGCTGGGACCGCTATCAGCAGAAGCAGCCCCAGAGCACAGCCAGCTTCGCTCCGGGGCATCTTTCGGTTCTCTACGGTGGCAGCGGCTCTTCCCAACCCGACCGGGGCAGACCCCCGGCCGGCAGCCACCGTTTCACGGCAACGGTCCCGGTTCCACCCGGGGGGGGGGGGGCCCACTCGAGACCCCCACACGTGCAGAGGCACATCCCCGACCCGCCCAGCCGGGGGAAAGCGGGGGTTTGGAGCTCGGGCTGCTTCCCGGTGTCCCCGAGGGGCAGCCCGAGCCCCGGGCAGCCCGGGTGCCCCACGGCGGCCCCGACCGCTCCCTCCCGGTGCACCGAGGGTGGCACAGGGCAGGTCCCGCCGAGGCGGCGGCGCACGGGGGAACCGCATTCCCCCCCCCTCAGCCCAGGCCCCCTCAGCCCGGCCCGGCCGCACGGAGCGGGCTCGGGGCTCCCCGGCCCCTGAGGGAACCGGGCCGGGGGGAGGCGGCGGCGGCCCGTGGGGACCGAGCGGTTGAGCCTCGGGGCAGCCCCGCGGGGTGAGGAGGAGCCGTGTCGGGATCCGCGGCAGGGGGGGGGAGGGGGCACAGGGGGCGGGCGGCCCTTACCTGCGTCCCGGGGGGCTCAGGCTCCCGCCCGGCGGCCGCCGCCTCTCCGCACTTCCGGGTTCCGCGCGGCCGCCATCTTGGGGGGGACACGGACTTCCGGGCGGAAGTGGGCGGGGGGCGGCACCGGCACCGGGCGGGGGTTGGCGCCGGGACCCGCCAGGCCCGGGAAGGAAGTGGATTCGGAGTGAACCGGGACCGAGGGAACGGGGCCCAGCAAACAGGGGGAAACCAGGCCCTGGGGACATGGCGGGAACCGGGACCAGGGAGAACCAGGCCCTGGGGACATGGCGGGAACCGGGGGAACCAAGCCCTGGGGACATGGCGGGAACCGGGACCGGGGAGAACCAGGCTCTGGGGACATGGCGGGAACCGGGACCGGGGGAACCAGGCCCTGGGGACATGGCAGGAACCGGGCCTTGGGGACATGGCGGGAACCATGACCGGGGGGAACCGGGGGAACCAGGCCCTGGGGACACGGCGGGAACCGGGACCGGGGGGAACCAGGCCCTGGGGACACGGCGGGAACCGGGACCGGGGGGAACCAGGCCCAGGCGCAGCGGCCGGGCCGAGGTGGGAGCGAAGCAGATGAGGGAAAGCCCAACCGCCAAGAGGGGTAGGGGCTCCGTGGCCCGGGGAGGAGGGAACACCCAGGGCCGTGTCACCGGCCGCTGTGGGACCCCCTGCCCACGGGCAGGGCCTGTCCCCCTATCCCACTCCACCAAGCCTTTGCTGGCCTCGGAACGGCCTTTGCTGGCTCAGCAGCCATCCCCTGGACCATCCCGACACGGGGTCATCGATTCTGGGAGGGAAACCAAAGCCTCAGAGCAGCCACAGCCTCGGCCGCTCACGCCCAGCCCGAATCAGTCCTGACAAAGTTCCTCTTTCCAAAGAAAAAAGAAGCCATGGCTGCATTGTCCTACAGGAGGAGCGGGGCAGGCACCGTCTGCCTGCAGAGGAAATGGGAGAGCTGGGAAGAGAAACACTTCACTGATGAGCAGTTTCCAGGGGCCGCCCACTCGCTGCCATCCTACAGAGTCTCGCTCAAAGAATTAACTGCAAATTAACTAAAGGGCTGGATCATGGAGCTGGGAAATAAACCACTCAGGCCAATCACCCCGTGCTGCTCCTCGCTTCGCCCTTCCGCCCCTTTTCCCCCCCCTCCCACTGCTTCTCTTGGATCTGTGCCCCTCTTCAGGGCCAGGATAAGAACAGAATTCCCAACAGGGTCCTGCCAAGACGGGGCTATTTTTATATTGGCATCCCCAGCGCGGCAGCAGGAGGATATCTGGGGTTGATTTATCCCCAAGAAGGAAAACGTAGGCAGAGCGGAACCGCCACTATCTGCTCAGCCTTCGGAAACATCGGGCTCTTGCCAGAGGCTCTGGTGGGAGGGAAGGGGGGGACCTCGACTCGGTCAAGGGTGGGTGGAGACGGGGCTCAGCTGGTCCCAGTCCCTCTTCCAGGAGCCCAAAATCTCCTCTTGGAGAGTTTCAGAACCAAACCCAGCCTGAGGAGGAGAGGAGAGCCCAGAGCCCAGCCCCAGTGCCCTAAACCAGCCAGGGCACCTCAGGAGGGTTGAAGGGAACACCCCCACAAGCATAACATGGCCAGAGCACCCTGAACTGGGACCTCCCCCAACAACATTCCCTTTCTCCAGCACAGCTTTGGTCACATTTTTGGGCTTTTAATCCCATCAACGAGCTGCTCTCAGAAGACTTAATTCATTTGCACACATTAATTAATCACCGCCACGGTGCCTCACTTGCTGAAGTAGCCGTTTCTCCAGAGCTCCTGCCTTGGCAAGATCGTATCCCTGGAATAAACCATCACATCCCTGGAATAAACCATCACATCCCTGGAATAAATGACCCTGCCCTCGCTCTTGCCCACACTGGAGGTGTGAGCAGCACATCCCATCCCCCCAGGGAGGCAGGACTGTCCTTGTCATCGTCCCCCAGCCACCAGGAGCAATCACTGGAGCCTTAACTAGCCACATATCTCCAGGGGCTGACCCTCCCCAAAACATCTAAACCCCCTCCCTGAGAACCATCTAAACCACCCCCCCGAGAACCATCTAAACCACCACCCCCCCACACCCCTGAACTATTTATTTCCTCCAGTACAGCTACAAACAGGTGGTAGCCCAGGAAGAGCACCCACTTCTCCCATCAGCAGCACACCAGTCTCCTCCCAGAGCCACCAACGCCTCTGCAGCTGCTGCCACAACCACTCAGTCCACTCCCCACCAATCTTCTCCTTCTCCTCCCAGCCCAGCCCGGTTCCCGTTTTAGGCACAAACCCGATGACCCCGCTGCCCACGGGGAGCCTCCAAAACCAGTGTCCCCAGGTGATGACTGGTGTGTCACTGGTGTGTCCCCAGGGGCTGACACACCTCAGAGGTGCGGGGACCCTGCCCCACGGAGCCCCCAGTGACCCCCATGCTCTGCTACAGCCCCCACGGGATAGTCTCAGGTAGCTGTGCCCAAGGCCACCAGGGCTTTGCCTACTGGGCACAACCCAGCACCCTTCTTCTGCAGCAGCCCTGCTCCTGGGCAGGGGGGGCAGATAAAGCCTCTGCACTAATTGCCACCTCTTAATAAGGCAGGGGAGGGGCTGCAGATGCCTCTATGGGAGAGTTCTTGGGTGGGGTTGGGGCTCAGGGTGGGTGCTGATGGGGAGCACCTTGTCCTGAGCTGGCTGCTGCTGCTCCATCAGCACGGGGAGAACCACGGAGTCGTTGAGGATGGGAAAGCTCTGCAGCTCCTCTCTAGGCAGAGCTGTGATGGGTTGAGGAGAAAACCCTGTGAGGCTGCGGGTGAAGTGATGCTGGAGTGGTGTGACTGGGCATACTGGGGCTGCAGTGGTAGGATGTGAGGAGGAGAAACTCCTGGGGATGTGGCTGAGCCATGAGCTGATGCTTTGGCCCTTCCAAGGGAGGGGTGGCCCTAGAAAATGGCCCAGCTTCCCCAGAAAAAGCCATTCCCGGGCCACTGGGCCCCAGGGGGACACCTGGTCCCTGGGAAATGGGGTCAAAGATGGGAGGTCTGGGCTTTGCTCTCATGCTGAGCAGCTCTGGCTGTGTTGGGGGAGTCTGGCCACGGTCACACGCAGATGGTTCCTGTTTTTCTCCCCCAGGCTGGAAATCCCCTGACTTTCCACGGGGTGAGGAGCACAGAGCCCTGCATCAGCCAGCCCCGCACCGTCGGGAAGAGGTGGCCCCGGGGACAGACCAGCAGACCCCAGAGAACTGGTGCCAGGGGTCCTGTGTGTGCCAGTGGTGGGGCTGGACTGGGCAGGGAAGTGGGAACTGGACCTGGCAGGGACCAGTCCAGGGTGGGAGAGTCCTGAAAAAGCATCTTGTGTTTGAGCAGACCTTTCCTTGCCCCGCCCCCCCCCCATCCCCAGGGTGGGATGAGGGGCTGTGGCTGAGGGCTCTGGGCTTTGCCCCGGGCTGTGGAAGGGGTGAGGGGACAGCAGTGGCTGTGGCCAGTGAGTTTTGTAGGTCCCAGCCCAATGGCCCTTGGCTCAGGGACAGGCTGACCCCCAGCTGGAGGTGGAGATGCTGGTGCAGATGCTTGGGAAACCAGATGAAGCTGCGACCCCATGAGGTGGGGACAGTCCTGGGGGCATCTGAGGGACACCTGGGGACACCTCATGTGGTCTGCAGGGAGAGCCAGGTTTGCCCTACTCCAGCTGCCCATCCCTGGAGGGTCGGGCAGGATTTGACCTCTGGAGGAGCCCGTTTTCCAGCCACCCCAGTGGGGTGGGCAGCAAGACTGGCAGAGAGCAGGGGAGGGGAGCAGAGCTGCCTCCCACCCAGGCTTCTCTGCTGTGGACTGTTTCCAACCCATCCTGCCCTCCTGCTGCTGGGAACCGGCCGCCCCGGCAGGGGGGAACACGGCGCTTACCAGAATTTGGCCGATCGCTTTCCAGCGCTCGGTGCCAAGATCGAAGTCGATCGCCCGCAGCCGGGCACGGTTGTGAGAAAAGCCCACGAGGGAGCGGGAGGGGGACACAGTGCTGGCAGGAATGGGGGGGGGGGGGGGGGGCGGCTCAGAGGGGGAATTTGCCCCTCTGCACCCCCCTCCTCAGCGCTCCAGAGATGCTCAGAAGCTCTTGGAGCTTCCCCTACCTCTTCCTGCTGTTACGGAGTCAGACAAACCAGCAACAGAGCTGGGGCGCTGCTGTGCTCCGACCCCAATCCCTGGGGATGCCGGGGTGGAGGGATGTGCTGTGACACTGCTCAGCCCCCCAGGACAGGCTCGGGGCTCCCCTGCCTGTGCTTTGTCATCCCCTGCAGTGCCAGTTGCTCTTGTGAAAAGGTAGAACTCAGGGATTTGTCCCATCCTGCCTCGAAATAATAGCTCAGCTCTTGAGGCTGGTGCCGTCGTCACGCAAAGCCTCATCCCGGCGGTGAAGCCCAACCCTTATTAGACAGCAGAGAGTCCCTGCAGAAGAGTCTCCTGTGGCACAGAGGCTGCCCAGGACATGCTGGGGTGGTGGAGCTGGGCACTGGGCTGCTGACTGGGAGACACCCTCATGGCTGTTCGGCCTCATCCAACCCCCACTGCTGGCTTCTTGTGTCACCTCCCAGTCCTGGGTGTCCCCTTGCTTGGGGGGGAGGAGGAAGTGCTCCCACTGCCCCAGTCCAGAGAGGGGCTTAGGGAGCCTATGGAACCCTCACCAGAACTGCTGTGCTGTGGATTTATTTCATTGCCCTAATTTATTTTTTTTCCTCCTTCTCTTTTCAGCAGTGTCCAGCTCATGGGGGGTTTGGAGGAATCTCCACCTTTAAATGCTCTTAAATGTGCCCTGCTGGAAGCACAGGCCCAGTGACACCAGCTGGGAGAGCTGCAGGAGAAGCTTTCTAAGGTGGGTGAGTGTGTGTGGACCCAATTACACCAGACTGGACCCAGTACAGTGTTTGGCCCTGGCACAGAAAGTGTCAAACCAGGATCTATGGCAGCAAGAAGATTTGCACCATGTACTAAGGAAGATCTCCCTGAGGAGAGGCTGTTCAGCACCAGCGTGGGCTGCACTGGGTCTGGGAAGGTCTCTAAAGGCTGAATGAAGGGGTGATCTGCACCAGAGGCTGTCTCGGGGGGGGACTGGAGGGCTCCCAGCAGGCCTGGCTGTGCTGGGAGGAGCACTGCTGCCTGTCCTGCCTGCTGGGTTGATAAGAAGCTGTTTGGGCAGGATTATCTCCACCAGCACTGGCTGCCTCCGGGGTGACCCTTGAGTGCTGCATCCTAAAGAGAAATAAGCAGTTGTGAGATGAGTGGGGGGACCAGGAGGGGCTGCAAGCAAACCAAAAAACCCACGCACGATATTGATAAATAAAATATATAATATAAAATAAAGCATCTCCTGCAGCTGGGGCAACATCCCCGGCCCCTCTCCAGGTCTGCACTGGGATGAGCTGTGGTTTGGGAATCATGGGGTAGCTGAACCCAAGATGGGCTGTAAGGATCGCCCACAAGTTTTGGGGTTGGTGAGAGCACAATCACTGTGTTCGGCTCTCTGGAGACCCTCCCCCAGTCCTGGTCTCCATAGGAAACAGGAAATTTCAGCACCCACGTTGACATCGCTCAGAGAGATAAAGCAGCTGCTGCCTTCCAGCCCAGCTGGCTGCACTTCAGAGGCCGCTGCCGTGTCCCCTGGATCACCTCTCAGGGTTCCAGATAAAACCCACGTTCTGTTTTATTTACCTTCCATTATTTATTATTACCCTGGAGCATGAAAACACGTGGTGGGACCGAATGTCTCCATCCAAACTCCCCGGGGTGGTGAACCCGGCGGGAGCCTTCGGCGTGGGGAGGGAGCAGCCAGTGAAGTGGTGTCTGACGGGGAGAAGGAGCAGGCAGGCGGGAGCTGGGCAGCAAGGCTCTGGAGTCAAACCTGGTCTCCCTGGGGAGCCTCCTCCGCTGATCTGACTGCTCCCAGAGGGGGGGTGGTGAAGAAGCAGCTTCCCCACGGGAGCCTCAGACCCCTCCCCGGAAGAGCTCTACGTGGCACGGAGGGCAACGGGCGGGAGGAGCTGCCCGGCCCTGCACGGCTGCCCTGGGTAGAGGCGTCTGAGGCACAGTGGGAGCGGAGCTCCAGGGGCCTGGGGAGGCCCCGAGGTCATCCCGACCTCGGACCTGCTGAGGAGCAGCCCGAGAGGGGCGGCGGCAGGGCTCCGGTTTCCAGGGCAGCGGTCGTTCCCGGCAGGGCCCCCGTTCCCCCGGCAAGGCCCCGGTTCCCTCGGCTTCCGTGATAGGGCCCCCGTTCCCGGCAGGGCCCCGGTTCCGCGGGCAGGGGCCGTTCTAGGCGGGGCCGCCGTTCCCGGCAAGGCCCCGGTTCCCCCGGCAGGCCCCGTTCCCGGCAGGCCCCGCTCCCGTCTCCATAGCAACCGCTTCCCCTTCGCCCTCCGCCCTTTGCCCTCCGCCGCCGTCGGCCCCGCCCCCCCGCCGGTGACGGACAGCTCCCGCGGCCTATCGCAACGTCATCGGCCCCCCCCTCCGCCTGAGTGGGTGGGGCCAACTGGCGACGCCAGCGAACCAACCGGAAGCGAAAGCCGCGCCGCCGGCTCCACCCACATCGTCCCGCCGCCTCAGCCAACCAGCGGGCGAGCGCGGGGGGGCGGGTCCGCGGCGGCGACCAATGGGAGCGCACGTCGGTCGCCAGGGAGGTGCGAGGCCCGGGGTGGGGGGGGTGGCGGGAGGGGGAGGGAGGGGGGGGGGCAGCGGCGGGAGCGCGGCGGGGCCGGGCGGGGGCGGGAGGTAAACAAAATGGCGGCGGCGCGCGCGCTGCGGCGGGGCCGGCGGCGGCGGTAAAGGGGTGGGGGCGGAGGGAGAGGCTGGAGCGCGGGGCCCCCCCGGGCAGGGCCGTGGTGGCAGAGCGCGGGCAGCGGCCGGTGGGGTTCCCCTTGAGGCGAAGGGAGGGGAGGAGGAGGCGGCGGCGGCGGCGGCGGCGGCGGGGAGCGAAGCGCCGGGACCCGGCCCAGTTCCCGAGCCCGGCGACGGGGAGGGGGGACGAGGCTGCCCGCCCCCCTCCCCCGACTCCATCGCGGGGCGCGTAGGCCCGGGGGAGTGCGAGAGAGGCCGGAGGTGTCCGCCGAGCTCGTCGGCGGCCCGCGGGGGAAGGGCCTGGCCCGGCCCGGTCGTGCTCCCCCCGGCCGGCTGTGGGAGTTGGGCAGCGGCCGGGGAGGAACCGGCGGTCGCCTCCCCCCGGGGGGTTCCTTCTTTCCGGGCTCCGCCGTTAATTTGTTTGCACTTAAAAGTGTTTTCTCCCCCTTTTTTTTTTCTTTCCCCCCCCAGTCCCGGGGGCGGCCGCGGTGCCGCTGGTTCTCCCCTCAGCCCGACTGACACCTGTGGAACGGGGCCGGGGGGGGAGCCCGGGCCAGGCCTCATCTTCTCCTTGACCTTCCCTCGCTGGAGAGGGAATGGGCCGCTTTGGGTGCCGGGCAGAGAGAATTGTGCCCTCCTGGCTCTTCCCGGTTCGAGGGAGGGTCGTGAAGCCGTAGCGGGGTTCGTGTTTCCTGGCGCCGGTTGAGACCTGGAGCAGCGGTGGTGACACATGATGTGCCAGGCGGAACCCCAGCGGTTGAAGGATGCCCCTGGGAGATCGCGATAGGCACCAAAGGCCTCAAACTTTTGTAGGCGTGAAAAGCGAAGACGTTAGAATTGTTTCTGAAAACTCCTTCAAAGAAACTTGCTTCCAGCTTCCAAACGGCTGAATACACCCCCCCCCCCCCCCGCCCCTCCATACCCCCCTGACCTGTGCTCCCAGCAGGGCCGACGACGCGCTTCCCCTGACGCCCAGTTTGGAGTTGGTGACTATGATCTACTAGGAATGGAAAGTCACAAAAGAGACTTGGTCGTCGTCTGGTTTTACGTGGTGGCCTAAAGTCCCAGAGGATGACCTAGCACTTAAGAATCAAACTGGGCCAAGCTAAAGGCCGAGTTGACTTGAAAGAACCTGAGCAGTGGGACCAGGTTGGAAGCAAAGCGAGTCCCAAACTGAGCGGGTCTGGTCAAAGATATATATTCTTTGTTAAAAGACTTTGTGTTACTGGAGCCAGGCCTGGATCTTTTAGCATATTAATTGAGCTGGTAACAGCTCGTAGGTTTGTTTTGGGTTTGTTTTTGGGGTTTTTTTTTAAATTTTTTTTTTAATTATTATTCATGTTTGTACAATCTTCTGGATATTTTTTTTCAAGAAGGAGTAAAAGGGAGTGTTGGAAACTAACAAACAGGATTACAACCCTGAGCGCTTAAGGAGAAGAGGTTAAGGAACTTAATCCAGGATGGAGATGCAGGAGCCGCAGCAGCTGGGCATGTTTGCAGAGAGCGAGCTGATGTCCGTGGGGATGGACACTTTCATCCATCGCATTGACTCCACCGAGGTCATCTACCAGCCCCGGCGGAAAAGGGCCAAGCTCATTGGCAAGTACCTGATGGGAGACTTGCTCGGAGAAGGGTCTTATGGCAAAGTCAAGGAGATGTTGGACTCTGAAACCCTCTGCAGGAGAGCCGTGAAAATCCTCAAGAAGAAAAAGCTCCGCAGGATTCCCAACGGGGAGGCGAACGTGAAAAAGTGAGTAAATGTTTTGGGTATCTGGGAACCGAGGGGTTAAACTGGCTCCTTATTTTCCAGCTGAGGTTCTGTGTCCTTTTAACACCGTGGCTTTTTGTTGGGGAAGTTTTTGGTGCTTCCTAACCCATAGGTATTCGGGAATCTCTCCACTGTTGAACTGCAGCCAGCGCTCTCGGTGGGGCTGGGAGCAGGGGGGGAGTTGGTTCTCTCGACAGACACACCGCTATTTTTTTCTTAAACAGCATCACTTAGAAAAGAAAATAATATTTCTGAAACTCTAAGATTTCACCTTGGAGAGGCAAAGGGAGGCTTTTGGCTGGGGAAGGTGAGAGGCGCTGGAGCCGAAAGGGCAGGAACGCGCTCGGTGTCGTCGCAGATATTTGTGTTCCTGCCCCGGGTCCGGAGCTCCTCGGGGTGCTAGTTCCTGCTCCCGCCCGTGAGCAGGCACCAGGAATGTGATCCAGTGGATCACTGTGCACCCAGTGGGTGTAGGAAGCTTTAGTTTTCATGCTTTCATTTCTAGACTGAAGAGTTTGGGAAGTAATTCAGGATTTTTTTGCCTATTTTTTTTTCCAGTGGATTTCTGCGGCTGTAAAACGGGGACAGGGGTTGTCAACCTTATTTATTTCTATCTCAGTGACTCAAGATCTGTGCTGGGAAGCTTTCGAAGGGCCAGTTACATATCAATTAGTCAGGGCACAAGTAACTAATTAAAATTACCCGTGGGACAAGGCTGGTGTCAAGCAGGGCGGGTGGAACTTTCCCTTTTCTGGGGCTCGGCGCAGCCCCACCAGAGAGTTGTTTATCTGCAGTGGAGAGGAGCCCGTGGCAGCCAAAACAACCCGGGTGCCGGGGTTTATCTCCTAGCGGGAGAGAGAACATGGGAGGTGTTTGGAAGAGCCTTGTCTCGCCTCTTTCTCCGGGGCGTGGGGAGCTCAGAGCCCTGACCTAGCTGGGTCTTGTTTCTCAGTTTGCTTTGAGTTTCCGAGCTCAGCCGTGAGGTGTTTCACATCCTGCGCAGGGATTTCTGTCCATGAGCTGTTCAAGTTTGGCTTCTAACCTTCCGTGGCTCTGGAATGGTCACAAATCTCAGTGCTGGGACCTCCCTTTCTCTCCTTTGCTGGCTCAAGTTCAGAATCAGAGTAAACTGTTGGTTAATATGTAATAAAATGTTTCTTGTTTTGCTGGTAAAAGCTCCAGTGCCCCTTTCCACCCTTCCTCCCTCCTCCAACCACACCAAGAGCTTCCACTGAAGAAAGGGGAGATTCTTTATTCCTTAATAAAACTTATAAATTCAATTCTTTTTTTTTTTTTTCCTCCTCTATAGTCAAAAAAAAGACTCGCCAGGAGACTTTCCCATACCAGAACCACGGGAACGGTCCCGTGTCCTGAAGTGAACCCTGCAGAAGTTTTATTCACGCCCAGAGCTGTCTGCAGATGCCTCCCTGGCTATCATTAAGGCTCCTTACGAAGGCGACGGGCCCGGGGCCGCGCTGCTTTGCCGGGGATGTTTTTCCGGCTCGGCCGCACCTGCTTCAAAACACCGAGGCAGAGTTTAGATGTTGTCTCGTAACGAGGGTTTACTTGAGTTCAGGGTCCTATTTTTGTCCCCTCATCCTGTTCTTTTGGTTCTGTTGGCTGGCTCTGGCTGGTTCTTCAGCAGTGAATGTTTTTTGAGGCCGAGCCTCATGTGCGTTTGCTGCCAAACGTTGTGTTTTTGCGGTACCCTGGTCCCGTGGAGCTCTGACCTCCCCGAAACCCCTCAGCCTTGCCGTGGTCAGAGGCTCCACCAAACCCAAACTGGTCAGTGTGGACAGGGGGCAACAAGCCACAGTTCTGTTTCCAGGTAGCCCTGGCAAGTCCTCTGCTAACAGTATGTTTTTAAGGTCAGCTTGGCCAGGCTGCATCCAAACCTCCCTTTCCCCAGGGCTGCCTTCAAGCAGCCTTGCAGAGTGGTTTATACTCAGCAAACTACTCCTGGGTAACAGGGCAGCAGGAAAGTGAGTTCTGGACTGAATTGCACCCTTGGGTCCTTGAGAAGCAAGAGAGATGCAAGCGATCTTCCCGTGAGAGAGGAGTGCCAGTGGTCATCTAATCTTTGCAAACATCCCGACTTCAGTTGGTGCCCTTCGAGATTAAAGCATCTCTTCCTCTGCCACCAGAACTGGGCCAGCTCTTGGTGCTCCCTCTCCCTGCTGGTGCCCCCACTGGTGTGTGCTAGCAGGAGCCTCTTCCAGACCATTTGCATTCATGGTGAATTCATTCATGGGCTGGAGGAGGGTCCTGTGAAGCCCTAATGAATTGTTTTCTCTGCTGTAGGAACCTCTTAAGCTCTCTGGGGGTTAAGTTCTTCATACAGCCCTTAGAAGGGCCCTGGCAGAGGGACTGAGCGGCTGGGATGGGCTCAGTTTTACAGTTCTTTTCTCTTGGAAGTGACCATTTGCTGGTTTCAGTCTCAAAACACTCGTTCTACAGTTGCCTCAGCACAAACTGGTCCTGTCTTTGCAGTTAAAGGGATCTGGGGCATTTCTCACCGGGGGAAAAAGCTACAGATGGGCCTTGGTTTGCTTAAGGGGGATTTAATTGAATGATTAGGATGGGCTCCTGCCTCTGCCCTTGCCGCCACGGTGGTGTGGATTAAGCTCATGTCAATAGCATCTCATCCAAGAAATTCCCTGGAAACCAGTTCCTAGACCGTTGGGAGTCTGGGGACCTAGAACTCAGCACTGAAATCTTGGGTAAAATCGATGGATTCTTCTCTACCCTGCAACACTCTGGTTCTGCCCCTGGAAAACGAGCCCTTCAGGGATTTGTGGGTCCTGGTGAGGACAGCGAGGGTTTAAACTCTTAAGATGCAACATTTCCCTGCATCAGTCTGGGGGGATCTGTTTCTCCTTGGTGCCTTCGGAGGAAGGTTGGGGCGGCTTAGCTGAGCAGGCAGCGCACTGGCTCGTCACCGCTTCCAGTCGGGGCGAAAAAAAACGAGTTTAGTGGGATTGCCAAAAAGATGAAAGACAGCTTGGAAGGCTCTTTGTCTCTCACGGCACAAGTTTAATAAAAGTCTGTGCTAATAGCCTCCCGTTTTAATTAAGGGTTTTTGGGACTTTCTGTACGTATCCCAAGTGTCTCGTCCTGTACTTACCACGCTCAGTGATTACTGAGATTGGAATACGGGCTCGTTAGAATTCCTCAGAGGTTTCAGAGGTGTCGTAGGGCTCGTGCTTGGGCAGTTGGCTCCTTGGGCAGTTGGCTCCTTGGGCAGTTGGCTCCTTGGGCAGTTGGCTCCTTGGGC
>JANVCC010000071.1:2744667-2776327 GCA_025345505.1 Todiramphus chloris collaris
GTTGGCTCCTTGGGCAGTTGGCTCCTTGGGCAGTTGGCTCCTTGGGCCTGCCAAGCAAGAGTCTCACCCCTTGAAACACAGATGGTTCTGCTACAGGAAGGACTCGCTGCGAGGCGCGGAGGGGCTGGAGCTGACTCATCTGGTTTCCTGTCCCTCTGAACTAAAATGCTCTGCCCTCTGAAACAGGGAGGCTCCGTCCCGTGCGTTGCTGGGGCTCAGGGGTGAGGTGTAGAAGCTGCTGGCTGCAGGAGAGCGTGGGTGGCTGTGCCGTGGGGGGTACGGGGCTCGTAACGTCCGACGTCCCTGCTGGGAGCGGGGTGCGGAGGGAGTAAGTACCAGTAAGAACTGGTAAAGGATCACAGAATGTCAGGGTTTGGAAGGGACCTTTGGAAGCACTTTGGGGAAACTTAGTCCCGAGCTCTCCGGTTGCATGAGGGCGAGGAGCTGCCAGGTCTTCTCCCACACGGGCGTGTTGGGCTGGGTGGCTTCGTGTCTCTGCTTCCCTGCCAGTTCAGCACGTGCTGTCAAGGAACCATGGGTGGGTTATGGAAGCTGTGCTGTAGGTCAGTGCTGAGCAATCACAGAATGGTAGGGGTTGGAAGGGACCTCGGAAGATCATAGAGTCCAACCCCCCTGCCAGAACAGGGCCACCCAGAGCAGGTCAGACAGGAACAGAGCCAGGGGGGTTTGGGATGTCTCCAGAGAAGGAGAATCCCCAGCCCCTCTGGGCAGCCTGGGCCAGGCTCCATCACCCTCACAGTGAAGAAGTTCTTCCTTATGTTTCTGTGGAACCTGTTCTGCTCCAGCTTGCATCCTTTGTCCTGTCACTGGACATAACAGAGCAGAGCCTGGCTCCAGCCTCCTGACACTCGCCCTTTACGTATCTCTAAACCTCAGTCTCCTCCAAGCTACAGAGCCCCAGCTCCCTCAGCCTTTCTTCATGCTCCACTCCCTTCATCATCGTTGTGGCTCTTTCAGGGGTCCCTGAGCAGCACGAGGCGAAGCTCTGCCAGCGTGCAGTGGAAATGGCAGCCAGGTTTGCGAGGCGATGCGGCCACTCTAACTATGGCAAAGAGGAGAAGGAGCTCTACTGGTGTAGCCCTGGGGCTCCCCAGTGGGGCTGTGGAGCAGGGCTGGCCTGGGGCTGTCAGGGTTAGCTCGTTGGGATCTGGTCTGCAGCATTTAACCTCTCAGGGGGTGCTTTGGGCTGCATGTAAAAGAGTGGTGACCACCAAGGCTGTTCCTGCGCCTTGTGATGGGGAGGGAGAGGCAGCAGGACCGTGGTGGAGATGTTCTGATGTTCACAGCGTAACTTGGGGAGTGGCTGGAGAAGAACCATTGGAATACTGAAACTTGAAAGATGTAGCTCAGCATTAACTGGATTCCATCAGCACGTGATGTCATCCCCTCCCCTGCCAGAATATGGTGGGTAAAGCTTGGGTTTGGAGATGGAAATAGTCAAGAGCTCTGCTCGGTCTCCTCTGGAACGTCACTCGAGAGTGCAGAGGTGCAGCTCCTCGTGGGGATGGAAAGGATGGGGCACATCCTTGTGAGCAGAGGGAGGGGTTTGGGGTGAAATACACAGGCAAAAGCTGTTCTCAAGTTGGACCTTCAAGAAATGAATCCGCTTTGTGGCATATCAGGGCCACTAACTTCTAATTCCAACTCGCTTCGGCTGTAGGAGATTCCCAGTTCAGTCTGGGCAAAGACAGAATGGAGTTTGGTTGGTGGCCTGGAGCCCAAGCAGGTGATTCTTGAGGCCTGCTGGTTCCCAGTACCCTGTGCTGTGTGTAGAGAGCTTGAGATGGGCCACGGCTGTGTGCTGAGGAGTAGAGTGGGTGAGGGAAAGAGCCCCAGACCTGCTGCAAACCCTCACTTCTGACCTGGTGGGTCAGACCCCTTGGTTATTTGCCAAAGCAAGGTGTCCTTGCCGGGGATGAGTCTTCATCCAGCAGGGTGAGCTTGATGGGTCTGACAGAACCATGTAGGAACCTTCTGGTTTCTAAGATACTCTCTTTTTTCCCCCACCCCTCCTTCTGAGATGGTTACACTTTGAAATGGGCCCCAGACTCCAACGTCTGTCTCATCACACGCTGGAGAGCTTTCTAGTCTGGGAAACTAGGAAGAGAATCCTCAGGAGGCAAAGTGCAACGGCTCGAAAAGCATCCTGCAAACCTGAGCAGATCCACCAGGCCAGGGTGGGAGAGGCAGAGAACTGCAGGCCCGTGAATCTCTCCTTCCCAGTGCTGCCAGTCTGGGCTGGTGAGGAGGCAAATCTCCCAGCAGGCTGGGGGCTGCACTGGCTTTTTGTGGTGTTAACTTGGGGAGGGAGAAGACAGTTTAGGCACCTTCTGTTGAGGTGAGCTCCTACTGTTCACTGCTTTGGTGAGGTCTGCAGAGTGGGATGGGCCGGGAGGAAGCTGTGGTCTGGCCCTGGCTGTTCCTCAGGCTCTCTCTAGAATGTGGGAGTAGCTAAAAATAGATGGAATCTTTCCTCTGGGAAATGGGCTGCCCGGCCCTGGAGGTGAGTGCAGTTCCCTGGCCTTTTATGCTGGTTCGCAAGGTCCTCCCGGGGGAAAAGAGGTGGGGAGGGGAACCAAAAGCTGTTACAGAAATATGCAATATTTATTTGTCCATTGAAGGTGGAAGGAGTGAAGTGGAGCATCTCCCTGCTGAGGAGAGGCTGAGTTTAGCCTGGAGAAGAGGAGACTGAGGGGGCACCTCCTGAATGCCTATAAATAAAATATGTTAAGGGTGAGTGTCAGGAGGATGGAGCCAGGCTCTGCACAAGGTCACCCAACGTGAGGACAAGAGGCAGTGGGAGTGAGTTGGAGCACAAGAGGTTTAGGGTAAACACAAGCAAAAACTTCTTCCACTGTGAGGGTGATGGAGCCTGGACCAGGCTGCCCAGGGGGGCTGGGGAGTCTCCTCTGGAGAGATCCCAAACCCCCCCAACTCTGTTCCTGTCTGACCTGCTCTAGGTGACCCTGCTCTGGCAGGGGGGTTGGACTCGATGATCTCGAGCTCCCTTCCAACCCCTACCAGTCTGTGATTTCTGTGAAGGGTTCATGCTCTGGAGCCGTGTTGCAGGGAGCAGGATTTTCAGCGCGTTCCGGAGGTGTCTCCGCCTCGCAGCGAAGCAGCCGCGTTGAAACGCGCTCGCGTGTTCCCTCCGTCCCTCGCCGGCTCTCCCTTCATTACCCAGAAACTTCTTAGACCTCCACTAATGCTGGCTGTGGTTTCTATGCTCATTTAATCCACTCCAGCCTTTTGGTCGTTACTATAATTAGAGCGGCTACGTCGCCTCGCAAATCTGGCTGCCATTTCCACCGCGCGCTCGCCGAGCTTTGCCTCGTGCTGCTCAGGGACCCTTCAAAGAGCTCCAACGCCCTGCTTGGCACCCCTGCATCTTTGGAAGGAGTGGGGACTGGTTTGTTCAGAAGTGATGCTTCAATGAGCCTTTGTAGCGGCCACGGCTCGTTAGCGGCCGGCTAATTGTGCAGGCCAAGGGCGAGTGGCTCTCGGCTCCGTGTGTGGTGGGTTTGGGCAGAGACTCTCGCTCTGAGTTCCTCCTAGCGCTGCTTTCAAGGGGCTGAACTCCTGAAATGCAACGTGCTGCTTAAAGCAGCTTGGAAATGGGGAGGGAAAGAAGCTGGGAGGAGGAGGTTTGGTCCAGCTTAGCACCAGCAGAACAAAGCGAGGAGCGGTGTCTGTGTTCAAGCACTGCCAGAACCACTCTGACCTGACTGGCCTGATCCTCCTGTTTCTCCTCTCCTCAGCTGGCACCCGGAGGGACTTTGCAGGCTGGGTTTAATGCAAAAGATACTAAAACGTGGTTTGGGGCACAGCACAAAATCCTGAGAGACAGAGCTTGAAACAGCTGATCCCAGAGGACGCACAAGGGTCCCTTTTCCTAGCCAAGAGGAGAGGTCTCCTCATTCCTTCTTGATTCTCTGTAAGCAGGAGATTCAGTTCAGGTCTCTGAAACTTTCAGTCAAGTTAAGTTAGGCCTAAAGTTTGGAAGAAGAGGAGTTTTTAGCTGGAACTCCTGTTTTCAACTCGTGGGTCGTCTCACTGCTGAAGTCTCCTGGAAGTTTTAGGTCACTGTGAAACTACCTCACTGGTTGGCTTCTGGATAATGAGGAATGTGATGTGAAGGAGGAATTTGATGTGTCTTCAGCATGGTTTCTGTACTAACTCTACTATAAAGACCCTTAAACAGATCAGAGAAGTGGACTGGGCAGCTCGGGGGTCTTTGGCCCGACACTGAACAGCTCATTGTACCTTGTGCTGGGCAGTTTCTCTTTTGGTTTTGGCCACTGGGTCAGCTCCCAGCTACGAGAACTGGTGCAGAAATGGGCTGTGCAGGGTGGCTCCTGTGCCACCCTGTCTGTGCCTCGTGGTGCTGCCGTCCCCTGGGGGCTGGGGACCGGTTCCCGGGCGCGCTGCCGGTTAAAAACGCTCCCCGCGGTGTGAAGAGTGGAAAGCCAAGCAATTTTATTTCTGCTCTCCTAACTTGAGATGACACTTCTCTAACCAAGCAGCAGAAAATGCAAACGTAAAAGGTTTGTGGGGAAGCTGCTGTCCCAGCTGTTAGGGTCGACAGTGCATCTTTGGGGGGCTGACTGGGGAGGCTGATGGTGAGCGGAGCTCCCGCGGTCCGGTGCGGTCTGGAAAGCTTTAGTTGGGTGGAAGCTGGAAAAGCTGCACCTTTGACACATGAAGCAGCTCAGGGTGTGCTTTGACTGGCCCCAGTGGTTGACTGGGCAGTGTTTCAGTTCCAGTTATAGCCTTCCCTTAGTCAAACTGGAAATGGTAAGGTGCTGCCCCAGGCCATGGGGAAGGGGACTGTGGCGGACACTAAATCCTTGTAAGCTCTTGCAGGTCCCATGCCTGTGCTACAGGCAGAGGCAGGGGGGTTGCAGAGCCTGTCCTCGGGCTGCTTTCTGTGCACACAGTCTGGGGTCCAGCAGGACCTCACCAGGGGTCTTCGCTGGGCGGGCCCAGCACGATGCACTTCTTCACACCAAGCTTGTGATTGCCTCCTCCTCCTCCTCACTTTGAAGCTGTTCAGCTCTCAGTGTCCTGCCATTGCCCAGTCACCTAAAAGGGAGCACTACAGGGGTCTTCATGGGTAAAACCAGAATAAAGCTTATCTGGGAGCAGAGCATAAACCACAGTAGCAGCTGGGACACAGCTGGTGCTGTATGGCACCAAAGCATTGGCACGGGGCGTTCCTGGGACCAGTTCCGTGTCTGGCACAAAGGTGGGTTGCTCCTTGGGAATAATTCTGCTGCTGTTGTTTGCCAATGGACTAAAATTCACGCCCAGAGGAAAACCAGTGGCTGGGTGGTGGTCACTGGGAGGGCGCTTGTTTGGTCCTAGGTGGTGACCAGTCAGTGTTGTCATGATCTGACTTTGGACTAATGAACTGAGCACGCAAGACCAGCAGCACACACAGGTAGTCGTAGGTGAAGCAGCTGGAACTAACATGGTTTGAAGTGCCTGTAAAATCTGTGTGATTGAGAAAACATCAGTTTCATTCCATAGTAAGAAAAGAGGCTTCTTAATCAATACCTTTTCTCCTTCTTCTTTTTCTCTTCCTGCAGGGAAATTCAGCTCCTGCGACGATTACGGCACAAAAACGTTATCCAGTTGGTAGATGTGTTATACAATGAAGAGAAGCAGAAAATATATCCTTTTTTATCCCTGGTTGTTAATAAGGTTTGAGTTCCCCTTGTTCTCCGCTGTCGTGCTGAATCATTCCAGTTCTGCTGTTGGTAAGGCCCTTTTGGATGTTGGACTGGCTTTCACTGGTGTTTAACGTGCTGCATGTCTGAACACTTTCCACACAAGAACCTTCTCTTTGGTTTTCCAGCTTCCCAGTTAGGAATGGAATACTGTTCCCCCCCTGTTAGAGGTGCAGGGTTGGGGAAACCCCCCCTCAAACACTTTGTTTTATTGTGTGATCTTCAGAGCTGAAAGAAGAGCTGTGGAACTGTCATTTCTAACCTCCCGTCCTAGCTGTGGTATATGTCAGGGCTTTCTTTGTAATCCCCTGAAGATGGACCTTTTATTGTCTTTCCTATGTGAAATCAATTCTTGTAATTCTTTTTCCTTTGAGTCCTTGGCAGTGGTTTAAGTTTTTGGGTTGGTTGGGGTTTCTTTTCTCTCAAAAGAAGGAAAATCTACTCGTTCGTTGGCACCTGCAGCTCTGCACTCCCCCTCGGAGGGTCTGTCCTTCCCATGGGCCATTTCCTGCTCATCCTTATCAAGATATCAAGAACTCCTGAGCCTCCCCAGACCTCCTCGGAACTGGAGCTTGTGTGACAGTCCCGTGTGAGAATGCTTTAGTGACCCAAAGCTTGTTGCAGGTGAGAGAGACCAAAAGCACATGGCTCCTGGGAGATCCACAGCCCAGTTTTTGAGGCTGAGCTGTTCCATTCTTGAACCAAATCCATGGCTTCTGCTCTGGATGTGTCTGTAGCCTGTTATCCCAGCACAGCGTCCCCACCAGGTACCAGCAGACACTAACCAGTGTAGGTACTGGTGAGTGAGGAGCTGAATTTCTAGTGAGTCTGCCTTGCTGAGCATGCTTTGACTTAACCCTATTTATGAGGTCATCGAGCTGATCTGCTCTAGCGAGGTATTAGAAATGCTTGCTTTTATTTTTGAGAGTGTTTTCTAAACACTGCCTTCCAATTGCAGGACTTCAGAAAGTGGGTGATTTAATTGTGTGCTGTAATCAGATCAAATACTCTGCCACCAAATCACCAGTCTAAGAAAAGCACGACAACTTTTGCTTGTGTTTTGTAGCCTTAGCAGAGCGAAGGGACAGCAGCTCAATTACTGTCTGTAGAAGGATGCCATTTAATTAAGAAGAAGCTGGGCTGCTAAAGAAGGATGAGGAAAAAGAGCCCGAGAGAGACCTCGTGTGTTGGTAACAGGTGATGACAACCCAAACCGGGCATTGGAATCATCACCTCTCTAAGCCAGCATCTTCCTTTGCTTCCTGAACAGTACTGGTTGAGAAAGAACAAACTGGTTTCCAGTGCTCTCCTGTTACAAGTCTAGGTTGACTTCACTGATTCTTATCTTGATCTGCTTCTCTACTTGTCAAAGTTTGTTTCTGGAAGTGCATGGAGAAGTTTGTTGTTTCTTCCACGATCACGTTCTCGCTTGACCTTTCTTCAGCTTCTTGCTGGTGGTGCCGGTGCAGTGTGGCCAAGGATGTGGTTGCAGAGAGAACAGCTTTGGGAACAGGAGAGGAACTGTCTCTGTCAGGCTGATTCCTCCATGGTCACACACACGCCTGTGTCAGTGCCTTGCAGGAACCACAGCAAGAGAAAGTTGAGTTGGGTATAGGGGAGGGATGCCAACTTCACCCTTAACTGATTAAAACAAGTCCTCGTTTCCAGTATGGCCACTGTGGCATTTGAAACTGGGCCTGTAAGGGAGGATTCTGTTCTCACTGGGTTTCCCATGGCCAGTATAGGTGAATTCCAGGCTTCAGCCAGGTTTAACAACTCACCTGCCTGGTCAAAGCCTTCGGTGGCTTCCTCTGCTAAAGGGAGATTAAAAATCACTGGATTAAAAATCTCAGCTAGGTTTACTTTCTAGCGGGCTGCTTTGCTGGCCTGCTGTGGCTGGGAATGCAGAGCTGGTGATGAATGGAGAGCTAATCCAGGCCGAAAATAAAACCAGTTCAAAACACAGCATCCCAGCTGGCACCTCCTCTGGTAGCCCTGTTACCAGTCTGGGCAGTTGTGCGTGAGAGCAGCACCCGATTGATGAGAAGAATTGAGAGCCTTGGTCTTCTTGGGGCACCCAGGATAGATCTGCTCCAGCCTGGGAGTTTGTGCTTTGGTCTGGGTGGTCAGTCAGAGGAGGATCAGGTACATTTGGACATTGGGAAGAATTTCTTCCCCAGGAGGGTGGGGAGACACTGGCCCAGGTTGCCCAGAGAGGTGGTGGAAGCCCCATCCTGGGAAGTTTGGAAGCCCAGGCTGGCTGGGGCTGTGAGCAACCTGCTCTAGTGGGAGGGGTCCCTGCCCATGGCAGGGGGGCTGGAACCAGATGAGCTTTAAGGTCCCTTCCAACCCTCACCATTCTATGGTTCTATGATTCTAAGAAAGAAGGGGTGAAAACCACTCTGGCAGTTAATGAGACCCAAATCAGGCTTCTCTTGCTGGCGTTTGCTTCCCAGGAGCACTATAATAATATAATATAATCCATTATTGCCGTTAATCTCTTGGCGATGGCAGAGTTGATCTCTTCTGCTTTAAGCAGCTCACAGATTTCTTCCAGAGGAAGAAATGGTAGGAAAGAATTTTCAGACTTCTTTCTGCTCTTCTTTTCTCTGCTGATTTACTGGGGTGGCTTTGCACCCAGCATAAAATCCTCCAGCACTTCAGTGTCCCTCAAGAGCAGCTCGGCCAGGGAACCTCGTATGAATTTGAGTTCACGGGGCGGTTTGCGCTGCAAGAGGGGCAACACAATCTTCAGCACAGGTCCCTCCTAAAGCTCAGCTCATCGCTTTAGCCTCGAGAGTTAAGATGCCATCCTGGGACATAAGCAACTTATTTTGGGCTTAGGTTAAGAAGGCACCTGCCAGGAATAATTAGAGTGAGCAGAGAACTGCTCTGTGTGAGTGGAGCTGCCCGAGAGCCCAGCCCTGCTCGCTGCACTCCCCTGGCAAAGCCAGCAGATGTCTCAGGGTCTGTTCCCTCAGGCCCCTCTCGCTCGTTCTGCCTTTCAAAGCCCAGCCAGAGGAGGAACCCAGAGGCAGTTCTTGCTTTAGGCAGTTGTGGAGTTTCCCTTGTCTCAACATCAAAACCTGAGGTGAAAAATGAGACTGTATCAAAACCAGTGTGTCCAGCGAGAGCGGAGAAGGGATCGTGTCCCTGTGCTTGGCACTGGTGATGCTGCAGCTTGAGCACTGGGTTCAGTTCTGGCTGCCGTGGTATAAAAGGAGACATTGAGGGCATGGGGCGAGGTCAGAGAAGGGCAGCAAAGCTGGTAGAGGGTCTGGAGAACATGAGGGGCAGCTGAAGGACCTGGGCTTGTTTAGCCTGGAGAAGGGAAGGCTGAGAGGAGATCTTCTGGTCCTCTACAGCTCCCCAGGGGAGGCTGCAGTGCGGTGGGTGTTGGTCTCTCCTCCCAGGTGACTGCTGACGGGACGAGAGGCAATGGGCTTCAGTTGCACCAGGGGAGGTTTCGGTTGGATAGCAGGAAAAATCTCTTTCCTGAGAGAGTGGTGAGGCCTTGGAACAGGCTGCCCAGGGAGGGGGTGGAATCACCATCCCTGGAGGGGTTTAAAAAACGTCCAGATGTGGCTCTTCAGGACACGGTTTCGTGGTCCTGATAATGTCTGGTAGATGGCTGGACTTGATCTTGAAGGTCGTTCCCAACCTTCATGATTCCCTGAGAATATGCTGCAAGGGAACCGATGCTAGAAAGTGCCACCAGTTCTTGGCATCCTGGTGTAACTTTTTTTTAACTCATGCCATTTCAGAAAAGCTCTCCAGGGATCCTTTCTCCTGAAAGGCTGTGGTGGGGACGGAGGGAAGCAGCAGCTGCTGGATAGGGAGTACGGCCCTGTCGCTTTGAAACGGGGAATGAGGAGCCATGAGCGTTGGGGAGGGTGCTGGGACCTCCCTGGTGTGCCAAGTGCAGGACAGCCAGGAGGACAGGGGGACAAGGGCTCCAGCCCATAGCTCTTCTGCCAGCGGTGTCCTCCCTTGTAACCACTTCAAAGTCTTATCCTACTTCTGTCACCTTGGGAGATCTCTGGTGTCATTTCCGGGGAGTTCACATCCTGTTTCAGGTCTGATTGCTGAGCAAAAGGAGTTTTTTTTTGGTGGGTTCTGTGCTTCCTCCTGGGAGCTGGAGGAAGGCAGCTGCCTCGGGCTCTGTGTCCCCAGGGAGCAGACTGGGCAGTTCCCCAGTTACACCGGGATGGGGCTGAGGTGCTCATCACGCAGCCTTTGCCCGAGAAGGGTTTAACCTCAAAACTTCCTTAACTCTGCCTTCACGTATATGGTGATGGAGTACTGCGTGTGTGGGATGCAGGAAATGCTGGACAGTGTCCCGGAAAAGAGGTTTCCAGTTTTTCAGGCTCACGGGTAAGTAGTTTGGTTCCTCTCACCACCAAGCTCTCCAGTCCAAGAGCACCTTCTGCTCTGTTGCTTGGACATCGCTCTGCTTCAGAGTGAAACTGCCCTCCTGTAATAACCGCACCTTTCACATCCATGCAAAACTTGAAGGGGTGGCAAGGGTAGCCCTTAGATTCTGGAAAGAAAAAACATCTTTCTGTTAAATCTTCTGTTCCTTCTGGTGTGCTTCACGAGATATCTGACAGCCCTTCCTGGCCCCTTCCCTGCAGCTTTGCCCTTCAGCAGAGATGGGGGTTGTGAAGGAACCCGTAAGGACTTGGCCGGCTCAAGTGGAGGCAAATCGCCCGGCTCGGGGTGCAGGAGAGAGATTAGAGGTCTGTGGGTAGATTGTGGGCAGTACCCAGCAGGATCTGGTGGCTTGCTTGGTTACTCACCAGGACAAGCTGAAACCCTCTGCAGGTAGAAGAACCTTAGACTTCTGGAAACAGGTACAAGAAGATTGTGGTGTTTATCAACTCAGTCTCAGCAGCAAACCTCTGAGAAAGAGATCATTTTAGGGTCACATTTTCATTTTGTTTAAAAAACAAAAAGAAACAAACCCTCTCTTGAGATTCCAGGTAGCCCCAAGGTGGGGGGAGGGGGCCACCAGGTAGCCCAAGAGGGAGGCCCAGGCACAGAAAGTTGAGTAGTACTTCTGGATATCATGAGATAAAACCCTCACATGCACAATCGCTGTCAGGTTGCAGTACTGGCCTGTTTGATTTTTCTCCCCTAACTCTTCCTGCAGGTACTTTTGTCAGCTCATAGACGGCTTAGAATATTTGCACAGCCAAGGGATTGTCCACAAGGATATAAAACCAGGGAACCTCCTGCTAACAACCAACGGGACGCTGAAAATATCCGATTTAGGTGTAGCAGAGGTACGTGGGAAGCGTGGCAGGGTCAAGAACGTGGGAAGCCTGACATTCTAGGTCGAGGCCACTTTTGTGGCATCGATTTATTGTGCGTTCAGCCTTTCATGCTGTTCACAATCACAGGATGGTAGGGGTGGGAAGGGACCTCTGAAGATCCAATGCCCCTGCCAGAGCAGGACCAGATCACTCAGATATTTATCCAGACAAGTCTTGAATGTCTTCAGAGGAGACTAAACAGCCTGCCTCTCTGGGGAGTCTGTTCAGTGTCTGTAACCCTTACAGTAAAGTTCTTCCTCATGTTGAGGTGGAACTTCCTGTGCTCAAGCTTGAACCCGTTGCCCTTTGTTAAACCTGCAGAGCGCAGGTTTGGAGCGACTCTGAATATTTCTTGCAACTGGCACAGCACTTTTTGCTGACAACACCAAACTTCCACCCAGGAAGCAGAGGGAGGAAGGCTCGATCCTGGACAAACCCCAAAGTGTGGTGAAATGGCAATAAACTGCCTAATTTTATCCTCTGTGTTATGGGACGACTGCCGTAGCCGGGTAGGATAGGTGCAGGAACTCTCACTCTTGGCACATAGTGACATGTCCTCACGGTAACTGGTGAGGAGCAGAGTTTTCCCCAGTTACAGTTTGGAAGTGACCTCTCTTTCCCCGTCGCAGGCCCTGCATCCGTTCGCAGAGGACGACACGTGCAGGACGAGCCAAGGGTCGCCAGCATTCCAGCCGCCGGAGATTGCCAATGGCCTTGACACCTTTTCAGGCTTTAAAGTCGACATCTGGTCCGCAGGGGTCACGCTGTAAGTGCCCAGGAGCTGCTTGGGAACTGCAGTCAGAAAGGATGAGCCCGCAGATATCTCTGTCTGCTGTCAGCCCTGCTCCTCTGGATGCTGCTAGGCAGAGCAGGGAGAGGCTGGGGGGTGTTGGTCCCTTCTTTGGGTGGGTTTACGTTCCCCAAAGTACTTGTAAATCTGAAGGAAGTGACCTTTCCTCTCGGGGAGTGACTCTGCCAGGCGTCTCTCAGCATCCGCTGCGCGGCTGCTGTAATAATAGAAACCACAAATACCTCTCGTATTTATTTTTAAGTTTCTTCCATCCCAGCCTGTCAGGGAGATGTCTTGGCGGTTTTGACTCATGTGAATGAAGAGGCTGTGATAAAGGAGGGTTAAGTTTAAAGAGGCATTCCAAATACTGTCAAATATTCATCTTTTTGTTTCCTCTTGGCTTTTTTATTTGGTTCCCATAGTCCCATGAAACCTGTTCCGTCTGCTTTGTCTCATAGAGCTTCTCCTTCTGCCTTTACAGATACAACATCACAACGGGTCTGTACCCCTTTGAAGGGGATAATATCTATAAATTATTTGAGAACATCGGGAAAGGCGACTACACAATTCCAGAGGATTGCGGTCCTCCGCTCTCAGACTTATTGAGAGGTGAGTCTCCCCACAGGCTCTAAAAGTCACATTTGTAGATGCCACAAGCACTCAGTCCCGGGGAGATCTGCATCCCGAGCATCCTGTGACGACAGAGGATCCTGTTAGAAAGGCAGGTTTTGCTTACGAACCTTTTTGAGATCTTTTGACACTGGGGTTTTCCTGATCTAGGCTAAAACCTGCCCGGGTTGCAGCCACTGCTCTTTGTGTTTCTTGTGCTCTGAGAAACTTTTAAATCTAAAGACAAAGCCCATAAGAGGTTCCACTTTAAAATGGGTTTGATGCAGGTTTTGCAAGTGAGAACACCCCGTTAAATTCCTTGCCCAAGCATTCTCTAGTGTGAAGTACTGAGTCCTCAGGTTCTGCTCTCCTTCCTCCTCAGCCTCTGCCCTGAAGTTATTTGCTTCAGGCCCTGTTGTCACCTCCTTCTCCCCAAATTTAGAGCTGCAAAGATACCGGTGCCTGCTTTCACAACAGGGCTGTGGTAGAAACAAGGAACAGCACTTTCTGGGTAGGAGGAGAGAGTTGTGGCTTTTGTTGTTTGTTTGCTTTTTTTTCCTGTTGCTCCTGTCACTGCAATAGTTTGAGGTTTAGCGTTGAACACTCTCTCCTTTTGGAAGCTGAATCGTCAGGCAGCAGTTACACCGTGTGTAGCAGCCAGCTCGGTGATGTGGCAGCAAAACGAGATGTGATTTCAGCCCCTAAGAGACCCTGACCAGAGCTCCTGGTGGCGCACCAGCCAGAGAGGATCTGCACCCTGCACCATTCAGTTTGTGACGAGTAAAGAGTTATCGATTCCAAACCATTTTACGGCTGCACTTCTTGCTACAGGCAGCCATGGTCCTTCCTCTGCACTGCCCCTGGGCTCCAGGCTCCAGCCTGGCCTGGTTTCCTTCCCCTCCGGGTCCCCTCCGGCGCGGTGCCGGATGGCGGCAGGTGGAGCTGTCTGGCCGAGCTCTGCCGCCGCGGCCCCTGGGGCTCCCCCGCAGCCCCTCGCTGCCGAGGAGGTGGTGGATCCTCTACACAACCCCGCTCCCGGGAGGCTAGCTGAGCTTCTCTGGCCCCGTGCCGATGGTGGAAGGAGTTATTCCGGGGTGTTTGGAAAAGCATCCAGCAGCTTTCAGAAAGGGTTACGTAAGGTGCAGCCTCCAGCTGCCCGCCGCGTTCCGGTCGGACCGTGCCCCGAGCAGCCCGTGCGGTGCGATTGGCGAGTTGATTTATCAGCTTGGGAGTTGCCCAAATGGAGTAAATCCCGTGGCCCGTCTCCACCTGAAGCTCCCGGCAGAAACCATCGGAGGGTTGGGATCGAAAACATCGGGGGGTTGGGATCGGCATCGCGGCCCGCGCTTAGTGCCGGCCCCCAGGGCAAAGGAGCGTGGCTCTCGATTCTCTTTCTTGTCCTGAGGATATTGATAGCTTAGAATCTTGTGCTTCACTAGTGGAATAACTCCCTTTTTTAGTTCTCTTTCCATCCCCTGTGTGAGACACAGAGACAGAGTGTCCTGCTTTTCCTTCTGCCTGGTTTTAACCAGAGGAGCCGCGTGGCTGATTCCCTTTGTCCATCCCTCCCAGCCTGAGTCTCCTCCCTCATCCCAGCTGCCGTCCATCTTCATCCCTTCTGGCTTTGGACACTACAGAGCTGCAAGTCAAGAGCATTTGGAAGGCAGAGGAACTTGCTGAGGGGAGATGTCCATGTCTCTACCAACACAACCTTTTCTTCCAGGGTGGTGGAAAGCCCTGAGGATTCCTTCTGCCATCCTCCCTCTGCCCCACCTGAGAACTCTCCCAGCCCTCCTCTTGTTATATGCACTTGTAACACAGTAAAACCTGGCAAAACCTCCTGCTATGCTCCTTGCTTGGCTTGACACGCTTCTTCCAGCGCTCAGAGCACCCAGTGGAGCTGAGGTGATAGAGTTCTGGGGTGGGATTGCCCCAGCTCCCACTGCTTGGGGGGCCTGAGCATCTCCACAGCCCAGCAGAGAGCAAAGCCTCTGCAGAAGAGGAGAGCTGAGCCTCGTGGCCACGATTGCTACGTAGCTATGGCGACAAAACCCCAACGCTTTATTTAGTTCATGCTTCTCCTCCAGAACATCTGCATTTCCTGGTAGGTGCCTGCTCCCCCTGCAGCAGGGTGAAACTCAACCGGAGGCCTGCGGGTAGATCTTGGCCGTGGCTGGCTGGTGCTTTTCTCTGAGCAGCACAGGCCCCCACAGCTCAGCTCTGTCTCTCCAGAGGCTCTCGTTTCACCTTCGTGCTTTTAAAAGGCCCCAAAGAGCTCTGCAGGGCTGCGAGCGTTTGTTCTGGGGCTGTGAGGAGGAGTTCAGTGTGCTGTGAAGTGCTGCTTTCCTCTCTGGCTGTAAGCTGGCCACAGTACTGTGAGGCAAACACTACAGTATGCTCTTCAAGGTTTTTCTGTTCTTCTCTTGGCTACTTTTGTAGTGTGTTTTTACACTTTTTTTCTCCCCCTTGAGCTTGTTTTTCTTTCTTTGTTGTTCTTCCCAGAAGAAGCTGAGTTTAGAGGGCTTAAAGCTTCTGTGGTATTTGACTTGTAAAGAGACTTGCATGACAGTGTATTTCAGCAGATTAGTTGGGATGCTGCTCCTCTTTTCATCTCCCTAATCAGGGCTGGAGCTTTATTTATACTCCTGACTGATGGAAAAGAGAAGGGCTGGTGCTGTTCTGGCTTCTGTGTGTACAGCAGTAAAGCCGTGTCACGGTGGAAGCGTTTATAAATAGCCTTAAGGTTCTTCTGCCACCATCTGCAGATGACTTATCAACTCGGCTGCAGCCTCCTCCCGGGCAGGGAAAAATGCACAAGGTCAGCTCTTCCTGCTCCTCCTGCTCCAATGCACTCCTGCTGACAGAGAGAGCTTTGGGACTGCAGCCTCCCCAGCCAGCACTGGCCTCGATTCCCAGGCTTTGCGAGCGGGGACGAGGCGGTTGGGTTCTCCCTTCCCACGTAACCGCCCTGGCCTCGCGCTGCGGGCGGGCGAGAGGTGGGTGAGTTCTGAGGACAGCCGGACACGCTGCGGCCCTGGTCCAGGGAGTCCCCGCAGGCTCCGGCCGGCCGGTGCCTGTCACCCAGCCAGGAAAGTGTCTTCCGCCTGTCGAGCCTTTGATCAAAGGCTTGAGGTTTGCCTGCAGAGGGAGTTTCTGGTCAGAACCTCTGGCTGTGCTCGTGGAGGATGAGGGAGAGGGAAACATCCTGGCTCATCTTACAGATTGGATTTATGCTCCTTTTATATATTTTTTTTTTTAACTGTTGATCACGGGGGGGGGGACTCTGAAGTGAAATCCCTTAACTCTCGCTGTGGGATTTCCTCCTGCTTCTAAGATTGTGCTGCCTGCTGAAAACTAGATCTTCTACCCCGTGACCTAACGCTGTGCTTGCTCAGGGCTGTGGAAACATCTGGGCTGGAGTCAGTAAGGAGCTCAAGACAGGTTCGTGCTCTCCAGATTGCCCCTTGACATAACTTGAAAGGGCTTAGAGGCCTCTGGCGTGTGGCAGCGGGCACGGTGTCCCGTGTGCGGGCACAGCAGAGCCCCCCGTGATGCCCGGGGAGTAGAGGTCAGTGAGTTAGGGTGTTGTAGTTGAACATCCTCCTGAAGAACGGCCCCGTTCCAGCCCCCGTCGGATCGACAACGTGGAGATCTTTACCGTAAATGGGAGCCGTGTGGTTGCTGTGGGCAGACACTCTTAGCTGACTTGCCTGGTGAATAGTACATGATGTTTTGTCTTGCTGAAGTCTCCTCAAGTACAGGACCTGAGCCGCGGAGCTGCCGCGCGTGACTCAGAGCTGCCTGCGTCAGCGTTCGGCTTGGGCCCATTGCACTTTCCATTAACTTGGCAAACGTTGCCCGAAATACGGTCCTTTCTCGTCCAAGTAAATGGTCTTTTGGGTCAATTTATCTTGCTCGTGCATTTTTAGTCTCTTGACAACAACTCTCCGCACCGTCGCGGTTTGTAACTGCTGCTGTTGGGCCTCTCTTAATAATTGACTGTAGAACTTTATCACAGAATCATGGAAGTGTCAGGGTTGGAAAGGATCTTAAAGCTTATCTGGTTCCAACCCCCCTGCCATGGGCAGGGACACCTCCCACTAGAGCAGGTTGCTCACAGCCCCAGCCAGCCTGGGCTTCCAAACTTCCCAGGATGGGGCTTCCACCACCTCTCTGGGCAACCTGGGCCAGTGTCTCCCCACCCTCCTGGGGAAGAAATTCTTCCTCCTGTCCAACCTGAATCCACCTCTCTCCAGTTTGGATCCATCCCCTCCAGTCTATCACTATATCCCCTGCCCGTACCCGATTCATCCGGTAAATGCCTTGTCAGTCCTGTCACCCCTCAGACACCATCTGAATTGCTGCCTGTTGATTTTTCCCTTGGGTCAAAGGGAGCTGCTTACGAGGGTGCTCCAGCTCCTCTCCTGCAGCACCCCGGTGAGATGAATCCCAAACTGAACGTGTGAAATCCCCGAGGCAGCCCCACTGTGCTTTAGATCTGGGGAAAGAGCTTCCCTGGAGCGAGGAGCTGAGCTCAGCCACGTACCTCGCAGCAGTGCAGCTCTGTGGTGGCTTTTATGGTCTCGCCACGGCAAGTACAAATTTCCGGTGTGCTCGGTTTAAAGTGCTCTGAAGAGCTGGGCTCTGAAGTCTCTAATGCCTGGAGTTTGTGAGGCTGGGTGCCCATCGTGTGCTTGACCTTCTCTAACCTGGAGAGGTCTTCCTGTGTTTCTTTAACCTGCTTCACAGTGATGTAAGGTGGGTTGGTAGTGACCTGTCACCAGGGCAGGTAAACCTTTACAGGCTGCTGGGGCAAACTGGAGTTTGGTTTCTATGGGGGGCAGAAATAACTTCAGTCCTTCCCCACTCTCCCTTCTCTTTGCCCATGTCCGTTACTGTACAAACTGAAGTGACAAGGAAGATGTTCCTGGTCAGCTGTTGCTACCTCTTGTGCTGTTGGTGACTTCTCTCTTCTGTTACCTTTGTTCCCCAGTACTGCAGAAACTCGTCTGCAGAGCCCTTGCAACTTCTGCCCCGAGCTCCAGTGGCTCTTTCCAACCTCCCCCTTCCCAGGTGTCCACCCCAGTGAATCTCCCTTCCTTGTGTTTTCACCATGTCCTCGTCCTGGCTCCCCCAGCACTCCATGCTGTCTGCTCCTCGCCTTGACCTCCCGTTGGACAGATTGTTCTGCTTCCCAGCCTTGCTTCTGCTTGCCAGAGACGGGGTCCTCCTCTTCTTCTTCTCTCCCCTCTTCATGCTACCTATGCAGGACTCAGCAGTGCCAGTGCTTCAGGAGCAGCAAGGGGCTATCATCCAGTAACTCCCCATAACCTACAGCCGTGAGACTTGAACGTCCAGCATTAGAGGAAGATATTCTTGGAACCTTGGGTGCTGCTGGATGAGGCTCGTTAGGTCCCTTTGACTAATTTCTGAAGGAAATGGCAGAATTTGCTGCTTCCTTTCGGTGGAGTTGTGAAGCTCTTGAAAGGCAGCAGAGCAGAGTGGGCATCTCGTGAGTCTGCTTGAAGGGATTCACCTCCCTCTCTCCTGGAGAGAGTCCAAATAAGCTGTTCTTCCTCTCCCTCCCCTCTTCTCACCCCCTCCCCAGTGACCTTAGGCCAGAAACCAAACCCTTGGCCAGGGCAGGAGGCTGGACAGGAGGGTTGTTTTTATTGTCTGTTCAATCCAGCTGAACTTCCAGAACACAACTTCACTAGCCTAGAGTTTCTGGGGTGCCGAGCAACTGGATATACACTGGGGGCTCTTCCACGGAGGAAGGAAATTCCGTGGTGTTACCTGTGAACTGCAAACTCTTGATGTTCTTTTCCTGGAGAGGTGCTTGGAGGCACGTCCCCTCCGTGGTGTGAAGGAGGGAAAGGTCGTATCCGCTTTGCAGGGGGGGAAACTGAGGAACAGGCTTGCTCAGGTAGTCAGCAGTGGAGCTGGGAGTTTGTGCTGAGCCTCCTGCAGGCAGTGGAGCAGATTCTTCCCGGAGGTAAAAAGGCTTCCCAGGCTGCCAGGAGGACTGGACGCAGCGGTGGCTGCTGGGGGAGGGCGGCGGGAGGGAAGGGTAGAGCTTTGTGCTTCCTGTCTTCAACTTGGCTGAGAGCATCTGTGATCACACCTGGACTTTTTCTCCTTCTTTTCAGGGATGCTTGAATACGACCCAGCCAAGAGATTTTCAATACAGCAGATAAGGCAGCACAAGTGAGTGTTCAGCTTCTTCCTTATTAGTCATTCTCTTTCTGCTTCTTATGCTAATGTACCTGTGCTATTGCTCTCAACTCATTTTTCCTTTTGACAGCAGACACATGGAAGTCACTAGATCTCCTTCCTCCAGCTCTGCTGGAGCTCTGGCAACCTCTCCTTGGCTTTTTTCCCCTCCTATTAGAGCATCCGGTTAAAGCATTTGAATTGCTAACCAGTAAATAATGAATATGTTGAGAATATGTTTCCAGCACGACTGGTTCTTGATAATTAAGGGTTATGGATAATTTTTTTTTTTTTTCAGAGGTCAGCTAGTCCTAATGGAACAGAAGAACAGGGGCTCCTTAAAGCTGGGTTATTGAACTAGGACTGTTCTGTAATGTGTGTTAGTTCAGGTTTTCTGGGCAGGCTGGGGACAGAAATATCCCCTGGCGTTTGCTGCATATGGAATCAGTGTGTGCAGCAGTGTTCCAGGACAAGAGGAAATATTTTTTTTCCTTTCTCTTTAATGTCATACTCCTCCCTCTTCCATATCCTCCCCTTCATCCTTACCATTGTCTGGGGGGTGGAGAAAAGGCCCTGTTATCTCCGAGGTTGCTCTTTTTTTCTTTTCTTTTTTTTTTTTTTTTAACTTTTAAGGATCTGTTTGAACGTGCAGCCTCTGAGCAGAGATTTCCTGGGCGGATAAAAGTACAAGAACAAAAAAGCATCACAAGGATGCTTCATGGTGGAGGCCGTTAGCTTATCTGCCGCTCCAATAGGAAGTGCTTCTGAGGACACAAAGCTGAGCTTTTGGGAGCCTTAGGGGAAAAACCAAAACAAGGCTCTGATCCTGGAAGGTGCTGGGTGCTGCCTGTTCTCTTCTCTTCTCTCTGGCCGTGTGCTGCCAGGTGCTGATGCCCGGTCGGCGTTGGAAGAAATGGTGCTGATGCTCTGCTGAGGAGCGACCACGACCTGGGGCCTCGTGTGGCTGCCTGGCAATTAATTAAGCAGCCAGGCCAGCTCTTTTTGTAGCCCAGCCCCGAGCGTTGGTTGTTTCGGGCTCTGGGAGATGATAGGAGCAGGCATTGGCTTTTCAAGATGGGCTTTGCCCGGGCAGATGCCCCCAGATAATCATGGGCTGTAAAGAGACCACCTCTTAATGCCACCCGGCCTTAGAGAGCTGGGCTATCTTCTGAGCCCTGCTGGGGACTGCAGAAAGACTCTACCTGCAAACACAGGAGCATTTCTGAGGCTTAGTCTCTTATTAGTTTGCTGTGAGCTTAGCCAGTGCTTCTTAACAGGCTTTTCTCCCCTATCAGTAATTGCCTCCTTCCTCCTGCTGCGGCATCCCGATAATTACATCAAGCACAGCAGAGCTCGCAGCCCTGGGCTTCGGATGCGTCCGTCTGTCTCTTTTTCTGCTCAGCAGATTTAGCTTTGTGCTAAAGAATCCAGTGTTTGCTTCTCCTGCCTTTGCTGTAAATAGAAGAGAGGCTTTAGCCCTTGTACTAAATCTGACCCTGATTTTTTTTTTTTTTTACATTTTAAAATTATTTTTAAACTGAACAAAGCAACGGGAAGGACAGTGGGTAGCCATTCAGAGCTGGAAATGGCTTTTGGAAAGCATTTTTAGTAAGAAAAGGTTTGATTTTTTTAGAATGCTTAGGTTTCTAGCGTGGGGGGCAGTACGAGTCATGAATGATTTGGGGTTTCTCTGCACTCCTCCCACAAAAGCCTGTGCCCAGGGACCAGACCGTAGAAACACCCAGAGATGTGACCAGGCTGAGATGGCTGCTGGCTCAACCCAGAGCTACCCCCCACTGCTGGAAGTCTCCCTTCATGTCTTTGAGCTGGTGTTACCAGTGACTTGCTCCCACGGCCAGCTGGGATTGGCAGGGCACACTGGAAATCACCAGGAGCAGCCCTCGTGTCCTGGGCAGTGTGTTCTGCCTTGGAGCCAAGCGCTGCCAGAGCAGGCTGGGGTGGGCACGGTGGGAAGGGACCGTGTCCTGCTGTCCCACGGGGAAGGGTGAGCCCAAGGGTCGTGGAGCTGGGTGCTCAGGATCCATCCCAGGCTGGAGAAACACCTCGTGTGTCACCTTCCAGAGAGGGAAGGTTCCTGCTCTCCTGGTGGCCTCAAGGCTAAAAGGCCTAATGGGTTGGTCAGGGCAAAGACCAAGGCAGGACCGAGCGTTGCTCCGTGAAGCAGCAGAGCTGCAGGAGGGGGCCAGGCCCCTGGCTATTGCCCAGCGATGGTAATTCTGCTGCTTGTCTCTTTATTCTTGTCAGCTCCTCCAAATGCTCTTCCCCCAGCTCTTAGTGCAGCCCTGCCTGGAGAGTGCTGGTGGAAGAGTCTGCTTGGTTCTCTACCTGCCAGCTGCCTTCCTCCTCTCCTCGCTCCTGCAGCTTAACTCTTGCATCCAGCTCTTGTCCCTGTGCTTTGTTTTAATTCAGCAGGACAGAGCTAAATTCTCCTCTTTGCTCTCAGAGGCTTTTCAGTCCTGGTCAGTCCATGTCGTGCAGAGCTGCAGGTTGTAAGTTGGCATGGATTAAAACCCTCTCAACCTGTCATCTTTGGAGCTTACAAAGTGCCAGGATCCGACCCCTGCACACCAACGGAACCTGCCCTTCCCAGGAGGCTCTGGGTAGGATGATGTTTGATGGAAAGCTGACACTTTTAGTTCACCTCTGCAAAGAGTTTTGTCTTCCCCAGGGTGGGGGTTGGGGGCAGTGAAGAGAAGCTGCCAAGAGCCAGGGAGTTTGGAACCTGCTCCCTATAGATTATTCACCATCTCCTCTCTCCCCTGTGCTTGTGCTGAAGGGCTTAATGCTTGTACACTGCATTTTGGAACTAATTCACTGACCCTGCTGCAGCACTTAAAGTGATGAAGTGGATGCAGGATTCTACCTCTGTCCCTTGTTTCCAAGGCAACCATCTTGCCTTCCTTCTCCTGAAGTGTCACACTTAATTTCTTCAGTCATAGATACCATTTTAAGAGTTTATTGCAAGAAAGGGGAAGCTACTTCCACGTTTTATAGAGTGGAGGTGCAAATTAACCTGCCGGGCTGGTGTCTCCTCCTGATGCCACGGAGGTTGCCACCGCCTTCCTGGGTGCTCTCCCTGTTGTCCAGGGCAGGGATGGAGTCCCCGTGATCCCTGGAGGGGTTTCCAAGCCCGATGTGGTGCTGAGGGACATAGGTCAGTGGTGCCCTGGCAGTGCTGGGGGAATAGGTGGACTCTAGGAGCTTAAAGGTGCTCCCGAGATGCATAAGGCCCCTGTGTACAGCGGGATAAGGAACAGGAGCCTCTGTTCCCAGAACACCTCTCCTCCTAGGAGGCTGAACTGTCACCTTCAGCCCCAGCTCTAGCTGAGGGAAAGCTGCTTCTCCTTCTTACTCATTTCTGAGTGTTTTTCTACGAACCTGCCCTGAGACCTCGGCCGTCCCTCGCCGTTACAAGAGCTGGAGCTGTGACTGCAGGGGCTCCGCTGGATATTTATCTCCGGCACGCGCTGCCTTCCCCCAGGACACGCTGCGAGAGGACTGAATTAAACCTGAGCTCTGCTCGTGGCTTCTTGTGGTGACAGTGACCTTCCAGTCTGCTCGAAGCCCTTACACGCTATCCTGGGAAGGTGGAGAATCATTCATAAGGGCTCGGCGCTGAGCTGCAGCTCGGCAGCTGCTTTCAGAGCAAATTAGCCCTGCACAAAACAAGCAAACTGAAATATTTGCGAGCCAGAATGGGAAGTGAATTAGCTGCGAGCTGTTGGGAAGCTGCAGCTGTGCTTTCACTGAGTTTTATTTTTAACCTTCCTTCTACCCGAGCTCAAAAAGAGACCAGCAATGATTTCGGATGTAAAATTCCAGCTTGGAAGCTGCAAAGGGCTGGGAGTGGCTAAGAAACGCTTCACAGAGCAGTGAGGAATCTGCCTCTCCCAGGAGCTGTGCTGGACACGGGGAGCTTTTGAGACCTGCAAAAGCTTTTTCTCTTGCCTCAGTATTAAAGCACCGAGCAAATGGCTGTGCCAGTGTAGCTGGCTCAGAAAGCACCAGCAAAACTGGGGAGAAAGGGTGAAATAGGGCACTCTGGCAGCAGGGCTCGGAGGGAACCCTGAGCTTCAGGGTCAGGGGGGAAGGCAGGCTGAGGAAGGACTTGTCTCTGACCGATGCACCGGGGGAGAGTGGCTCCTTTCTGCTTTAGTGCCAGTAGCTCCTGAGCCAGATTAAGGTGTTTGGAGCCAACGGTCCTCGGCTAAAGAGCAAATCTGCCCTGATCATGTCCAGCACCAGGGCAGAAAGCAGAGTGTCTGTCCCTGCTGGAGAACTGCTTGTCAGGAAATACTCTGCTACTCCATACAGAATTGCTTGAGGCTCCTTCCAAGAGCTCTTTGATTTTTCTTAGAACTTCAATGAATTTCTCTTCTCACTCTCTAGCCTCATTACCATATATGCATATGCAAGTGTTTGAAATCACCTCCCAGAGGATGGAATCATTCTGACTAGAGTACAGTGATTCAGGTTTCTGCTGTTAATAAAAACCTATTTTTACTCTCCTGGTAAGTAGGACAGAAGAAAAGAAAGAGGCAGAGCTGAAATGCAGCAAAATAAAAACACTATTTGCTGCAGGCTTTAAAACCTCCCTTTTAATGGCAATCATTCTGATCCCATTTGTCCCGGCTGTTCTCCTTTGGTTCCTGGAATTTAGTCTGGGTGCCCCTGGCAAAAATCCCTGGTGCCTGGGCTAGCTCCTGGGTTCTGGGCAGGATGCTCCTGCCAGGTGGGATCAGCTGGGGCTGAGTTTGCTCTCTCAGTAGCCCCTGCTCTGCTGAAAGCATCTCCCGAGGGAAGGAGGTGAGGTGATGGAACTGGGAGCACCATCCCCCCCTCCCCAGAACTCAAACTGCCCCAGAGCTCCTTTTGTTGGACCCGGGAGGCCAGGGGCTGCGGTGAGCTGTTGGTTGACTCCCTTCATGCCACCTCATTTTCCACCTTGCTCTGCTTTGGGGGAGTGGTTTCACAGAGCCCTTCAATCGCTGCTGCTTGTGTTCTAAAGTGAACTTTGAAAGTGGAGGGGGGGAAACTTAAACTTTCCTGCCGTGAAGACACCGAGTGTCCCTTTGTGCACGTGAAGTGGCATCTATGTGATATTTAGCAAGGCGAGGTTCATCGGGGGAGGCTTTTCTTGCCTGTGTTACCTCAAAAAGAGCAGGAAGAACAAGTCCCAGTGGCTTGGCTGCTGCCCAACCAGCAGCATAGCCATGGGGATGGGGTCACTGTTGCCCAGGCTTACCAGAAAGCGGGTGGCACTGCAGGAGACAGTCCTAAGCATGGGAGCTTTTGATGCTTTCTGACCTTTCCTTCATGTGGAAGGACCCTGGGAGGCAAGGTGTAAGTCATGGCCCAGTGACGTGCCTCTAGGACATCCACCTGCTTTGCAGCACCTTCAAAGGCAGCAGAACACCACCAGTTAGTGGAGAGGGAGCAACTGGGTGGCCATTGCCCAACCTTCTCGTCTGCTGACCGCGGGCAGCCGATTGTCCCCGCTGCGGGACACGTGGCAGGGGTAGCAGGAGGATTGGGGGCTGCAAAGGCGTGTTAGGACTACCTAGCCCTGGAGGGTCTTCTCTTCCCAGCTGTATTCAAGAGCTCACTGGGAGAGCAGAGGCTCCAGCAGAACTGGTCCAGGGTGGGAACATGTCAGAGGCCACCCGCCTGGCTTCGGAGATGCTGCTGTGACACGAGCCTGTTGGATTCTTGATCCGATTAAGAGCAGCTTTGAGAGCTGATCCCCTTTACTGGGCAGATGGTAGCACTGTCGGTACTGGTTTTGGTGGTGATAGAAGCCCCTTGAGACAGAAATGGGATAAAAAGATAAAGTATAAGCATTTTTACTGTGGCCTTGCTGAAAACTGCCTGTTAAAGGAGCTTGCAAGTCGATACCCCTCTCCTTAGACTGACCTTCTGCAAACTTTCTTTAGTCTTGCACTGGATCAGCTTCAGCTTTGGGGTACAAGTTACTCCTTTCCTTGCTTTGACTATAAAACTTAGGAGCTCCAGCAGCTCTGATGCATTTTGACTTACGGGTTGCTAGTTTGGGCTTGAGTTGGTGAAGGAGCAAAGGCTCCCGTGCCCCATTTCCAGGCCTGAGCTGCCCTCCCGTAGACATAACCTTCTGGGGTGGAACGGGACCATCTTGTAGCACCTGGAATGTCTCCTGAGACACAGAGCCGTGCTGATGAACCCCTGCTCTTGGCCTCTTTGCAGCTGGTTTCGTAAGAAACACGCTCAGGCCGAGGCTCTGGTGCCCATACCCCCCAGCCCAGAAACGAAGGACCGGTGGAGGAGCATGACGGCGGTGCCTTATCTGGAAGATCTGCATGGCTACAATGAGGAAGAAGATGATGACTTGTATGACATTGAAGATGATATCATCTACACTCAGGACTTCACAGTACCAGGTAGGAGAGAATGCTGTGGGTAGAGCAGAAGCAGTGCTTTTTTTTGTGTGTGTGGCTGGATTTGGGGTTTCTTTTTTTTTTCCCCCCCATATTTTTTTTGCTTTTCCTAAAACATTTTAGGAAAGGCCTCTCAAGGTCTGAATAAGGAAAGGCCTCTCAAGGTCTGAATAAGGAAAGGCCTCTCAAGGTCTGAATGATCCTTTCAGCAGCAGAGGGGACTATTGATTATGGAACGGCGCGAGTGACGCACAGCCAGCGAGCCGCGGTGCTCCGGATGCCTCGGTCCTTTCTTTGATCACCAGGATGCCCCTTCCTGTGCGTTACCCGTGTGCCAGTTCCTGTCCTCCATCCAATAATAGCTCGCTCGGTTGTTCAGCACGTTTAATTCTTCTGGCTGGAGGTGTTTTGGAGCAGAGCTCTCGGGTGACTCAGTGTCCAGAGGAGAGGGCACATCTGGGAAGGGTGCTCGTAGCCGTACGCACCCAGCCCCCGGTTCTGCTCCGTGCTCAGTGCCTGTCCACTTGCAGAACTGCTGCTTTATTAGGGATTTCCTGTTGTTTTAAGGTAAAAAAAAAAAAAACCAACCCAGTAAGTAGCAGGGCAGGTGTGGTTTTAACCACACAGCTCTGCCAGAGCAGCGGTGATCACAGCCCTTCCTTCCTCTGCCTCGCCGTACCCGGGGGCTGCGTGGCCGCTGGTGAGGCTGATGGTGCACTTGGGAGGCTTCAGCACAGCCTGGTTGAAGGTACCCTCCACCAGCCTTTCCTTGGGAGCAGCAAATCCCTCGTTTATCATAGGTTTCTGTAGGAATAGAATTTCTGTAGTCCAACCCTACCCAAGCTGCTCTGGTTCTTCCTTGATGATGGCGTGGTTGGCTTCTGGGAGCCCGAGCGAAAGCAAGCTCTGGTTTTATCAAATCTCACACCTGAAGACCTTGGGTTTTCTCTTGGCTTAGTCAGAAATTGCTTTTTTTTTTTGGGGCACTGTGATGGGAGAGTAAAATATCAGGCCTTGAATTGTAAGAAGCTGTACCCAGTGCTCACAACTTCTTTGGGAACCACCTCGAAACGAGGTTGGGCTCGGAGGGGAGAAGGGGAGCGGCCGCTTCCAGCCCGCCCTGCTGTACGACGTCCTCGGGCCCCGGGTGCTGGGCCGAGCAGAGCTGGAGGTGGGGCAGAGGTGGAACCTGCCAGGATGAAGGCAGCCTCGTCAAAGGGACGTGGGTCTGGTTCCAAGTGCTGATTCACTGGTGACACTCGGGTAATTTCTAACCTTTTCAAAGAGAACTAATGTCCCGGTGCCAGCTGGGTGACCTGCAGAGCTCTCTCCTTTGCTCTCTCCTTACAACCCGCAGAGTTTTGTGCTAGAACCTGACCAGGCCAGGCCTTTCCCCACAGCTCAGTGGAGCCTTTCTGAGAGGAGGGATCCTCTTCAAAACGCAACGGACTCGCTGAAGGACACACTTGGTTGCTAGGGCCTTGCTAAGTGCTGAAGTAGGGGAGAAGGGGGCTTGCCAGATGTGTTCCCTGTTGTCAGGGGTTAGATGTTCCCCTCTGAGAGAGCTCTGGCCAGGAACAGCCCATGGGTAGGTGCCCGAGACCTGATTCTGCAGCAGTGTTGGGGCTGGAAGCCCCATTGCAGACAGTGGGGCCTGAGCACAATGATACCAGGCTTGAAAAATCCATAACCAGCATCACTAGCATCCTGTTCTAATGCTGCATTTTCCTTTCTGAGCTGCCTTCGAGAGGCAGAAGGACAGTGTGGTCACTCTGTGTATCCGTAACCCCCTGATGTAAAGCTCAGCCTAGACCCAAAGCCACTGCCCTCGGAGGCTTCCAGCTGGAGGCTGGAGAGTGCAGGATCATCTCCTTGCTTCACCAGGATCCTGCCTGTCTCCAGACCACTTGTGTGGTTTCCAAAGCAGGTAACTTTGCACTGCCAGGGAGTCATTCTTCGGTGCCACCCTTACCTGGCAGTGGAGCTGGACGTGCCCCACACACAGGCAGGTGACTGGGGAGGGGGGGGTTCATCTCTGGGCAGTAGGAATGAGGATGAGGAAGGAGCCCGGGGTGGGTGCAGTCGGCTCCGCTGGGTTTGCAGCTGCCTGGAGAATAAATATTCTAGTTTGGGCTTATGGTTTTTCTTTTTTTTTAAACCAAGTCTTCCTGCAGGACCCTTCTGAACTTGCTCAGCCTTACAGGAGTGTTCATTTCTAACAGGGGCCCTGGATTAAAAAAAAAAAAGGAAAAAAAAAAAACCCACCCACCCTTGTAAACGACTGATGCAGTTCAGTTGTGTCTTTGCTGGGCAGCCAGAGCTGAGAGCAGGTGACTCAGAGCTGGCAGTGGGTGTCGGGTTTGGGAGGGGAGCGAGGGAACCTCATGAAATCCTTTCTCCTTCGGGGGCAGAAGGGGCTCGGCGAAACGCGCTCGGGATTTTTTTTTTTCCAGGGGTTATTTAAAGATTGCCGTGGCTCTGGAGGGGGCGTTGGATGTTCCGTGCCCCCCGGGTCAGTGGGTGTTAAACATCTCAGAGGACGGTGGCACGGAGCACGTGCCAGAGCATCCTCTCCAGCACCGGCTGCGGTGGACGGACCCGAGCATCTTGCTCCTTGCTTTGCTTTTTTCTTTTGTGCTGCCTTTCAGATTTAAAAGGCTGGGCTCTGCTTTTTCCTCCCCTCCCTCAGCCAGCCCTGCAGAGGCAAATGGCTGCGTGGCTCCTGAGGTTCTACTTTTCATTTTCCTCCCTTCCCTGTTCTCGGGCTGGAAAATAAAGCTGGGACTGGAGGCTTGAAGTAGAGCCTGGCGCTCCAAAGGCTGCGTTTCTACCCTCCTGTCACCCACATGCGCTGGGCTCCGACGACCCCGGCCGTCGGAAAGCTCTCCGGGGCTTTATTCCCAAACCTTTCCCTGTGCCTCGGAGTCAGCTGGATGGAGCCGTCGGGGAAGGGGAGCCGGCAGCAAGGACGAGCGCGCGCGTTCTCGGCGCCACGCTCGTATTTTTAGCCCCGTTGGGGCGGTACCGGGTTCAGGTGGGATGTGCCTGCTCCGGCAGACGCGGTGCTGGGTCACTGGCTTCCGCGTGGGCAGGCAGTTGCCAAGACTTCAGCCCATGTTGGATTTTTTTTTTTTTATTTTCATTAATTTGAACGTCAGCAACTGTCATTGGTGAAGGAGGTAAAATTAGCGCCTGCAATTTCCCCCCTCCCTCCCTCCTCTCCATAATAGACTCCCGGGACTGTGCTTTTGAGGCAGGGTGAGAGGGGGAGGAGGGAAGAGTCACACGAAAGACAAATGAACTGTTTGGATATTTTATTTTCTTTTTTTTTTCCCCCCTCCCCAGTCAGAAATGTTAATTGACTTGGCCTGAGCTCAGCCGAGGGAGGGGGAGGATGAGTGTTCAGCTCTGCTCTCCGTGAGGTTATTTGAGGCTCTGCAGACGGGCGGTTGGGAGGTGGGAGAAGGGGAAACAACGTGAACTCTGGGGGGTCTAGAGGGGCTGTGCTGCTCTGGGGCTGCAGCCTGACCCCCAGCAAGCTGCTCTGGGGAGACCCCAGCCCCAGGGGAGCTCTGGGACCAGTGTGTCCCTCTCTTCTGCAGGGGCTTTTAGCCCTTCCTAGCGAGGGCAGAATTGCCCTGCAACAGGGGGATCCATCCCGCGTGTGATGGAGGAACTGTGTCCAGCTCTGTGGCCCCCAGCAGAGACAGGGACCTGGTGGAGCAGGGCCAGAGGAGCCCCAGCGATGCTGGGAGGGCTGGAACCCCTCTGCTGGGAGCCAGGCTGGGAGAGCTGGGGGGGTTCAGCCTGCAGAGGAGAAGGCTCCGGGGAAACCTTCTGGTGGCCTTGCAGGACTTGAAGGGGATGAAGGACGCAGCGGTACCCGGGAGGGATGCGTTGAGGCAGGGGTCCGAGGTGGGACCCCTTGTCACGTGTCCCCCTCCTGCCCGCGCTGGGCGGCGGTGGGGTGAGGGTTGGCGCAAGCACAGGGGGATGACGTGCCCCGCTCGGCCTCGGCGGAGGAAGGATTGAGCATCCTTTAAAGAAAATTATACATAATCGTCTTAGAGCCTTCGCTTCCACTCAAACCTCTGAGTCATAACTGAAGGGCTCTGGAGCGTGACGTTCCTGCTGGAAGGAAATTGCCTCGGCCGGATCCGGTCGGGGGGGAGCCGGGAACCTGACGAATCCTCTCAGCCCTGGGGGGATGCACCGAGTTCCCCGTGGGAGCTGGGCTGCTGTCCTGTCCCCTCCCGCACTGGGGAGGCCTTTTGTCACCCCCCGGGTGGGTGGATGTGACCTGAGCACCATCCAGATACCTCTGGAAATGGTTCTTCATCCGCTCTGCTGAGTCACGGAGGAGAGGGGCTGGGCTCCCATCTGGCTGTCCCCTCCGGGGTCACTGCCTGGAGCTGCTTCAGGCTGGGGAGTCTCCTTCTCCGGAGACATCCACGACCCACCTGGACACGTTCCTGTGTGACCCACCCTAGGTGGCCCTGCTCTGGCAGGGGGGTTGGACTCGATGGTCTCTGGAAGTCCCTTCCAACCCCCACTGTTCTGTGATGCTGAGGTCTGGGCTGGCCCTGCCTGGGGTTCGCTCTCGCTGCCTCGGGGTTTCTTTGCTCTCACGTGGACCACTGACTGCTGTGTGCTGGGGAAATGGGGGTAAAACCAGTCCCAGCTGGGAACTGGGGAGCGAGGGGCAGCCTCGACCTCCCTGCTTCACGCATCATCCCCCTTGGGCCGCCTCTCCCGGGCGTAGAAAGGGGCTCTGCCCTCCCCGGGGAGCAGCGGGCGATGGCGCGGGGGCCACCTCCTCTTCCTCACCTCCTCCCTTGCCTTGCAGGACAGGTGCCTGAGGAGGAGGAGGGAGGGCAGAACGGGCAGAGCCGAGGCAAAGGGCTGCCCAAGGCCGTGTGCATGAACGGGACGGAGCCGGGACAGCTGAGCACCAAATCCAAGGGCGAGCGGCGGGCGAGCGCCTCGTCCAACCCCTCCCGCAAGGCCTGCTCTGCCAGCAGCAAGATCCGCAAGCTCTCCACCTGCAAGCAGCAGTGAGGTGGGACCCCCCACCCCCCACCCCGGCACACAGGTACAACCTGGGGAGACCTTCTGGGGCCTTTCAGGAAGATGGGGACAGAGTTTTGAGGAGTCCCTGTTGGGAAGGACAAGGGGTGATGGGGTTAAACTCAGAGAGGGAGATTCAGACTGGAGAGAAGGAGAAATTGTTGGTGCTGAGGGTGGGGAGAGCCTGTGCCAGGCTGCCCAGAGAGGTGGTGGCTACCCCATCCCTGGCACCATTGCAGGGGAGGCTGCCTGGGGCTCTGAGCACCCTGCTCTAGGTGCAGATGGCCCTGCTCCCTGCAGGGGGGTGGACCAGATGAGCTTGGAAGGTCCTTCCCACCCAAACCCGTCTGGGATTCTGTAGCCCCAGGTCTGGGTCCTGAGCATCCCACTGCAGATGGCCCTAGCAGCCAGAGCCCGGATCTCCTGCAGTGCTGGGGGGGTGCAGAGCCCAGTGGGGACCCCCATGTGCTCCCTCCTCCCTGCTCTGCTGCCTGGCTCTGCTCTACCCCCTCCTTCCAAGCTGCTGCTGCGTCAGGCGAGCGCTGCTGTCGTCATCCTTTTCCCCCTCCTGGGCTGTATCGTGACAACCCCTTTTCCTGGCACTGGAGTCCCCCCCGCTTTCTCCCCTGCTCTGCTCCCGGCTGCGGGAGCACAAATCCTGCTGCATGCAGAGGAGCTGGGCTGCAGTGGGATGCTGAACACCGGGATGCTGAAAGGACCCCCTGCCCCGGGAGGTGACAGTGTCACCCGCAGCCAAGCCCGTGCCACCCCCAAGCCCCTTCCTCTCCCAGTGATGGGGGGGAGCCGAGGACCCTCCCTGCTTCTCCCTCCTCCTCCCGGCTCTTTCCGCAGCCCTGTCCCCTCTTCCCACCCCTCATTCATAACTGAGCCAGCAGTGACTCATGTTCCCAGCTCATCCACCCCCGGCCGCAGCTCCCGCGTCACCGGCCCCTCCGTGGGGCTGAGGCTCCGTTATCTCTCTGGATCACGACCAGCTTCGCTTGGTGTGAAAGAAAACCAGAAATAAATAAAAAAAAGAGAAGGTTTTGTTCCTCCCCCCCCAACCCTGCACATCCCCTTCTGCCAGCTTTTCATCTTTAATTCATGGCTGCCAGTGAGTCACCTGCACCGGGAGTTACTGGGGCCGCAGCAAATGCCTCGGATGCGGGGCTCCCCCCGGGGAGCTGCGGATCCTCCGGCCCCTGCCCGCTCGGGTACCCCCACGGCCTGGGGGTCCCGGGGAGGGTCCCTCAGGGTGCCTGGCCCTGGCTCAGGAGCTGCCTCTGCTTCCCAGGGAGGGTCCCTCAGGGTGCCCGGCCCTGCCTCAGGAGCTGCCTCCACTTCCCACACGGATTTCGGGGGTGACTGGGGTGGAAACCACCAGTTCCTGCTCTGCCCCCCCCCTCCCAAAAAAAAATCAGCACCTTAAAACCTTTGCATTCAAAAATCGCATCCTGTTCCTCGGTGTAAATGATGTTTTACCCC
>JANVCC010000071.1:2785843-2799040 GCA_025345505.1 Todiramphus chloris collaris
CCCCGAGCCCTGCCTGCACCGAGCTCTGCCTGTACCGGCCCTGCCTGCACTGCCCCTGCCTGCCCTGAGCCCTGCCTGCACCGAGCCCTGCCTGCACCGCCCCTGCCTGCCCCGGCCCTGCCTGCCCTGCCCCTGCCTGCACCGAGCCCTGCCTGCACCGGCCCTGCCTGCACCAAGCTCTGCCTGTACTGCCCTGACTGCACTGAGCCCCTGATTCAGTACCAGCCCTGCCTGTACCATCCCTGCCTGTACCGAGCTCTGCCTGTACCGGCCCTGCCTGCACTGAGCCCCTGATTCGGTACCAGCCCTGCCTGTACTGCCCCTGCCTGCACCGAGCTCTGCCTGCACGGAGCTCTGGCTGCACCACAGCCCAGCCCACCGCACGGCCCTGCCCGCACCGGCCCTGCCTGCACCGGCCCTGAGCCCTGCCTGCCCCACGGTCCCTGCCCGCACCGGCCCCTCCCGCCCCGGGCGCCCCCGGCAGCGCTGGCGGGTCAGCACCCCCATCGACGGGGGAACTACAACTCCCAGAACCCCCCGCGAGGGGCGGGGGAAGCTCACCCTGCGATCGCCACTTCCGTCACCCGCCCAGCGCCCCACGGGCCCTGTAGTCGCGCGGCGGCGCGGGGCACGCCGGGAGCTGTAGTCCCGTCCCGGCCCCGCCCCTCCCGGCCCCGCCCCGCGCCGCCCGCTCGCCCTTGCCCGCCGCCGCCGCCGCCATGTTCCGTGCCCGCCGCCTCCTCCTCCGCCTCGCTGCCCGCCGGCCGCTGCCGCCCCAAGCCCGCGGCTATGCCGAGCCCGCCGCCGGGCCGACCCCCATGGCCTTCACCTTCGCCTCGCCCACGCAGGTAGCCCGCGGGCCCGGCCGAACCGGGACCTTCCCGTGCCGCGGGCCCCGCCGGGGTGGCTGTGCCCGGGGCGGGAGCGAGCACCCGGGGCGGGCCGAAGGGGGCCCGGGGAGGAGCGGCGGTGGAGCTGGGGACGGGGCCCCCGGACCTGGGAGCGAGCGGAGGGGCTGGGCCGGGGGCTGCCCGGGGCTCCCCGCGGCTCTCGCCGGCCCTGACCTTGGCCCCGACCTCGGCCCCGCCGCTGCCGAGCGCCCCTCGCCGCCCCTTTCTCTGCCCGCCCGGGGCCCGCTGCAGCTCTGCCGGAGCCCGCGGGGGGACGTTCTTGCTCTTCCAGCCCCGGCCCTTCCCCGGCAGCCGCTGTCCGGGCCCAGCCGGCCCGCTGCGCCTTCTTGGCCCCGTTCCCGGATCGCCCGAGGCCGTGGGGGCAGCCGGGCTGTGCCCTCTCCCCGGGGCAGGGCGCTCAGGACCCGGGTGCGGTGTCCCAAGGCAGGGGTCGTGCAGGGGTTGGGGCAGAGACGGGAGCTCCCAGCGGGCTGCCCGCCTGCGCCCGTCGCCTCTCACCCGCTCCCCTCGTCGTGTCTCTGTGCGCTGCTCGCACCCAGTGCTTGCCCACTCCCTTTGCCAGGACCCTTCCTCCAGAGCCTAGCCCTGCTCCCACCTTCTGATGGTTTAGGCTGCTCTGGTCACACCTCCCCGAGCCCTCAGGGTGGGAGTGGGGTGCCCACCTTGGCTCACCGGTGTCTGTGAGGCCACCTCTCTGCGACCCTTGGTGGGGACCGTTCCCATCGGCGCTGCCCTCCCCTTCCAGGTGTTTTACAACGGTGCCAACGTGAAGCAGGTGGATGTGCCCACGCTGACCGGCTCCTTTGGTATCCTGGCCTCCCACGTCCCCACCCTGCAGGTCCTCAAGCCGGGTGTCGTGACAGTCTACGCTGAGGACGGCACGGCCACCAAGTACTTCGGTAAGTCGAGCCAGTGGAGCTGGGGAAGGGCAGACAGCGCGTGGGCAGGGGTCTCACACCGGTCGAGGTGTGCCCTGCTGAGCTTCCAGGGGGTTCTGCTTTCCCGAAGCCTGCCTTGGAAGATGGCTTGGATTAGAGGGTCTCCAGAGCTCTCTTCCTACTCCCCTCATTCCGTGATACGGAGCTCGGCCGTGCGCTAGGCTCAGATTTTCTCGGCTCTGCACAGAGTCCCTGACTGTAGCTTCTTCCCTGGGAGGAGATGGATCCGTGTGGGACTTAGGAGGGTGTCAAGGTTTTGTTTCAGCCAAGGGATGGTGGAGGCTCTGGGGATGAGCTCCCCGCCGGTGGCCCTGCCTGACCCGGCCCCACTGTCGTCCCCTCGCAGTGAGCAGCGGCTCCGTCACCGTCCACGCCGACTCCAGCGTGCAGGTGCTGGCGGAGGAGGCGGTGACGATGGACATGCTGGATCTGGCGGTGAGTGTCCCGCTCCCCAGGCTCCCTCCTGGCTCTGGAGCTTCCCGTGGCTCTGGCAATCGTGGCCAGACCCAGGGCTGTGCCTTCACTCCCCAGCAGCACCCACTGGTCCCCTGATTGGGATCGAGGGCTTGGGGCTCAGAGTGGAAGTCACATGGGTGTTAACCCTTCTCCAGGCCACCTTGGACAGATGCTGGCCTTGCCTCTCCCCACCCCTTCCTGCCTGGGGAACCGTTTTTTCCCCATCAAGGCTCGTTGATAAGGGGTCTGCGGGTGTGTGGGGCCCCCTGTGTGGGGGGAGGCCTGCAGTGAAGGGAAAGGGGTGACTCGGGGGCTGCAGGACAAGTCTCCTGTGCTGCGGTGGCCTCTGGGTGACACATTCCTCGTGCCTTTGTGTTCAGACCGCAAAATCAAACCTGGAGAAGGCTGTTTCAGAGATGGCCGCGGCGTCTGATGAAGCGGCTAAAGCAGAAGCTCAGATCAAAGTAGAAGCTAACGAAGCCCTTGTAAAAGCCCTGGAGTAATTAAGGTAAGTGTCACCTCTGTCCCAGGGGAGGCTCCCAACCCTGCTCTGGGGACAAGCCCCTGCCCCGTGCGTCAGGAGCTTCCCGTGGCTGCAACTGGACCTGCTGGGGGTAGTCGAGGGTTGGTTTCAGGGTTTCAGAGAGGAGCTGGCCCTTCCTTTGGGCCCCCTTCCTAAGGGGCTCGTGGAGAACCTTGGGATGGCAGCAGGGCCAGGCTGAATGCCCGGGGCTCTGGAGGCAGAGTGATACGTGGCTTCTGCCCCGTGTGCACTCAGAAAACAAACAGCTCCTGTCTCAGGGGGGAGGCAAGCCTGGGCTGCTACCCCGGGACCCCTTTTCCCTCTGCCCTGCTAAGACTGCTCCTCATCCCTCTTCCCACGTGCTGCCAGTTGGGAGAGTTACTCCATGTGCTCTACAAGGCGGGTGAGTCACCCAGAGCCTCTCTGCTCCTGATCTCTGGTCCCTCTGCTCTTTGGCCTGTGAGGTTGCAGCCCGGAGAGCCGGTGCCTCGTGTTTACCCTCGGTGCTTTAAAAGCCTGAGCCAGGGCCGAGCGCTCGGAGCAGAATCCACCCCCCACTCCAACAAAGCGTCTCCGCTTCTGTGTGTTGCAGGAATCCCACCGTCGATGGCGAGAAACCCCCAGCCTGTCCTCCCTGTCCTGGTTTCCCCGAGGCTACAGATGGTGCGGGACGGACGGAGGCGGAGAAAACGCTGCGCTCGATTAAAAGGAAATGTAATCCCGGCTCGTAGCCCCTCGCCTTCTTCTGAGGCAGCAAGTGGCAGCTTGTGCTGGTGGCAGGGTGTCCGGGGAGGGGGTTCCTGCTCCACGCCCCCGGGGCACCGTTGCTTGGGGAAGGTGAACCCCCAGCCCTGCCCTGGGGTTCAGCTGGGCATTCCCATGGGAGACTCAGCAGCAGGAGGCTTATCAAGCAGATTTCATAACTCCCTGCCTGTATTGTCGGCCTCCTCCACCTCCAGTAACCCGCTGGGACAGCAGGATCACGGCGGTGTGGGAGGAGGCAGCCCCATCCCGGCTCTTGCTGCAGGAATTTCACGTCGGCTGGGACATTTCTTCCTGGTACTTCTTGCTGCCCAGGCTCAGAACCCTTCCCCCGTCGTGCGTTTCCCCTGCGCATGGCACAGAGCTGGGGAGATCTTCCCCTGCTCCTGGGAGGGGGATGCGGGTGCCGTACACGGTGGGAATCGTAGGTGATGCTCTGCTGAAGCTGCTGCTTGCCCAGGGTGGGGAGCTCAGCCATGGAGGCTGTTCTGGACTCCTCGGGACTGGGAGGTGCTGGTGTGCCCGCGGTGAGCTTGCTGGTCCCCACGAGCCTCCAGACCGGGCAGCGCTGCTGGGAAGGAGCAGGTTCGTGCAAGGGGCCGGTTCCGCCTGCACCAGCCGCCCGAGGACGCGTCTCTTGCCAGCGGCACCATCTGCTGCCAGGCTCCTCGCTCGGCGTGTCCTCCCCACGCCTCCCCGCCAGGGATTCCAACTTCCCTCTGTGGAGCAAATCCCCTCCCCAGCAACCTGCGCTTGCCGGCCAAGGTGGCCGCTGGCCCCTGGGCACACGTTTCCAGTCCCCGTGTCTCACCCCAGTCCCTCCACTTCGCTCCCATCCCCTTTCCCCTGCGCTCTCCCAGCCCGGGAACGTGCTTGGGCTCCTCTGCGTGGGCAGCTGCTCCAGCAAAGGTCAGCGGGCAGCGGGTCCGGCCTCCTGCCCGCCCTCCCCGCCGGCCCCCGGCTCAGCTCCCGCGGCCCCGGAGCGGGGCACGGCTATTTTCAGCGCTGCCACCCAGGATGTAATCTTGGCTGCCTCCTCGCCACCACCTCCTCTTGCTCGCTCTGTCTTTCTCCCCCCCCCTTCACAAGCGATCAAAAATAGCGCCTGTGGTGTTACATTTCTCACTCTGTAGCTTATTAAAAGCCTCCGAGTGCCTGACGCGGAGCCTATTTGAAGCTCAGCCGACTTCCCAGTTTCCGAGCTGCTCTGGTGCCTTTTTCTTCCCTTCCCTTCCCCTCCCTTTCCCTCTCTCCCCCCTCCCTTCATTTTTTTTTTTTTTTTTTTTTAAAGGTCACCCATCGCACCGTGGGTGAGCAAAGCCTCCCAAGTCAGAGCCAGCGCTAATTAAAACGCCTCGGGAATAACCGGGGCCGGGCGGCTTCGCTGCCTCTTCCGCTCGCTCCGGCGCTCGCTCCCCGCTTTCTATTTACGGCGCGCGTGTGCCGCTCTTGGACGCGCGCAGCCGCTCGCTCTGACGGAAGGTGGCTCCGGTTGGAGTCGGTTGTTGGGTTTGGGTTTGTTTTTTTTCCTGTTGTTGGGGGTTTTTTTTGTTTTGTTTTTCTTTTCATCTCCTGGAAGAGCGTTGGCGAGGCCGGGAAGCTGGGGAAGCGGCCAGCTGCTATTCTTAGGATATGGAGGGGGCAAAGTGTCTCCGTCAGCGTCCTCTCACCTCTCACCAGCTCTTCCCACTGCCTCCCACCAGTGCCAGGGATCCGGCTGTGTCCCCTCGCAGGGTTCCTCTGGACGGGCTCTCCGGGGCGTGACGCCTGCTGGGACTTGTAGTCTGAGTTTGGGGAGAGCAAGGAGGGGTGGCCGAGGGCCCAGGGGGGATGGCCACGTCCCCGCTGTGGCACAGGAGCTGCTCTTCCCCCTGGGCAGGGGCTCTCCTGGGCTTTTTCCTCAATCCTGCTCTGCCCTTCCCCCTGGCACTGCCAGGCAGGACCAGCGTGGTGCTGGGTGGTTGTGTCATTTTTAGAGCCATCCCCCCTCTGACTTCCTTCCCTCACTGGAGATGGACCTGGGGGGCTTTCAGTCATGTTTGCCCCCCTCCTCTACCTCCTCACCCTGCACCAGAGATGGGGGGCACAGGGGGCACCCCCAGGCTCCATGCTCCCCCTCACAGCCCAGCCTGGTCCCCACAGGGTCCCTCCCGGTGCAGCCTCGGCTCTCAGCCCCTCACCTGCCTCTGTCCTTTCCCCGGGATCTGGGTCTGGCAGAGCAGCGCTCTGAGTCGCTCTCCTCCCCCGGCTCTCCGCCGCGCTGAGCTCTCGCTCCCTCTGCCCACGCCGGCAGCCACCATCAGTCACGTCCCGCTGGATGCCACCGAAACCTTCTGGCTCTGCTCGGCGCAGGAGACGCGGCTGCGGCTGGGCCGGGGGCGAAACCCTTCCCAGCTCCCGGTGCTGCGGAGACCAACCCGGCTGGGGCCACCTCGGGGGTCGAGCCCCCCGCCTGGACCATCCCTGGTGTGATTCAGGGGGCGAATTGTTCTTTTCCTCCCCAAACCAGCCTGGCTCAGGGGGGGCAGTGGGGGCAACGGTGACATCCCCGCAGTGCCAGCCCGTGCCCTCACTGGGGTGAAAGGTTCCCCGATGCTGGTTTGGGTGGTGGGTTCTGGGACAGCCACCTCGGTCCCCACGCAGGGCAGAGGGACATGGGGCCGTTCCGGGGAGCCCGGGAGCTGTTTGTCTTCGGCTTCAGGGTGGGGTGGGTGTGCGAGGGCAGCGTGAACGGGCAGGAGGGAAGGGCTGCCTGGAAAACGGCATCGCCCTCCATCCCCCCCGCCTCCCTTTCCACCAGCGAGGCCTTTCGCCCATGACTTGCGTCTTCTGCTGCCAGATGGAGGGTGGGGAGCCGGGCCGGGAGCGCTCGGAAAGTGAAGCATCACCGTTCCCGCCGGCGTGGCCGAAGTCCGTCTCTTCTCTTGGGGGATGATTTCCGAGCGGGGCTGAGCTCTTGCCATCCCCAACGTCCCGCTGCCGCCGTCCCCTCCCCGCGCTTGGGCCACGTGGCGTTTCCACCGTCCCACCCAGAACCCGAATGCAGGGGAAAGGTTCAAGCTCTGGTCTCTCTGCAGGAAAAACAAAGCCCGGAGCCCACCGCAGCCCCGGGACTCCCCGGGTTCCCGGCGGGATTGACTCATCCGGCAGAGCCGCCCCTTTCCCTGCCCAAACCCACGGCGCTGGGGATGCTGCCCGGTGTTGTTACCTGCAGCGCGACACCAGGGGCTGCCCCCCACCCCTCGTCCCCATCGGTGGCACCCACTGCCCTGGGGGGGCTGCGGGAGGTGGGGGGTAGCCCTACTCACAGCATCCCCCCCCCCAAAGGCATTTGGGGAGCCCCGGGGCTGGGCAACCTCCTGCCAAGGCTTTGTGGCCCCCGGGTCAGCCCCCGTGGCCATGGGTCGCTGCCCACGGCCCCGCTCCCGGCATGGGAAGGTCAGCAGAGGCTCCGCGCGCTGCCAGCGCCAGCCCGGCCGTGTCCTTGGGCCACGTTGCCCTTGGGTGGCTGGAAGGCCGTATCCTCGCAACTTCCTTCTCCGGGGGGGAGCGTCGCTGTAATGATTAACCCGCCCTGCGTTAATCCTTCCATCCTGCAACCTTTTTCCTCTCCGTTTCCAGCGCTGGAAAATGCTCTTCTTCCGCTGACCTCCCACACACGCGGCCCTCGTGGTGGGAGCGTGGCAGAGCTCGGGGGAAAAAAATCACCGTGGGCAGGGGACCTGAGCTCCAGGGAGCAGCGCTGGGCAGGATCCGGCCCGGCCGTGGCCCATTTCTGGGGTGATTTACCGGCAGATGGCGGTGGAGCCGTCGCCCCACCGAGCCTCCCACCCCAAAACCTGGGCGCGGGAGCGAGTGCCGACGGCTGTTGCGGAGGGCGGGTGTTGTAGCCAGCAGGATGGTGCTTGTCGTGCAGCTCCTGGGCCAGCAGCCTTGCAGCACGGTGCTGGCGAGCGCAGCAAACCCTTGGCCCGGGGCGTGTTCTCTCTTGGGGAAACTGAGGCACGGATGGGGAAAGCCGCTGGCAGGGGATGGAGGCATGGGAATCCCAGCCCCTGCTGCTGCGCTCTGCTGCTCGGGGGGGTGGGGGGAAGGTGCCAGTCCTGTGGGTGTCCCCCCCCCCGGGGGGCTGCCGTGGTCAGGCGAGGGGCAGGGGGGGTGGCACGTTGCCCTGGGGTCCCAGGTGCTTTGGCAGGGGCTCGGCAAGCCCCGGAGGCCGCGGCCGCAGCCCTCTCTCGGGGCAACCTGGGCCTTGCTGGAGCCGGCCCAAAGCCGTGGGGTGCACGGAGGGGGTCTGAACAAAACCCCCTCCCACTGCCCACCCCCTCGCCCCCCAGCCTGGGCCACGACCCGCGCAGGGCAAGGGGGAGGCCGGGGAGGAAGCGGCTGCCAGCTGGGCTCCGGGCCGGCTACAAAGGCGGCCCAGAGAGCCCGAGCGGAATGAGGTGGCATCCGTCCAGGTTCCCACGGCGGCCCCGGTGCAGAAAATACACCCGGAGCTGGTGGCGGTTGCCACAGCGATGGGCTGGGTGCCACAGCGATGGGCTGGGTGCCACGCCGCGGGGGGAGGCACAGCCCCGGACCCAGGTGTGCGGGCACCGGACCCCGGCACGGGGCGCTGGGAGCATCGTGGGGCGCTGGAACTGGGCGCTGGCGGGAACCAAAGGCTCCTGCCCCGGTTCTCGCTGCCCCCGCCTGCCTTTGAAGTGTCGGGACTTCGCCCTTGGTAAAGCTGGGAGGTTCCCAAGGAGTTCCTGGCTGGAACCCAGCATCCAGCACCCAGGCACCCCAGCCTGAGCCCCCGCCAGCCCTGGGGCTCCCCGCGCCGCTCGGTTCCCTTTGCCAAGCTGCAGCCAGAAGGCTCCAAAACCCCCCACGGGCTCCCCGGTTCCTGGTGGGGCTGGAGGGGAGGAAGCGGCAGCAGCCGGCCCCGCTGTCGGGCTCTTCCTGGCGGGGCTGGCGCCGGGCTGGGGCCCGGGGTGGGGAGGGGAAGCCGAGGGGGGCTGCCCTCCGGGATGCCCCGGTATGCAGCAGGGAGGAGGAGATGGCAGCGCCTTCATCCCCTCTCCCTCGAAGGCAGCCCATGTGCCGAGCCGGGTGTAAATAGCAGGGATTGAGGTCTGGCGTGACGCTGGAGTCACTTCTGCCACCGCCACCTTGGGTGTCCCCGCTGCCCCGCGGGACCTCAATGGGGTCATTGTGCACCGCGGCTCCGCAGAGCACGTCCCGAGCAGCTGCTGAATTTGACCCCCGTCTGCTTCCCCGCCGGGTCAGGGCACCGTGGGGCTCCGGGTGCCCCGCGCGGGGAGGGTGAAGGCCACGCGCGAGGGAAGCGATGGCTTCTTGCCATCCCCCCATCCCCACCTGGCCTTGCTGGCCGGCTCTGTCCTGGCCTTGACACCCCCTCCCTGCCCGGGCAGCGCCGGCAGCTGCTCTGGAGCGTAATGATGGGGTGTGCCCGCCCGCCCGCCCGCCTGCCCCGGGGTGGAGAGCGGCGCGGGAGGCTCCTGCCACCCAGCAAGACGAGGCCGGCCGGGCGCAACGCTTCCCTGCCTGCAGCCCGAGCGGCCACGCCTGTGTGGGCTGAGCGGACCCCGCTGCCACCCTGACGCCCGGCACAACCAGCTCCTTCGCGTCCCGGGCGCCCGCGGACAGGCTGCTGCAGGCAGGGCCCCCCCGGGCCAGGCAGGTGCAGGGTGTCGGGGAGCGCCCGGCGTGGTTGGGGGGGATGCAGGGGGCCAGGATGAGCCGGAGCTGCCTCCGTCCCCGCTGCACCTGGGAGAACCGGGGGATGGAGGGGCTGGGACCCTGTCCCCCACTCCCCCTCGCTGGGGGCTTTCCGGGTGCGGGATGTCCCTGCTGGCCCCTTGTCGCTTCCCCGCATTGTGTCCCCCGTCCGGCCCCGTATCCTGTCTTGGTCCCAGCCCGGACCCCAGCTGGCTGCAGCCCCCGCGCCCCCTTTGGCAGCCGGGGCACCCCAAGGGCACTGGGACAGGCTGTGAAACAGCCCCGGCAGCTCATGGGGGCAACGTGGGGAGGGAGGACCGTGGGAAAAGCACCCCATCTGCTCTCACCGTGCTTGGGCTGCTTTACACCCCTGCACCAGTTTGGGGAGGAAGGGCCAGCCATGCTGCAGCCCCCCCTCCCAGTACCATGGGATGCAGGAGCAACAGGCATCCTGGGACCTGCTGTGGGGGGACTGGGGCAGCTCTGCAGGGTGGGGGGCTGGCGGGCTGTGGGTACCTGCTCCAGGAGGAGCAGAGAGCTCACAGCAAAAACTTCCCATGGATAAGAATCTGGCCGTGATGCGCACAACACGGGGTCCTGGCCAGGAGCTTTCGGAATTCACCTGGGATTCAGCAAATGTCTGGAGGGGAAGGGAAGAAACTGTAGCTGGGGGTTTAACGTGCAGCATTTTCCTTTGGAAATGCATCTCCCATAACCCGGGAGCTGATGCTTCTCGCTTTGAAGGCCACTGGGAGAAGCGCAGGCAGTGCTGGGGCTGCTGCAGAAGGAGGTTTTCTTTAGCTTTTGATCAGCTCCCGTTTGGCCCGGCATCCACCAGGCACAAGCAGCTCCCGCGTCGCTCGGTTTCCACTGAAGCAGTAGCGATGGTGCTGCGTTTTCAGTTCCTGGGTGCTGAGGGGCTCAGCGGGGCGGGGACTGGTGGGGGCCGTGCTGCCCAGGGAGGGTGGCGGAGGTTACCCAAGAGCCCTGCTCTGCTGATGCTCCCAAAACCACAGATGATCTAATCTTCTCAGCCTAACCTATCGCTGCCATATCACATTTCCCCTCAAAACCTAACCCTACAGAGAGCACTCGATGCCATCCTGGCCCCACCAGTGCTCTTGCTCCTTCCGGCCCCACGTGGCACTGAGCTCCAGAGCAGGATGGGAGCCCAGGAGCTGCTCTGTGCCGGCCACCCCAAAACACTGGGACCTTGTCTGGTGGACAATCGCAGCCTTGGTGTGAATCCCACTGCACCAAACCCCTCCCCGGGGTCAGATTCTGGTCAATAATTGCACCCTGTAAAGGAAGGGAGGCAGAAGAGTGAGGAAGGCAGGAGGAGAGCCCCAGCACAGCACTTCCATCTTCCTCCCTGGCACAAGCACCTTGAGCTCTTTCATCCCCGCAACTACCGCAGTTGGGGAGCTCCAGTACCTGCCCAGCGGGTGCTGGAGCCCTGTGGTCCATGCCTGCTGGAGGGGCCGCCTGCCCAGCAGCATCCCAGGATGCTCTCGGCTTTGCCCGGTCAAGGAGCTGGAGGCACATCCAGCTTTGGCTCCAGGCTCTCCAGGCAGTGGAGTCTGGTCAGGCTGGGGTAGAGCCACCGTGGCCTTCGTCGGCACGTGGGGTGCCAGGGTGTGCTCCAGCCCACGTTGCCATCACGCCAGCACCCGCCCGGCACACGCGGTGTGAGCAGGCATGTTTCGGGGCAGGGCTGCACTGGCCCGGCACGGCCAAGGTCTCCGTTGGGAGCTGAAGGCGCTATGGAGAGACAAAGGTGTAATGAGGGGTTGTTGAGCTCTCTCTGATCCTTCCGCCCATTATCTAATCGGAGCAGGGCATTTAAAAGGCCACAGTGCAGAGTGAGTCACTTCCCCGGCCAGTGCCTCAGTTTCCCCGCGCCAGGGATGAGCCGGGCCGGCCTCCCCGCAGCGTGTCTGGGCGCTGGGGAATGTGGCGCAGTGGGTCCGGCCCAGGGCTGGATTCCTCTGTCTGCTCCTCGCTCCACGCTGACTCACCCCGACCCTGGGCACTGCCCCTCCTGCCACCCCCCCAACCCAGGGGGTCCCCGCTCCTAGGGAGGGTCAGGCAGGGTCAGGGGTGCTGGGACACCCCGATCCCCAAGCACCCAGCAGCACAGGGCACCGGCCAGGGGCACCCACGCCTCTACGCGTGGCCACCTCCGCCCAGCCGTGTGGCAGTGCCGGTGGCACGCGGGGTCTGGCTCTCCTCTCGGCCAGGATTTCCTGCCGCCGTTCCCAGAATAGGCTGTGGCCCCACATCCATGGGGGAGCCGCTGACCCCACACAGCTGGGAACCAGCCCCGAGCACCGCCGGGACTGGGGTCAGGCACTGGGACCCGGGGTCAGGCACTGGGAACCAGGGTCAGGCACTGGGCGAGGCGGCAGCACCAGCAGCTCATGGGACTGGTGGTGGGACTGGTGGTGGAACTGGTGGTGGAACTGGTGGCAGGACTGGTGTTGGGACTGGTGGCCATCGCCCTGCCCCAGCCATCCCTCAGTGATGCAGGGAGGGCCAGAGCAGGCGGCTCCATCGCCGTAAACAGGAACTGGTGCCGGGGGGAGCGCGCAGCCCGTGACGGGATGCGTGCGAACGGTGCGAGGCAGCGTCCGGCCTGGCCGGGTGGGAGCGTGGGTGGGGGTGGGGGTGCAGCACCCACTGGGGCGAGGGTGCAGGGGTGGGAGCGCGTGTGGCAGAGCAAGCGCGGGCACGTGGGTGTGTGTGCGTGTGCCCGTTCGGGGCGGTGCCACCAGAGGGGCTCCACACGCGTGTGCAGGGACGAGGCCAGGAGGAAGAGCCTTCCCTGGTCCCCATCCTGCCCTGGGTCAGGGTTTCCTGTGGCACAACCCTCCTGTGGGGCTCCCCTTCCTCCTTCCCGGCTTCAGCGGCTGCTTCAATGGGTGCCAGCCCTGGCAGAGGGGCAGGGGCGGTGCTGGGCTGGCCCCCTCACCCACGTCCTCACCGTCTGGTGCCGTGCCAAAGGTGCCATGGGCTTGCCGGCTGCCCTGCTGGTCCCCAGCCCCTCTGGCAGCAGCCCTGAGCCCCCCAGGGGAGGGTTGAGCAGAGGGGTGCCCGCGGCCCTGGGCTGGCAGCGTGCCCCCCGGCCGGGGTGAGGTTCCCACATTCCTGACGCGGCTCCAAGTGGAGCAGCGGGCAGGCGCGGGGTGGGGATGCCGCCGCGCTGAGTGTGCGCCCATGTGTCAGCGCGTGGGGCAGCCCAGTGGGATGTGCCACCCCACGCCGGGCCCCGGGGCCCCCGTGCCGCCATCGCCCCTGGCCCTTGGCATGGGCGCTTGGGCTCTGCAGGATCCATCCCACGTGGCCCCAGGTCTGTCTCTGCCCTTTGCGCGGGCAGGATTTGGCAGGTGCCCCGCAGGCGGTGGGGTCGGGCACCCGTGGGTGGGCTCGCTGCCTGCTGGTGCCATCTGCCACCCGGCCGTGCTCCGTGGGACCCCCTGGGCGGGGGCACCGGGCTCTCCCTGGCTATAAGGCAGGGTTGAGGGGTGAGTGCTGAGGGTGCTGCACCCCAGCTGAACACCCCAAAGTGGGGTGGACTACACCCCCCACAATGCATCGTGGGACACGCTGGCCCCTCCCCCTGTGGGGTGGCCACGGTGCATGATGGGGGGGGTAGTCCCGGGGGTGGCCAGGCTTTGGGGTCAGCTGGAGCAGGGGTGTGATGGGGTCCCAGGGTCTGTGGCCGTGGCACCGCTGCCTCTGCTCAGCTCCTGCCCACCCGGGTGATGCCCATACTGGTGGGGTGGCCTCTGCTCCCACACCAGGGGGTCCACAGACAGCCCCTGTGGTGGGAGGGGATGGGATGGGATGGGATGGGATGGGATGGGATGGGATGGGATGG
>JANVCC010000071.1:2799050-2815360 GCA_025345505.1 Todiramphus chloris collaris
GATGGGATGGGATGGGATGGGATGGGATGGGATGGGATGGGATGGGACTTTCCCCCTGATTTATGAGCTTGGGTCACCCCAGGAGTGAGGTTTGGTGTGCACCTGAGCAGGCTGCCGAAATCCCGAGTCCTTCCCCTCCCCAGGGCTGGCAACTTGCTTAAGCATTTATAATAATAATAATGATAATAACACTAATAATAATAACAACAATAACAACAACAAGCTGAGTTGTCATCTGACTCCTGGAGCCGGTGATTTAAAGCAAAACAAGAAGTGCTGCAGTGTCTGAGAAGCAGCCTCACGGTGCTGAGCTGAGACTGGGGCTGGGTCCAGCTTGAGACCCAGCTGGGAAGGAGCTTTCCAGGGCAGGGAGAGGTGCAGGGTGTCAGGGCTCTGGTTCCTCTTGGCCATGGTGGGTGGGGGTCTCTGCCCCCAGTGCTCCTCTTACCCTGTCAGGGGATGGATGTTCCAGGAGACAGAGCCAGATTCTGCCCTGTTGGGGGGTCTCATCCCCCAGCCCATGCCCAAGGGAGGGTCCTGGGCATGGCTCAAACCATTTACCCACGGTGCTGATGCAACCGCCAAGACCTTTCCTGACCCTGATTTCGACGCTTGCAACACCGCCGGCAGCACTCGGCGTGGGCTGGGGCACAGGATGGGGCTCAGGGGTACAGGGTCTGTGGTGGCAGAAGGGCAGTGGCACAGGGCAGGGCTGGACATGGCCGGTGACAAAGTCTGGGGTGTCCCCAGTTTGTCCCAGTACGGTTCTGGGCTCAAGCCTGGGCAGGAAGCAAGTTGAGGGTGATGCCCCCAGCCCCGGGGGGTTCAGCCACTGCCAGAGGATGCCAAGCAGGGCTGGGGCCAGCTGGCTTGGGCACAGCTGGGCTAATGTGCCCGTGTGCTGCTCCAGCTGGTGAGGGGGAGAGTCCAGACTGGGTGGGTGCTGGGCATGGGCTGGCAGCGTTGGGCTGGCAGTGGAGCAGAGGGCAGGGAGCTGTTCCTCTGCGTCAGTGGGGACAGAGAGCTCACCATCCCGAAGGGGACCGTGAGCTCAGGGAGCCCAGAATAGCCCTGGCACCCGGCACAGCCAAGTATGGCCCCACACCTGGGCCCGCGGTGCTGCTATATCCAGAGGGATTCGCCATCCTCCCCGGATCGGGGCCAGGCTGCTGACAGGAGCCTCTGCGATGACTCCCCCAGCCCCAGCCCTTCACGTCACGGCCGGGAGCTGCCTCATCCAGGGGACTGATGGGCACCAGCCAGCCCTGGGCTATGCTGGGGTGCCCCCTCCCCATGGGGCAGCTGGGGGTTGCCAGGCCCCCTGCATCCAGGTGCCTGCCCAAGTCACACCAGGGGTGACTTCTTCCCTGGGGCTCAGTTGGCCACAGCCAGGCCTGAGGCTGAGGTGATGGGCAGAACCCCCAGGACGTGTGGGGTGCCCCAGAGCCAGGGCACAGCAGGTGAGGCCGGGCTGGGCCCACAGTTCCAGCTGCATTGAGCCAGCAGCTGAAGTGTCCCCAAGGCTGTGACGCCCGGACACGGTGCTGAGGGTCACCAGGACACGTCCCTGAGAGCCGGGAAACACACGGAGCCAATTGTGTGTTTCTAAGGACACGCCTGGGTGTTTACAGCCCCGCCAGCGTCACCGGCACAGGCACCACCGTCCTGTCCTGCCCAAGGACACCCCGGCAGCCCCAAGCCTGGCGGAACAGGAGGGGGTTCAGTGGCAGGGGTCCATGCCCAGCTCTGTGCCAGCAGGGTGGGGATCGCCGTCTCCTTACTCACCGCGGCGAGCAATGGCTCACCTGAGCGCGCCGGGGCGACGTGAGTCACCCACCGCTCGCCACCGTGACTAAGGCTGAGCCGCTCGGCTCCGCGGGGTTCGGGGGGGAGCTGGGACCCCCCAGCCATCGTCCCCACGCCTCCCCATCGTGGCAGTGCCAGACTGGGGAGGGTGGAGGTGAAGCGGTTCGGCTGCACCCTCCTGACGGGGTGTGCCCCGCGCCAGCCCAGCCGCTGGCCCCACGCCCGTGGGAACGCTCCCACTCGCTGCCGGCGGCTCCGTGGCGAGGCCCCGGCCGGGCACTACCAGCATCGGCCCCTTCGAGGCCATGCCAGCTCTGCTCCCCGTGGGAATGGGCTGGGGGCCTGGAGAAGGAGGGAAAATGGGCCCCCCAAGTTGCAGCTCTGAGTCTTCTGCAGCTACCGGAGAGAGAAAGCCCCTTCTTCCCTCCTCTCGCCAGCTCTGCCTCAGCCCGGCGTCAGTTCTGCCCTAATCCCATGACCCGGCGCCTGCCAGGGGAATGCAGAGACTTGCGATAAAATCCCCGTTTGCCAAAGCTCTGAAATCAGGAAGGAATTCTGTTCAAAAAGGAAAAGAAAAAAAAAAAAAAAAAAAGAGGAAAAAGAGAAAGACTGCTGCCCGGGGCTGATGGGGGATTTCCCCAAAGAAGGAGGGCTGGGAAGGCTGGGAATTCCCTTCCATCCAGGGACAGGACTTCCAAGAACCAGCCCCTGAAAGAGTCAGAGCTCCCAGGTGAAGCCAGGGCCAGCAGGACTGGGCATCACCAAGGGCGGTGGAGGAGCCGGCACAATGGTCCTACCTCAAGTCCACCCTTACCCTGGGCCGTGCCCACCGGCCGGGCCCCGTGGGAAGCGTCCCGGTGGGACCCCGGGTAAGCCCCTCTCCTCCACCCCGGTGCTGCCGCCGCGGGGGCTAATCCGCAGGGCCCCGGGGTGGATAAGCGGATTGCGGGAGCTGCGTGTGGCCTGCAGCAGGATTTGTGTAGGTATTTGCTCCTTGGATCGTCTCTCCCCGAGCTGCTCAGCCATGCGGGGTTTGGAGAACGCTCCCTCTGGAGACGGCAGGAGCCTCTGATGCCGCGCGGCAATTATGCCCAAGTCTGAGTGTAGTCTTTAACGATTTATTCCCAGGGCAACACAATAAACTAAACACACAAAATCGGGGCTGCTGGGAATCCTGGAATCTCCCATCTTGGGTCTCTGGAGGCTCTGGATACCTTCAACCATACTGAAATCTGCACATCCTTCCTAAAGCACCAGCTCCCGGAGTCATGGGACTGCTGGAAGAGATGAGCTTCCTCCCAGGAAGGAGATGGAGCCGTTGCAGGGAGGGTGGCGACCGGAGAGGGTGGCAACTGGGAACAGGTCTCCTCAGGGCTGCGAGGATGTGGGGAGATGCCCCACCCTTGGGGCACAGCCCGCTTTGCCAGTGGACCCAAACAGGCCGTGCCACCAGGCAGCCGGCGCTAGAGCAGCTGCCCCAGGCCCGTGGCATCCCCTGGTCCCTTCTCACGGATCTGGGCTGAGAGCCGGGGGCTGGCAGCTGGGCCCCGCTCCCCAAGGAGATGGCTCTGGGGTGATGCCTTGTGCCCAGCACAGCCCCTCCCAGTGCACCAGCCGGAACCCTGGCAGCACGCTGGGGCCGTGGCCCCCGCAGGGGCAGCTTCACAGGCCCGGGGCTCCGCAGCTCCCGGGGAGAACAATGGCACATCCCGGCCCCAGCCCCTCTCCCAGGGACAACAATGGCAGGAGCCGGAGCTGGAGCTGCCTGAGCTCATCCCCCCACCCTGAGAGCCCGGAGGGGGCCGGGGTGGGCGGGGGGCTGCTGGCTGCTCCACAAAAGGCTCCTTCCTTCCCTCCCAGTTCCTCGTGCATGGAGGGGCCTCTCTCTCCCCCGAGATCTGCGCACACCCCAGGGGAGGCCAATCGGGAGGGGAAGAGCGGCAGCGTTTTGCAGAGAGCTCCCCCCGGGGCGCCCTTCGCTGCTGCCCCATGGAGCGGGGATGCGCAGCCCCCTCCTTGCTGCGGGCCGGCCGCCAGACCCCCGCTCCGGCTGCTCGGTGTCTCGGAGTGCCAGGGCATTGTCTGAGAGGGAGGGAAGGAGAGAGCGGGGAGTCAGGCTGGGGTCACGGAGCAGCTCCCCAGCATCCTCCCTGCCCCAGGCCGGGGGTGGCCGCCAGCGCCCTGTCCCAGGGAGGAACCGCCCAGCGACTGCTGCTCGAAGCCACCGGGGCATCACCCCCGGCACCGGCGGGACCCCAGCCCGCTGCTCCTCTGCCGCTAAAAAACTCTGTGGGGCTGAGTCCTTGTCCGGGCAGTGAAGTAGATGGTTGGGCAGAGGGAATCCCCGGGGGAGGGACGGCCCAACCTCATTATTAGACATCAGAGAGTCTCCATCGGGAGCCACTTTGAAGCTCAGTTCCCCAAAAGACCTCAACCCATCGGTTCCCTGTGCACGGACTGACTTTGACCCCGGTGACGGGGCACCCGGAGGGGGAGAGGTGTCCGGACTGTCCCCTCCCCACCGCCCGTGGAGGGCGGGTCCCCCCTGCCTGCCCTGCCCTGCCCCATGCGGCGCCGAGCTCTTGTGAGCAGTGGGGGCAGAGCTGGGACCGGGATCTCCAGAGGGGCAAAACCGGGACCCCGGGAGAGGCTCACACATCCCCCCCCCATCGCGGGGCCGAGACCGGGAGAAGGGGGACGCCGAGCCAGGACGCCGGGAGCAGGACGGGGGTCAGGGGCTGAGACCCCCCCAGGGTAGAGACTTGGGGCAGGGTGGGGGGCAAAGACCCAGGACCACCCCCCCTGGAGCAGGTGCGGCCGCGTCACCTGCGGGTCCCGCTGAGGCCGGGGCCAGTGCTGGGGCCGGTGCCGGAGCCAGGCCGGTCCCTGCCCCCGCCAGGCTCCACCCCGGGCGGTGCGGGATAAAACTTGGGGCACCTCCCCAGCAGCTTCGCGTCAGGGCTGCGCTCGGACCGGCTCCAGCGCTCGGGAGGGGGGCACGACACTGCACAGCACCGCGACCCCTCCGCTACCCCCCCTGGGACGTTTCTGAGGGTCCCGTTCTCTGTTTCTGCCGCCGGAGGCAGCTGAGCTCCAGCCGCGCCGGGGAACCGCGGGGACGCGCTCCGGGCTCGGTGAGTGGGGCCGGGGGCCGAGCTGAAGGGGGGTGGGGGGATGGGATGTGGGGGTGGTCGCCGAACCGGGGCTGCGCTCCCTCGCTGTTTCCGGAGCGCACAGAGTGGCTCCGGGGGGGACACACGGCAGGCCCCCCCCCCGGGGGGGGGGGGGGGGGGTCCCCCCCCCCCCCCCCCCCCGACCGAGACCCTCCGATGTCTCCCACTTGGGCCTTTGCCTGTCGTCGGGGCACGGGCTCCCCTCGTTCTGGCTGCCCCCGAGAGTGGCTTCCCATGGCGAGGGGTCGCCCCGCTCAGCGCCCGCCGCGGCCCCGTGCCTCGGTGTGCCGGAGTTGCGGGGTTGGGGGGGGGGAGGGGGGTTACTCGGCTGGTTCTCTCCGTACTGGCGGGCGGGCACCGACCTCGGGGCACACGGTGGCTGAGCTCCCTTGTGTCTCGGCAAGGGCTGCCCGGCTCCCCCCACCTCCTTCGCGCCCCCCCGTCCCCCCCCCCGGGCACAGGAGGCGCGGCGGGGCCGGCAGGGGGCGCCCGCCCTTTGTGCCCCCTCCCCCCCCCCCCCCCCGGACCCCCCCGGTGAGGGCGCCGGTGCCTCGGGGCTCCGCTGTAGCTGTGTCACCCCCCACCCCCCTCCCGCCCGGGCCGCAGGGTACCCGCCGCGGGATTTGAGGGTGGGGTGAGAGCGGCAGTAGTGTGTCGGTGGACTCGGGGGGCTCAGCCCCGCGCCTGGACAGTTTCCCGTAGCTGTAACGGCGTCACCGGGAGGATGACCGGGCGGGTGCGTGTGACCGGGCGGGTGTGACCAGCCGCGGGTGACTGTGCTTGTACGTCCGTGTTTCTCTCTCTGTCTCTCCCACCCCCCCCGCCCTTTCCGCTTCGGTGTCCCCGCGTCACTCGGCTCCGGGGGCTCTGGCTCCCGCCCGGCCCTGCGGGCAGTCCCCTCCCGCCGCGGCCTCCTCCGGTGCGGGGGCCGCTTACCGCCCCCGCCTGCCTGTGTCCCGTCTTCACCCTTCCGCGGCGCCCAGCCCTCCCTCCTTCCCTGCCCACTCCCCCGGGCCTTGCACGCTGAACACGGCCCCGGCGGCTCACCGGGCAGGGGCAGCCCCGCGCCCCGCCGGGTGCTCGGCGCTTGCCGGTCTGTGCCGGGACCGGCCCCGGCCCCCCCGCCCCTGCCCCGGGGCCCCTTTGTTGTGCGGCCCGGGATTATGAATGGCTCCAGGCGCGGCGCGAGGGCGCGCGGGGGGCGGTGGAGGGGGCGGGGCTAAGCGGCCGCGTGGGCGGGAGGAATCCGGCCGGGCCGCCCTCCCACCGAGCCACGTGGGGAGTGAGCGCCCGCTTTCTATTGGCCGCCGCCGCGGATGTCTGGGCGCTCGGCGCGCTCTCATTGGCTGTGGCCGCCGGAGGAGCCGGAGTGAATGAGGGCGAGGCCCCGCCCGCGGGACGTTGCTACATTGTAACTCCCCCCTCCCTCCGGTTCCCTCCCCCCCCCCCCCCCCCCCCACCGCCACCGGTCGGCGGTTCCACGGCGGTGGCAGCGGCGGCGGCTGCCGGTTCGGCGGGTCCGGCCCTAAAGAAAAGGGGGGAGCGAAGCGTCCTCCCTCCGCGCCTCCCCGCCCCTCGCCGTGGCCTCCGGGCCCGCACCCCGCCCCCAGAAACCCCGCACAGAAAGAGCGAGCGGCGGAGAGGAGAAAGAAAGGAGGCGGCGGGCAGGGCAGGCAGCAGGCAGGGCAGGCAGCGCCGCTTCCACCGTCCTCCCTCCCTCCCGCAGGCAGCCAGCGCCGCCTCCCCTCGCCCCGCGGCTCCGCCAGTAACCGGTGGAGCGGGAGGAGAACGGGAGGTTTTTTTTTTTTTTAATATATATTTTATTTATTTTGCTTGGGCCGCGGAAGGGCCCGGCCGGTGCCCGGGGATCGTCCCCCGAGCCGGAGGACTCTCGGAGGACTCGCAGCGGAGCCGGAGTTCCCGTGGGTACCGGCGGGGCGTGCGGCGGAGCGGGCCCCGCTCCCTCCTTTGTCCGCTCCCCGCGTCGCCCCCCGGCACCGACCGTCGCTTCCCCCCCCCCCTCCTCCCCTGCAGCTCGGCGGATGGACCCGCAGCCCAGCGCCAGGAGCTGCAGCCGCGGGGCTCCCGCCTGCGAGGTGGTCCCGAACGAGCCCCCCATGAACCTCTACATCAACACCACCACCGGCACCCGCTATGAGCTCTCCGTGCCCGCCGAGGAGACGGTGGAGGGGCTCAAGCGGCGGCTGTCCCAGCGCCTCAAGGTGCCCAAGGAGCGGCTGGCTCTGCTGCACAAAGAGAGGTAGGGCTCGGGGAGGAGGAGGGGGGGGGGAAGGCTCGGCACACGAGGAAGGTGGGCCCACCGGGGTCCCCATCCCCCCCGGCAGCGGGGCTGAGCGCGGGGGCGGCCCCCTCGCACCGGGCTCGGCACCGCACAAAGGCTCCCGCCCCCCTTCCCCCTGCCTGGCCCCATTCCTCTGCGGGTCGGGGGGGGGGGGGAGCAGCCCGGGGGGCCGCGGGCGGGGGCGAGCCGGGGCGGAGGGAGGGCGGGAGGGGGGGGGGGGGCGGGGGGGAGGCTCCGGGCCGTGCCAGAGACCGGAGCGCGGCCGCCGCCCCCTCGCTCGGCCCTTGCCGGGGCTCCTTTGTGGGCGGCGGGCCTCGGCCGTGCCCCGCGGGGGCCCTGCCCTTTGTTCTGGGCTCAACTTCGGCGGCGGCGCGTCCCAGCCTCCCCCCCGAGCCCCCAGCGCTGGGAGGGCCGCCGGCGGCTGGGGAAGGGGGGGTGGTCCTTTGTCTGCCCAAGGCCCGGTCCGAGGGGGCTACGCGGCTTCCCCCCCCGCTTGAATCGGGGCCTGAGCAGAGCCGGGCTGGAATAACTTGGAGAATCCTGCCCAGATCAGAGAAAGAGGGGGAGCACCGACGGCTCCGGGGGTGGCGTGTCCCCCCCCGTGCTGCCTCGCCCACCAGACACTGGTCCCAGCTCCTCTACCACCGCCCCATGGGCAGGTTTCCTGTGCCACGAAGCCTTGCGACCAACCCCCCCTAACCCCTACTTAGCTCCCACGGCCCCGCTGGCACCGTGCACGGAGCAGGGCTACCCCCGACACGGCGTCTGACCCCCCTCGGGGTGCAAGGGGCAGATGGGGAAGAGGCAGCTGAGGCTGCTGGGTTCCTCTCCTGCCTGTCAGGGATCGGAAATGCTTGAGGTGGGGGGGCTGGGTCCCCTGGGAGCAGCAAGGCATGCAGCTCGGGGGGGGGGGGGTGTGTGTGTCCCCATCGGTATGTGTCGCCGGGGCTGCGCTGACCTCGCTTTTGGCATCTTCCCCCACAGTCGCCTCAGTTCAGGAAAGCTGCAGGACCTGGGAGTCGTGGAAGGCAGCAAGCTGACGCTCGTGCCCACCGTGGAGGCCGGCTTGATGGTAAGCGGCCTCTTTTTTTTTTTTTTTTTTTCTCCTCCTGCTCCTTCCCTCCCTCCTTCCCTCCCTGCCTCCCACTCGTCCCCATCTATTATTAAAGCCCCGGGCGAGGATGTGCTGGCAGCCCTGTGGCTCCGCTGCCCAGCCCTCGCTGAGGAGGCAGCGCCGGGCACGCCACGGCAGCAGGTTTAATGTTTCACTGCTTTCTCAGGGCTTGTGTAGAAATAGTGGAAGTGACATGTCATCCCTCCCCTCCTGCCGCACAGACGCCCCCTCTTTCTCTGCATTTGTAATGTTAATCCCCCCTCTCCCTCTTTTTTTTTTTTTCCTTTTATTTTTTTTTTCCCCCAGTCCCAAGCATCCAGGCCAGAACAGTCGGTGATGCAAGCTCTGGAAAGCTTAACTGAAACTCAGGTGAGAGCCTTGATGCTGAGACAAAGGAGGTTCCGCGGGATGGGGGAATGGGAAAGGGCTGCGACCTGCCTCCCCCTTCCCCTCCCAAAAGCCTTTTGGTGTTCAGCGCCGCTTCGGTTGGGTTTCACCTTCCGAAGGGGTTGGGAGGGCTGAGGGCGGTGCCCGGGGCGGGCACCGTCATCCTGTGCAGCACCCAGCGCAGGGAGGTCCCACGCCGCAGCTCGCAGCCCAAACAAGCCCCGAGCCGGGGAGGGCAGAGGCGCAGGGAGGTGAAGTGACTCACCCAAGGTCACGCAGCAGGTCGGCGGCAGAGCTGGGTGGCCCAGAGCCCGGGCTGGGGGTGTGGGGGGGTCCTCTGCCTGCAGCGTGGGGAGGAAGCGTTCCCAGGGCCGGGGGAGCCGGGTGCGCGCGCAGCCGCCGCCCGCCCGCCGTGAAGGTGGAATTTACCCCCAGCCGCGCAGGCCCCGGCTTCTTTGTTTTCAGTCTCTTTATTATTGCTGTTAAACTCTTCCCTTCCTTTCCGGCCAGTGCTGCAGCTGATTTGGGGTTTGGTTTTTTTTTTTTTGGTTGTTTGTTTCTTATTTTAGTTTTTGTTTTAAAGGGGCTGTTGTTGTTGTTGTTGGTTTTTTCACCCGCCTTACTGAATCTGGAGATGGGGGCTGGATGATGGGGCTTCAGTGGGGGCACAGCTGTGCCCCCCGTGGGGACGTGGTGATTTTGCGTGGGGACTTTGCCCCGTGATGCCCTTGGCTGCCTGGGGTGACCTTGGCTTTCAACAGCAGGTTTAACCCTGTGCGGGCCATGGGGGGTGAGTTTGGACTGGGAGCCCTGTGCCAGTGGCTGGCTCCTGCCCCTGCTCTCCCCTGCCAGGGTCTCTGTGGAGCTCGCTTTGCTCGCGGGGTGCTGCCCATCCCAGTTGGGGGGCAGAGCTCTGGGAGGGGGCTGATTTTAGTCCCTGTGGTCCACTTTGTTCCCGGGGTGCTCCCTGTCCTAGGTGGGGGGCCAGAGTTGTGGAAGGGGCTGGTTCTGGCAGCCCAACCTGGGGTGCAGCTCTTTTCTGGTGGGGGTTTTGCAGCTCCCCAGCAGGGTGGGATGTGCTGGGCCAGGGAACACCTAGAGCAGGGGGGCTTGGGGTACCCCTGCGTCTGTGGGGGCTTGTAATGCCTGGCATGGCTTCCATCAGGTGGGTGGCAGCGGTCCCTCCTGGCCAAGCACAGCAGAGGTGTGTGGGCTGCAATCTGGTGGCCCAAGCGTGCCACCCGGTCGTCCCCTCGAGGTTGTGCCGTGGGGGGCTGGGGGCCTGGCAGCGTGTGAGTGTGGGGGGGCAGGGGGGGGGGGTCCTTCCTGGAAGGGCTCGCTGCGCTTCCTTCCGCCGGGCACGCTCGGCGGCTGCCCCCGCTTTCCAGGGAGCTGTGCCCACGGCAGCGGGCAGCTGGCGTCAGATCCTGCAGCCTCAGCTCTGCCCTCCCCCAGTCCCTCTGCCCTTCCCTGGTTCCTCTGCCCGACTGCAGAGTGCTGGGGGGCACACACAGGGACCCATCCTGCCCAGCCAGCCGAGAGGCTGCAGCCGGACGAGTGTGGCCAAGGGGCTGAGGCTCCCTGACCTCCTTGGCATGGAGAACCCCCTGCCCCCTGGCAGCGGGGCTGGGACCTGGCCCTCGGCTGCAGCTGTGCCCGGCTGGAGCGTGTGGAGGGGGCGTGGGGGGCTGCTTCCTGCTCCCCCTGCTCCTTGCTCTCGGTCCGGGCTGGTCTTTTCCCTCCGGATCTGGCAGGAACCACAGCAAGGCAGCTTGCCTGTGTTTTTGGTGGGGTGCTGCCCACCCTCCTGGGGTCTGGGGCTGGCCAAGGGCAGCTCCTGCTCTGCAGCAGCCCCGGGGAGGGATGGGGAACCAGGGGTGTCGGGGGCTGGGGGCCGGGGTGACGTGGGGCCAGGAGCTGGAGCGAGGCGGGAATGCGGCGTTCTCTGAGTCATCGGCGTTTCTCAGAAGCAGCCGGGAGACACTTGCTCCGTCCCCGTGGGCCCCGAGCCCAGCGTGGTGCAGCCGAATCCCCTCGCAGGGCTTCGGGGGGACCCCTGGGCGCTGGGATGGCCCCGGACCCCTCGGCGGAGCTGTGCCAGCCCCCGTGTCGGTGCCAGTTGGGAGGGACGGGGTCCTCCCCGGCTGGCCGTGGGCGGCCGAGCGGGCGGCTGGGTGGGACGTGTTTGCATTGGAGCGGCCTGGTTTCGCCAGGGGGGGTTGGCAGCGGCGTGGGGGCGGGTGCTGGGAGCCCTGGAGCTCCCGCTGGGCCGGCCGCCCTGCCTGGGGCTCCGCAGGGACCCAGCCAGCTCAGCACCACGGCCGAGCCCCTGGATGCCTCAGGAGGTGCGATGGGCTGGGGAGGGGACCGTGAGCCCCCCTCTCCTGGGGAGGAACGGGGGTATTTTTAGCACCGCTGGGAAGCGGCCGGCAGCACGGGCTTGGCGTGGGTTTGGGGTGCTCTGCTTTCTCCCGGCGCTGGCGAGGGGTCAGGCAGGGCACAGGCAGGTGTGAGTCAGATGGAGCGGGGAGGCGGCCCCGGGTGCCGACTGACGTCAGGGGGCCCTGGGGAGGTGTGTGGGGCTCCCCCCGGGCAGAGGCAGGGCAGCTGGGGTGCTGCTGGAGGGTGGCAGGAGCTGGTGTGGGTGCTCCTGCCCCGGCTGCCGTCGTACGGAACGGGGCTGGGAGGGCTGCAAAAAAAATAACCCCTTGCTGGGCATGGTGCTGGGTGGCAGGAGGGGACTGGTCCCAGTCCCCAAGCGTGGCTTCTGCACCCCAGCTGGGAGAGTGGCCTGTGGATCCTGTTTTTGGGGGTCTCAGGTCACTGTGCCCTGGGGGAACTGTCCCACCTATACCAGCTCTGAGAGCAGCAGGGGGGTCAGAGTGGGGCTGTGGGCAGCTGCTACCTGCCCTGGCACTGCTGCCCACGGGGGTCCCGGTAGCTGCACCGGTTGTGACAGGGAGGATGTTGTGGCTGTATCTGGGGTGGTGGGGCCGGATTGTCGTGTTCACGGCAGGCAGGAGCTGCCAGCCAGGCCTGTGCCCACCCCCAGGCTGCTGCGGGCAGGGAAACCGAGGCAGAGCCGAAGATGTGGGGCAGGATTCTGCGGGCTGGGGGGTGACGCTTTCCTGCGGCCAGGCGCTCTGCACACGCGTGTGCACGCAAATGCCCGTGCACGCAAATGCCCGTGCACGCACCCGCCGTCCTCTCCCGCCCCCTCGCCCCGTAACCTCCGTGTCCAGAGCTGCAGTGTCTCCTTCACGCCCACCTCTTCCTCTGCAGCCTCCGCCTGACACGCTCGGGGCTTTGCCGCTGGTATTTTTAAAGCTGCTTTTCCCACGGCTTCTCAGAAGCGGCCTCCGCTGGAACGGGGCGCGGGGGAGCTGGGGGGGGGGGGGGCTGTGCTTCGCTGAGGCTGTCCCTTGGCCGGGGGAGAGGGGAAGGTGGGGGGCTCTTAGGACCCCTTCACCTCGTCGTGCGGCTGCGCCCCGGGGTGCCGGTGGGGCGGTGGGTGGGTGGGTGGGTGACGTCTGCCGGGAGCCGTGCGGGGAGCTGCACGTGACGGGCTGGGAAAGCCAGTCCCTGCTGCGCCCTAGAATAGCTCGGCTTGGGGAGGGGGGGGCGGCGGCGGTGGCGTCATCCCCATTAGCTGTGACCCCGTGTCCTGCCCACAGCCCTGCTGCTGCTGCTGCTGCTGCGGGAACCCGCGCCCTTCAGCCGGCCGGGCTGGCGAGGGGGAGAGGCGCAGCCCCTCCCCCAGTCAGCACAGGATGGGGGGGGGTCTCCTCATACTGACCCCGCTCCCCCAGAATGTGAGGGGATGCTCAGGGGAGCTCCCCTGTTCCCTGGCACAGATGTTGAGTGATTTATGCACTCGGGTGGGGGGGCAGCAGGTGTTGGGGGTTGGGGGGGGGACGGGGGGGTCCTCTGTCCTCCTCCCCTCCAGCTGAGACCTGGGCAGGGTCAGGCCCTGGCTCTTGTCTCTGTGCTGCAGCTGCTCCATCACCTGCCTGTGGCAGAGGCTGCTGGGGTGGGCAGGGGCCAAATCCTGCCCATGCAGCCACCCTGCTTTGTCCTGCCCCCCTGCTCCGAGGCAGGGTGGGGTTGGGGGACGGGTGGTAGGAAAGGTGAGCTGCCCTTCCCTGCCTGATCACCTTAAGTCATGGCACTGGGCACAGCAGGGGCCTGGCATGTCCTCGCCTGCCCCCTCCTCATCCTCCTGCCAAGGAGCTTGTTGTCTGTGCTGGGGGGGAGCCCCCCCCTCCCCGTGCTGGCATTGGGCTGGTGTGCAGCTGCATGGCAGCCCTGGCTGCAGCCCTTGCCCCTCCCTGCCTACCAGGCGCTGGCGGGGGCACCCCGGCTGCAACGGGCTCAGCACTGGCATCGGCACGGCATGGCATGGCACAGCAGTTCCGTGCCGGGAGTGAAAGGGCGGGGAGGGCAGGAGGGAGAAGAAAAATAACCCCCTGGCGCTGTCAGCTGATGGAGCTGGCACCGGGCTGGGGTCACGCAAGGACGATAGCCGGGCTCTCCTGCCTGCCGGGCTGGTGCGGCCGAGGGCCTGGGAAAGGGCTGCGGGGAGGGGTCACCCCTCCGCTGCCCAAATGACCTGTCCCCACAGCCACGGGCCCCTGGGGAGACGTGGGCACAGCAGCTGCCCGCCCCCTGCCTCAGCCTGGCTTGAGGGGAGGGGGTTGGGTTCTGTATGATGGGCTCCCTGGGTGCCGGGGTTGACGTGGATCCTTCTCTTCCCCAGGTCAACGATTTCTTGTCGGGCCGGTCCCCGCTGACCCTGGCCCTGCGCGTGGGGGACCACATGATGTTCGTGCAGCTGCAGCTGGCGGCACAGCAGAGCAGCGGGCAGCTCCAGCACCGGCACCTCATCGCCAGCCGGGGCGAGGCGGGGGCGGCCGCCAGCCCCCACTGCCGGACGCTGCACGGCGGCACCGGCTCCGGCTTCGCCCGCATCCCCGTGGTGCCAGCCTGCCAGCAGAGCCCGGCCCCCGGCCCCGCACCCGCCGCACCGGCCCCCCCAATGTACTGTAACGCCCCCCACCACCCCGCTCCCGTCACCACCGGGATGTTCCGGTCGCACGGGGCCGGCGCGCCGACGGTGAACAGCAGCGTGGTCTCCTCCTGCTCGGAGGTGAGTCCCGTGGGTCCCGCTGTGGCGATGCCCGGCCCTGCCTCGGTTTCCCCACCCGCGGAGCGAGGGTGTTCCCCTGCCCGCTTTGCGAAACGCCCTCGTGTCCCGGGGAGGGGTTCGGGGACAGGGTGTCATCCAGGTTCTTGGTGTGGTCATCCTCAGCCCTCGCCTGTTCCCACGGCTGGGTGGCAGCTGCCTGCCAGCGCTCGCTGCTGCTTCCCCTTCCCCCTTGCATGGTGCTGCTGGCTGGGGGGGGTGGCTGCCAGGACCCTCAGGGCTGGGGACACCAGTACGGAGAGGGGTGGGACAGCCCTAGTTCCCTGTATCCCAGTAAAACTGGCTGGTGCCACTGCTGGGTCCCGTTCTGGTGCTGCTGGGGGCGAGGGGGGTCTCCTGGCCTGACCCGGCTGTTTGTGGGGGGCAGAAGGGCTGGAGCAGGGCTCTGTGCCTCGGATCCCCTGCCCAGAGGCTGATCCCGTGTCCTCTCCCCCCAGGTGGACTGTGGCACCCGCGGCAGCAGCTCCCCGGGCAGCAGCCCAACCCCCACGGCCCGATCCCGCAAACCCGGGGCGGTCATCGAAAGCTTCGTCAACCACGCGCCTGGGGTCTTCTCAGGGACCTTCTCCGGTAGGTGACGCTGAGCCTCCCCGGGGGCTGTGGCAGATGGACTGGGGGGGGTTTGAGGGGGTGAGGAATGCGGGTCTGGGGGCACCGCTGATCTCACGGTCCCCGTCCCTCCGCAGGCACTTTGCACCCCAACTGCCAGGACAGCAGCGGGCGGCCGCGGCGGGACATCGGCACCATCCTGCAGATCCTGAACGACCTCCTCAGCGCCACGCGACACTACCAGGGCATGCCCCAGTCCCTGACGCAGCTCCGCTGCCAGACGCAGTTCTCCTCCTCTTCCTCCTCCTCCTCCTCCTCCTCGCCACCCGCCTCCCCGGACCTCGCCACCAAAACTACCTCAGAGCCGCTGCCGGCGGCCGCGGCCTCCCCGCCCCTGCACCCCGTCGTCCAGTGCCAAAGCCAGATCCGGATGTGCAAGCCCAGTGGTAAGCCCAGTAGCCACTGGTCCTGGTGTGGGAGGGGGCTGCTGCTGGCCCCCGGGGTGGGGGTGGGTGGCTGGGGCTGCTGCGTGCCAGGGTCACCCTGACCGGCCGCCGTGGGAACTCGCTGGGGTTGGGTTCGGTTGGCACCTCTGTCTGGCATCCTCGGTCCATCACCCTCGGGGCTGTGGGTGTTTGTGGCTGAGAGGGGCCGGGGAGCCCCTGCAGCCCCCAGGCCGGTGCTGACCCCCCAACTTTGCATGGGGTCACCTCACAACCAGCCCCCGCTGCTGGAATCACTTAAGCTTTTGGGGTTTATATGCTTTTTACATTATTTTCCCCCCCCATTTGCTCCTCTTGGCACAGCAACGGGTGCTGGAGCAGGCCTGGGCACCCCCAGGGCCCTGAAGGCACCATGGGAGCAGGGCCCTCTGGAGGGGATGCTGAATGATTGACATCTGTCAGTCAGGATGATGGCCCTAGAGGTTTGCATCACCTCTGCGGGGCAAAGATTCTCTCCTGCCCGACTCTGAACCCTGCAGGGGTGGGGGACAATCAGCGCCCCCGGGGACCCTGCTCGGGTCCCTCTGCCAACCCTGGAACCCTGCAGGGACAGAGGGTCCCGGGGGGCAGGGGGGCAGGCGGCTGCAGTGTCCCTGACCCCTCTCCCCTGGGAGCTCTGGGCCCGTCCCTGCACCGTGGGCGGAGGTTTTGGGGGGAGAAACCCAGACTTTGACACCTCGCCCGCCTCCCCATCTGCAAACCTGCCACCCTGGGCTGGGGGTAAGGTGGGTTTAGCTGGGGGTGGGGGCCAGACCCCCCCCTGGGGTGTGGTGGGCAGCTCCTGTGTCCCCCCCGGGCAGATTTGGGGTGCACAGCTGCACACCCCGAGGCCGGAAGGTGCCTGCCCTGGCCCCCCGCCCCCTGCAATTTGCTTAGAGAAAAGAAGTGAAACTGCCAGGGGGGGCTCGGCCTCCCCCCTGCCTCTTCTCTTCCTTTTCTTTCAGCCTAGGTGGGGCTGGGGCCCCCCCACCCCAGGGTGACAAGTCCTCCTGGACCCTGGCCAGGCTCACCCCGCTTTCCCGAGCCCCCCCTGGCCGCTTTGCTCACTTTTTACCTGTCTGAAATTCCCAGCGAGGGACAGGGATGCCCCCAAACCCCGCACTGGTGCCCAACCCTGCGCTGTGCCAGGACCCCCTTCTGCCCTGTCCACCTTGGGTGCACCTTGTTTGGTGTTACAGGGGGGGCCCCCCCCCCCCCCCCCGGTGCCCTGCTCTGTCCCCACATTTCTGGCTGCATTCCCACTCACGGTCCGGAGTGTGATGCTGGATCACTG
>JANVCC010000071.1:2829025-2853095 GCA_025345505.1 Todiramphus chloris collaris
CTGTGCACACACATGTGTTGGGGTGTGTGTCAGGCTGTGCACACACACGTGTCGGGGTGTGTGTCACGCTGTGCACACACACGTGTAGGGGGTGCGTGTCGTGCTGTGTACACGCACGTGTCGGGGTGTGTGTCGTGCTGTGCACACACACGTGTAGGGGGTGTGTGTCGTGCTGTGCACACACACATGTGTCGGGGTGTGTGTCGTGCTGTGCACACGCACGTGTCGGGGGGTTGCCCTCGCACGCAGCCGTGTGCGAAGCTTCCCCCCATCACCCTGTGCAGGCCGTGCCGCTGGTCCCGGCGCTGCCCGGGGATGACTCACGGGGCTCGCAGCGGAAGCGGTGACTCAGTCCTGGATTCCTGCCGCTCCCCTCCTCCCGGTACCGGCCATCGCGGCCACGTGGAGCCACGGCCGGCCCGGAGGGGTGCGGGTGGGTGCTGGGTGCTGGGTGCTGGGGCTCCCAGCTGGGAGCAGGGATGGGGACGTGAACCCCTTCCCAGGACTGCGGGGTCCCGGTGTGGCCGTGGGCACCCCGGTGGCTTCAGGGAGCTGGGAGGTGGCAGCCCGAGGTGCTCGGGGTGGCACCGTGCACACCCTGGCTCCCACCTGAGCTGGGTGCTGCGTTCGGGCTCAGACACGTTTCCGGGGGGTGTTTCCGGTGAACCTGGCGTGCCACCCCCGGGCAGTGGTGCCAGGCGCTGCCCTGCGCTCCTGCCTGGGAGGGCTCCCCTCTACTGGGGGCGGACCTGTGGAGATGTCACCTCTGGGCCGGTGCCATGGGCCAGTTGTGGCAGCACGCCTGGCACTGGGCATTGTCCCACTGCCCAGGCTCCTGCCTCCCCCTTGATGCTCCCAGCCTGTCCCAGTCCTATGGAGGGGGATCTGCCTGCTGCCAACCCTGGTCTGATGTGCCACTGCCCAGTACAGCGCTGGCACCCAGCACAGCCGGGGCTGCTCCACCTGCCGTGGGTTTGCCACGGGTCTGGGGTGCGGCAGCAGCTCCACCTGCCCCTGGCACTGGGCCACCACTGGCACTGGGCTCTGCAGCTGCTCCAGCTGCCAGCCCTGTGCCCGCCAGGGGCCTGAGGTGCCAAGTGTCCCACAGGGAGCACCGGGGACCTGGGCACAGGTGGGTACTGGTGCACACAGAGTGGGCAGCCTGGGTGCTGCACTGGCTGTCAGCGGTGCCCTGTGGTGCCCGGGGCACTGTGCCGGTGGTGCCCAGGGCACTGTGCCGTGGCACGGGCAGCCTCCATGAGTCAGAGCGAGGTGGAGCTGCTGCCCCCTCCCCGCTCACCCTGTTCCCAGGCCCCGCTCGCCAGAATTGCTTTCGCAATGACTGGGGCAGCCACCCTGGCCCTTCCCTCCAGCGCCTGCCTCTGCTGAGCTCGCCCTGGCCCCGTGCCCTACAAGTTGCCCCTGCCCGTGCCGCCCGTGCCCTCCTGCCGCTCGTCGCTGCCCATGCCCTGGCACGGTTTGTGCCGCTGGTTTCACCCAAAGCCCTGTAACTCTGCCCCTCACCAGCATCTACCCTGGGTGCTGCCAAGCTCCACGGCGTTCGCCCTCCCGAGGGCACCGTGGGGTCGTGGTCCCCTCTGCGGGGACGAGGCCCGGCAGGTGGCACCGGGGGGGTCACGGCGAGTGGCCAGCGCTGGCAGCGAGGGCCCGGGGAGCTGGGGTGAGTCAGCGGCAGGCAGGTGGGGAGCGCGGGGACGCGCAGCGAGCTGGGAATGACTCAGCTCTTAACCAAACAAACAGGCGAGTCCCTGGGAAGCGAAGCTTCCTCCGCGCCCCGGCAGTGCCAGGGGAGCTGCCGGTGCCCCCCGAGCCCCCCACGGGCAGCGGCGGCAGCTTCGGGGGCAGCAGCGGCGTGCAGTGCCACGCGGTGCCCACATGCGAGCAGGGCACCCCTATCCCCAGCGTTGCAGTTGGGTGCGCTGGGGGCTGTGGGTGGGGGGCTGCAGCCCGAGCTGGAGCTGTTTCTGGTTTGCAGACAGACACATGGCACCACCAGGGCATTTCGGGGAACATCTTGGGAGTCCTGGTGCCAGGTGAGGCTCGGCTGGTGCCGTTCAGGGAGCGATGGGGGTGTGAGAAAGAAGCAGCGAATCCGCCCCCAGTGCATGCAGGTGGCTCAGCCCGGAGGAAAAGGCTCGAGAGATTCCATGGTACCCACCAGCAGTGCTGAGCTGGCAGCCGGGATGGGCATGGGGGCACCGTGGGCTCCCCTTGTGCAGTGGGGACCCCACGGGGCTGTAACCAGGCTTGTGCCAGAGGGTCCAGAGGCTCTCTGCAGGGAAATGCTTGGTGCTGGAGGATGGGATGGGATGGGATGGGATGGGATGGGATGGTCCAGAGGCTGCTGGTAACCCTGACCTGGGAGGAGCCAGGATGGTGCCAGTGCTGGGTTGGGCATCAGCAGCACCGAGCAGCATTGGTGCACCAAGAGGCACTTAAGGGCACATGCCCGGGGAAGGGGCAGCAGGTGGGGACGAGGGGGACCGGGGGCAGCAAACAGTGGCCACCAGAGCCAGTTGGCCCCAAAGCAGCAGCCAAGGAGCTGGGCAGGAGCTGGGGCAGAGCACTGGGTACCGGCTGCCAGCTGCAGCACCGGGGCCTTCCAGGGCAGGGGAGAAAAAGCAGCACTTGGCCAGGGACTGCGAAAGGTGAAGAGGCTGAGTCAGGTAATTATGGCACTGCCAGCCCAGCATCGATCCCGGCAAAACCATGGAAGAGCTGACCCAGGCCGTGATTAGTAACGCGTGAGAGCGCGCTGGCACGGCTGCCGCTGCCTCAGCCCGCTGTCCCCGGCACCGCCGATGAGGTTTTATTTCCAAATCCCATTTTTCAGAAGTCAGCAACTTTCCGGGCACAGTGGAGATCTTTCCTGGGCCAGCAGCCGGGCTCCTGCCGGGAGGGGAAGTGCGGCCGGGCTCCAGTGGGCACCGTGCCCTGCCCCACAGCCAGTCCTGGGGGTGCCAGATGCTGCCGGGTGACCGGGTGCTGGCAGGACCGGGGATCCCCAAACACCTGCTTTTCACCCCAGGGTGAAGGTGTCTCTGCAGCCGCCGCGATGGCCGGTGCCAGGCGGGCGCCTGGCTCCCACAGCCGGGGATTTCCCAGGTCCGGGCTCACCTGGACTCTCCCTTGGCCGGCGGGTTGTAGATCCCAACTGTCTGTTACCGCCATGGCCCCTGGCACACCGGCCTGCCCGGGCACCCTGTGGCTCGGCTGCCTGCCCTGGGGGTGCCCAGGCTGCCCCAAGAGGCTGCCGACTGCCCGGCTCTGTCTGGTCCCCATCCTGAACCCCCCCCGAGATGCAGCCCGAGCTCCTGACCTGCAGATCCCATCTCTGCTCCGAGTTTTATCTGTTCTCAGCCCAAAAGTCGCTTCCTCCGGACCCTGCAGCAGCCGGGGCATCGCCCGGGTCGGGGCTGCGAGGCTCAAGCGTGGCCCCGGGGGCCCTGGGCACGCTCGCCCGCTCGGCCCGAAATGTCAGGAATGTTTTGTGGTGAGGCTGGAAAAAGGGTCATTCACTTACTGGATTTTTTAGAATTTTTTTTTTTTTTTCCTTCTCCCTCGCTCCCTTTTGCTCTTCCCTTGGCTGTGTGTTGTGGGTTTGGCCGGGGGCCCGCGGCGGGCGCGGGTGTGCGTGTGTGTGTGAGCAGGCATGTGATGAGCCGGGTGTGACGGGGCTGGGGAGGGCTGCGAAAGTGCTGAGCTGGTGTGAACCCGAGATCCCCATCTCCTCCTCTACAGCCCTTCCTGGAAGCGGCTGCGGGGAAGGTCCCCGCCGGGTGAGGTACGTGGGCAGCTCTGCCCATCCCCACGGCGTCTGGGCCGTGGGGAGAGAGCCCGGCGTGGGTTCTGAGGTCGATGGCAAGAGGTGCAGGGGTGGGGATGCTGCTGCCTTGCTGGGGGGGGGGGGGGATGGGGCAATTCATGTCCGTGCTCCCCCCGATGCCCACGCTGGTGGCAGGTGCCCGCCCGCTGTGCCACGGCAGTGACCGGTGGGCAAGAGCCAGGGGAAGAGGCTCTGACTCCCGCGGCAGCTCGGGCTGTGCCGATGGGATCCTGGCAGTGCCCGGAAAGGCTGGCACAGCCCCCCCTGAGGATCTCCAGTCCCAGTGAGCCCCAGCAAGCCCCAGCAAGGGCGGGGAGCTGGGCTGGCACCAAGGTGTGAGGGCACCAGGTGTTGCTAGCAAAGCCGCCTCGCCTCCGGAGCTTTTTTGCTTAATTTATTTTATTGCAAATTAAACTTCTCATTGCTGATTTGGGTATCGAGGAAGAGGAAAACAGCAACAAGTCACCAAAGGTGGCAGTAAACACCTTCCCCCCACCCAACCTGGCCCCACCTTGCCAGGAGCTGTGCTCGCCCGTCCCGACTCCTTCCCTGGGTGCTGGGGATGGAAGGTGGGTGCTGGGCATGGAAGGTGGGTGCTGGGGACAGGAGGTGGGTGCTGGGGATGCAAGGTGGGTGCTGAGGACGCACGGTGGGGGCTGGGGATGCAAGATGGGTGCTCTGAATGGGAGGTGGGTGCTGTGGATGGAAGGTGGGTGCTGGGGGTGGAAGGTGGGTGCTGGTTGCACCTGGCTTTGCTCCGTGGACCTCACGGGTGGCTGTACCCGCTCTGGCACGGATCACACTCACCCGCTGCTCCTGGGTGAATGGCTGGGTGTCCTGTGAGCTCGGAATAATCGGGAGCTCATCTGCACCGCGTGTGTGCAGAGCACACACTCGTGTGGGAAGCTGTCGTGTGCTCACGAGCGCGGGTGCCTTCGTGCAGGGACAAACTGGGTGCTGGTGCCTGAATTAACAGTCCTGCTCGTGCAGAGTGAGCGTGGCTCCTGCAAGGGCTGGCTGGGCTGCTGCAGGAGGGATTTGCGTGCCCACGGGTGCCATTGGTGTCCCCTGGGGCGTGTGCCAGCGCTGTGGCAGGGTCCTGTGCCAAGGAAACCCTTTGGTCTCAACAGAGGAGGGCTAAGAGGGAAACCGAGGCACGGAGAGGCTGGTCGGGAAAAGATCGAGATGATGGGTACTGTGCTGAGATGTGGTGCCCGCGGCTGGCGGGAGCAGTTTGTGGGTGCCAGGTCCTGGACATTGCCACCCTGAGAGTCCCCGTGGCCGCTTCCCCAGTGACCCCCATTGGTAGCTCCCCTTGCATACGCGTGTGCACAGCTCACCCAACCACACACGCCTGGGCACCGGCCTCACAAGCGCACGCAGCCCCCCTCCTGCCCCCCGGTCCCTTGTGGCCCCTCGTGGCCACCAGCCTGGCCCCTGCCAGTTGCCAGCCAACCCTCCTCTTCCTCCCACCTCTCCCGGGGCGTTTTCCCGCGGTGTCTCCATTGATAAACCCAGAGCGTTGCCACACAGAGACTGCAGTGGGGCACAGCAGGGGTACGGAGGGGCCTGGGCACACGATGCCAGGCCGGGGGGGGGGGGCTGAGCGGGTGCACGTGTGTGATTGCACGTGTGTGCGGTTGCACACGTGTGTGCACAGTGGGTGCCACCCCCGCAGCTGGCATCTGCAGGGGCCGAGATGCGCGTGTGAGCTGTCCCTGTGCAGAGCATGCACCAGGGTGTCCGGGTGTGGGCACACGTGCAAGAGCTGGCACGCGTGACCGGGGTGTGCACACGTGTGCAGAGCTGAGTGCCTGGGCTGGGTGTGCAGGGCTGTGGGGAGCGCAGCCTGGGGCAGAGCTGGCAGATGGGGATGGGGGGCAGCCCGTCACCCTCTGGTTCCTCTCCTGCAAAAGCCCCAAGGGCCGCCAGTGCCAGTGGGGAAACTGAGGCACGGGGACAGCGTGTGATTCATCCCGCAGCAGACAGTCACTTGGGGACGCGGGGTGAGCTTGCCACACCACTGCCTCTGACCACTCACGGCATGGTGCTGGGTCCAGTCCGCACCGCTGCACGTGTGCTTGCACACGCGTGTGCTGGGGGCTGAGGGGCTCACCTGCTCGTGTGTGTTCCTGTGCACGCGTGTCCACGTGTGTGCACGGCCCCATGCGGGGTGCTGGGACCCTCCCGGCTGCCACGGGGTGCTTGAGGGCCCGGTGCCACTTGGTGACTGCACTGGCACTGGGGACCTGCTGGGCTGTAGGGGTCTGGCAGTGTCGAGGGGCTCAGGGTGTGCGAGGGGGGGGCTGCAGATCAGCCTCATTTGCAGCCAGGAACAGGGGGTGCCCCCTGGAGCTGGGGTGGGGGGGGGGAAAGCGGGCAAGAACCCACGGCACAGGGTGTCACAAGGGTGCTGGTGAACGTGGCCGTTGCACACGCGTGGGCACACGCGCGTGGTGCCGGGCGGGCAGGATCGGTGCCGTGCGTGTAGCGTGGCTGCCCTCTGCTGCCACCGCCACGGCAGTGCTCAGCACCCCCGGCACCGCGCATCGCTGGCACCCATGGGCGCAGGGCACAGAGGGGTGCCAGGCGGCTGCGCTGACGAGCAGGATGGGCCGGCTGGGGACAGGGACGGCCACCCAGGGTGGGGGCCACCCTCAGAGAGAGGGGGTCAGGGCACCAGGGAGGCTGGCGGGGCATCGCTCTGCTCTGCGGGGCTGTGCCCGGCGGGGAGCTTGTGCCCAAGGGGACCCGCGTGGGCGGTGGCAGAGCTGAAGCTGGCACCGGCGAGCCGGGGCACGCCGCGCTCCCGTGAGCTCCGGGTCCCGCTGGCACCAGCGAGCCCGGCCACCCCCGCTGCCGCCCGGGAGGAGCTGGGTGCTGCCAGGGCGCAGGGTGGGACACGGGTGGGGACACAGGAAAGCAGCCGCAGCCCCTGTTCTCACCGCGCCCCGCAGCTCCCGTCGGGGCTACGAGGCCATCCCCATTTCAACCCCGGCCCCGCCGAGCCCCCCGGCAACCCACTGCGGGGCTGGGCACGGTGCCCGGCACGGCCTCACCCACCCGCGACCCCGAGCCGGCCGGGGCAGGGATCCGGGGGCTGCAAGAACACCGGGGTGGGACTGGGGGGGGGGGGAGGGTCCCCGAAGTGTCTGCCCCGTGCACCCTGCAGCCCAACGGGCGCCGTGGGGCAGGGCAGGGGGCACATCGATGCCCCCCACCCGTACCCCCACCCCCCGGGTGCCCTCGGCGGCTCCTCGGGAGCTCTGCAGAGCTCAGAGCTCGGCCCCCCGCTGCTCCAACCCCCCCCGTCCCCCCCGCAGCCCCCTGCCCGCAGCGGTCCCTGCGCGGCGCGGGTGGGCCGAGAGCGAGAGCCGTGGGCGTTCGAACAGGAACCGCGGCCCCGCTTCCCGGATCTCGCTGCTTTGGTTTATTTCAATTTTATTTTTTTCCAAAACACGAACGGTGCCGTGGGATGGGGGGGGTGGGGGGGTGGGGGGATGGGAGCGGGGGCTGGGCAGGGGCCCGTGCCACCCACCTCACCCCACGGGTTCCCCTCCACGGCTGGGCACAGAGCCCGGGCTGGGTGCCCTGGGCCGGAGGGTCGGGGTGTCCCGTGTCCTGGAGATGCTCGTCCCACGGCTGGGCAAACTGTGGCCTCCCCGGGCGAGCACCCCCTGCTCCCGGCCGTACCCCCCCCCTCGCCCCCATTCCAGCCCGCACCCCCTGCCCGCAGCCCCCCCCGGCCCCTCGGAGGGGTCTGGTTCGGATCTGCCCCATCCCGCGAAGGGTTCAGTTCGGTGGGGCTGGCGGAGACCCCCCCGACGCGTCCCCCCAGACACCGCTCCCCGCAGCCCCCCCCCCCCCCCCCCTCGTCCCCCCGCGCTGAACAATGGCAGCCCCCGCCCCACGGGGCAGGGGAGGGGGCTGCGGAGATGCTGTTAAAAAGGAAATGTGTCTTCGTCCTCCCCTCCCCTCCCCCCCCCCCCCCTTTCCCAGGACCCTCCCCATGCAGATGCGAGGGAATCGAGCGGCATCGCTGGGTGCCGGGATGGACGGCACCGGGCAGGGGACCTGGGGTGGGTGGGGGGGCTGTTTTCAGTCCTCGGTGATTCCTGGGGGTCCCCGCTGCTCCGGGGGGGTGCTGGGGCCGGGGTGCGGGGGGGTGCGGAGCGGCGCTGGCTCCCGGCTCGGTCCCATCCTCCATCCTTGGGAGGCAGGTCACGTTCGGCTCCCGGCGCAGCGGTGCCCGGGGAGAGCTGGGCTCGCTGGGGCCGGTTCCTTGGCAGCCGACTGCGGCTTTCCAGAGCTTTCGGGGCTCCTGGGGGGGATGGGGGGAGGGCTGCCGGCGCAGAGTGGGTGTTATCCGTGGGATGGGGCGGTGGGGAGCTCAGAACGGCGGGGCTGCAGCCCCTAGCTCTCCTTCAGCTTGCCCTGATGGGAGGGTGGTAGCCCCAGGCTGCTGCTCATGGGGCAGCCACGTGGGGAGAGGGGGAAGGGGCACAGGGGAGCGGGCTGGAGTGGCCCCGGAGGTGGTGGGATGTTGGGATGGAGGTTGCGGTTCCTTGCAGGAGCCAGTGGTTGCTGGGTGCTGTGGCTGCTCTAACTCTGTGTGAGCTCAGGCCCACGCTGCAGCCCCAGGACCCAGCCAGCCCTGCTCAGAGCTGCACCCTGCCCTGTGGCCGGGCCCCAGCCCCATTATCTGCCCACACTCTGCCCTACGGTGGGGCCCCAGCCCCATTATCCTGCGGGAGAAGCCCCCGCCCCCAGTGCTGTGTGAGCTGATGGCGAGAGTTGAGGGTGAAGCAGGATGGGACGGTAACTGCAAAGACAAAGGATGCTGAGGGCTGCTGAGCTCCCCCAGAGAGTTCCCTGCTCCAGGAGTGGCTGCGCTGGGCCAGCACCAGTCTGTGCAATGCCACAACCCGGCCTTTGCCTGCAAACCCAGGGCTCCCTGGGCAGGTACCCTGCTGCTGGCAGCAGAGACGGTGCCCCTGCCCACTTTCGCTCAGATCCGCTCCTGGGGAAGAGCAGGGGAACTTTGCTGGGGGGGGGAAAGTGAAGTCGCATGATCTGGAGCTTGAGGAGAGGCAGCGCAGGGAGAAAAGTGACCCAGGCAGCCAAGAATCTGCTCCGCTGTCGTTTCTCATTCCTCCTCTGCAGCGCCGAGGGCTCGGGGAGAGCTTGGGTTACAGCCTGGCGGCTGCTGCGACAGAGCAGGGAGGCTCCGGAGGGGGACGGTGCAGGATGAGCTCATGCGAGGGAACCTTCTGGGCCGGCAGAAATGTTGATGCTGCAGTTCAGGGGTTTCTGCAATCGTGGCTGTTCCCGCAGAATCCCGGCTCGCTCCTTGTGCCCGGAGCGATGAAGCCACCCAGGAGGGGCTGAGCCTCTCCGCAGAGCTCGGCGTGATTTATATTCCCTCGCAGGCGGTGAAATAGCAGCACAGGGTGAAATAGCAGCACGGGGTGACTCGCTGAGGAGCAAAGAGGGAGGGAGGGGGGGACACCGGTGTCCTGGGAGCTCCAGGGAGCAGGCAGCTGGGCCAAAGCCCACCCTGCACGGGCTTGGGAGGGGGGGTGGATATGAGACCACCAGCCCCTCTGCGAATCGTGGCAGCAAACACCAGTGTGCCAGGGGGACCAGCCTGTCCCCGGGGTGTGAGGAGTGTGTGGCAGGGGCTGAGGGGTGTGGAAAAGCTCCAGTGACCCCAGTAGCCAGGCTGGCTCACACCAGTGCATGTTTCACCCCTTGTTGGGGAGGGATACTGGGTTCCTGGCAGTTTCCCCACCTCCACCCCAGCAGATAAAAAGCTTCCCGCATCCCTGTCCCTCTGTCCTGCAAGGTCACTGGGTGCTCGCACGGTGGAAGTTTGTTGTGTCCTTGGGTAGCATCTCCTGACCTTAAGAACTCCTATGCTGCAAATACTCTTAGATGATGATTAATGAGAGCTTATATAACCGAGATGAGTCCTTAATACAGCTGGTAGGTTGACAGGAGCGAAGGTGGGAGAGAGAAACGCGTGTCTCTCTCCGCTGCAGCTTTTTCCACGCCAGCAGCAGCCGTGCTTTGCGCAGGGGGACCCTGGCAGACGCGGACCCGGGGGGGAGAGCCCACGTACGGAACGCGGCAAGGCCCCGTGGGAAGGGGCAGAGGCTGGGGCAGACCTCACCTGGGTTTTCCAGGCAGCCCAGGCTGTCGTGGGTGTGAGCAGCACAGCATCAGTCCCTGATAAAGTGGCTTCTTAGAGCTGAGCCATTTACATCGTTGCCTTGGTTACCACTTGCTATTTTCACCATCTTTGAACCTGAGCCCGGGTGCAGCGGCATCCCCAGCCCCGAATCCCTCCCTGACCTCAGCCTGGGTGCACGGGCATCCCCAGCCCCACGTCCCCTCCCCAGAGGCTGCAGCATCGTGCCGAGGGCCTGCTCCAAGTCTGGGTTTTCGTGGTCCAGGGGTGCTGCCTTCTGGGCTTTGCTTCTCAGCAGCCTGGAGAGGAGAAGGCTCTGGGGAGACCTTCAAGGGGCCTCTCAGAAAGATGGGGACAGAGTTTTGAGCAGGGCCTGTTGGGACAGGACAAGGGATGATGGGGTTAAACTCAAAGAGGGAGATTCAGACTGGAGAGAAGGAGAAATTGTTGGTGCTGGGGGTGGGGAGAGCCTGTGCCAGGCTGCCCAGAGAGGTGGTGGCTGCCCCATCCCTGGCACCATTGCAGGGGAGGTTGCCCGGGGCTCTGAGCACCCTGCTCTAGGTGCAGATGGCCCTGCTCCCTGCCCACATGAGCTTGGAAGGTCCTTCCCACCCAAACCAGTCTGGGATTCTATGATCCTTGCCAGGGACAAGGATCTGGCCCTGCTCCCCCAGGCTGGTCTGGGCTCTGCTTGTGTCCCTCCTCCTGTGGCCCCTGAGCAGCTGAATGCAACCAGAACTGGCTCTGGAGACCTTTCCGAAGGAGGTGCGGGGTCTGCCTTCCCCATCTCCAGTTCCAGACTGGTGTGGAGCAGCAGCAGCAGTCAGGGCCGTGCATCCCGCGGGCGATGCCTTTGCAGAGCTGCTGCCTCCCAGCTCGCGGGTCCCTGCCCACAGCCCGGTCTCCTCCTGCCGGGCACAGGGTCCTACCCCGGTGGGAGGCAGGTGCTGCTCCACAAAGGGTGAGGCCCAGCTCTGGATTCATTCTTTACTGGTGTGGCTGCAGAACCAGCGCCCTGGGGACCAAGAGGTCCCTGATTGCAGGGCAACGGTCAGAGAAGATGGGGAGATGCCTGAGACAGAGACGAAGCAGAGGCCGAGCTCTGTCCAGGCTGGGTTGGGAACTGGACTCGTTTCGTACCATCCCAGTTTGGGTGCCCCTACGCTGCTGTGCCCCCCAGTCTGCACCAAGCCCGATTTCACGGGGCTTTGGGCGAGCCTGGCTGCGGGCCCGGCCCCTGCACTCGCAGCCGCTTTGTCCTGCAGCCTGGTGAGCACTGGTCCCAGCAGCTCCCAGAGCAGAAACCAGCAGCAGCAGCGACGCTTCTCACCATGGCAACGGCAGGATTGCGTCAGGGCGTTTGTTTCGAACTGGGAAGCTGGATAAAGCAACTCCCCCGGGGAAAGGAGGAAGAGAAAAGGGAAGAATTTTTTTATTTTAATTTTTTTTTTAATTTTCCTGTGGGCTGTGGGGGCAACAGTTCCCAAATTCAGCCCCGGCTCCGTATTTCACACCTCGCTTCTGGGTCCAAGGCTGGTTATGAGGTCTCGGGTGGTCACACCGGGCACAGAAAGGCTCCGGGGGAGACCCTTCTGTGTGGGGAGCAGCTTCTTTGTGCTTCCCCCGTGCCGTGGGCTGAGCTTGGAGCAGGAAGAAGCATTCGGTGGTGAGGGATGGGATGGAGGCCCTGCCTTCAGCTCAGCCTCATATTTCCTCTTTCCTGCAATCCCAGCAAAAACTCCAAAGGGAGCAGAGGCGGCTCTTCTGCCTAGCCCAGAGCAGATGCGGGCTACACGGATGGTTTTGTTCCATCTCCAGTCCTGGAGCTTGTGTAAAAGCCACAGACCATGAGATGACCAGTTTGGGCACAGGGCACTTGGGTGCCCATCCGCCTGCTGCCCCCACACTTGGATTTGGGGAAGGGTCCTGAGCACAAGGGTGGTGAGGAGCAGCTGAGGGACCTGGGCTTGTTCAGCCTGGAGAGAAGGAGGCTGAGGGGAGAACTGGCTCTGACAGCTCCTGACAGGAGGCTGGAGCCAGGGGGTGGGGCTCTGCTCCCAAGGAATGAGGGACAGGACAAGAGGAACTGGCTTCAAGCTGCCCCAGGGGAGGTTCAGGTTGGAGCTGAGGAACAATTTCTTCCCCTCCAGAGTTGTCCAGGGCTGTGCCAGGCTGCCCAGGGCAGGGGTGGAGTCCCCGTGATCCCTGGAGGGGTTTCCAAGCCGTGGAGCTGTGGTGCTGAGGGACAGGGGTCAGTGGTGCCCTGGCAGCGCTGGGGGAGCGGGTGGACTTGACGAGCAAAAAGGTTTCTCTCTGTGATTCAATGATTCCTTCCCACCCTACTCTTCCCCCATCGTTCCTGAAGCTCCTCACCCAAGGCTGCTCTGGTCTTGGGAAACCTCATCAGAGCTGTGTCCCGGGGCGGAGGCCTCACCTCCCAGCTCAGGCTCCCGAGCAGGTTTGGACTCGGCTGCCACGAGGCTCCGGGCAACCACCGAACTGCTGCGGAAAAAGGGCCAAGAGCGCAGGGGGCTGGGAAAGGACCCTGCAAACCTGGGAAAGGAGCTTTGCTCACCCCCCAGGGACACCCACGGCACCGCGGGAAGGGCAAAACCCCCTGGGAGGAGGAAGAGGAGAGGCTTGTACAGCCCTGGGAGCCACGATGAAGGCGAGGGCAGGAGGGCGGGCGCTCGGATCAGGGCTCCCCAAACGTATTTCGCTGTGGTACGAAAACCCTGACTGGGGGGGGGGGGGGGGCACACACACAACTCTCTTTACGTGGCGTTTGGCACCATAACCTCTGCCACCCGTTAAAAAATGGGTGTGGAAAAGCATCTGCCAGGCGTGGGGCTGCCAGCTTCCGCAGATCCCCGCCGTCCCTTCGGCCTCCCGTGATTTAGGAGGCGAGGCCCCAGGCTGGGCGCTTCCCGGCGGCTATTTGCGGAGCGTTCACCATATTCGGGCACAGCCTCTGCTCACAGGCAGCTCCAGGTGACCGAAAATGGGCTTTGGCCAGAGAAAACAAAGGGTACCCGGGGCTCCCAAACGCGGGCACCGGGCAGAGTTAACTCTGTGAGCTCCTCGCTGGGGAGTGAGAGCTCCAGGACCTGCTGGGAGCTGTGTCGGTGCTGCAGGGACCTTTGGTCGGATGAAGTCATGAAGTTCAAGAAGGGCGAGTGTTGGGCCCTGCAGCCTGGGAGGAAGAACGCCCTGCACCAGTACAGGGGAGGGGTGAGCTGCTGGGAAGCAGCTCTGTGGAGAAGGAACTGGGAGCGCTGGTGGGCAACAGGTTAAACGTGAGCCAGCAACGGGAACTCGTGGCCAAGAAGGCCAGTGGTCTCCTGCAGGGCATTAAGAAAGGGCAAAGGGCACCAAAAGGAACCCAGGAGGTTCCACCTGAGCAGGAGGAGAAAGATCTTTGTTGTGAGGGTGTGGGAGGCTGTGCCAGGCTGCCCAGAGAGGCTGTGGAGTCTCCTTCTCTGGAGGGATCCCAAGCCCCCTGGACACTGCGCTGCTGGGCCCCTGCTCTGGGTGCCCCTGCTGGATGGAGCAGGGGGGTGGCACCAGATGATGCTCAGAGGTCCCTTCCAGCCCCCACCATGCTGGGACTCTGTGAAATCAGGCGCCCGATGCTTCACTGTTCATTAACTGCTGAAACAAGCTGTGAAATCAGCCGGAGGTACCTGCTGGGCCACTCCCCAGCACCGGTGTCACCCCCGTGGTCCGTGCTGAGATGTCCCCACACCGAGGCTGTCCCGGAGCCCCTCGGAACGGGCAGGGGGAGCAGGGCCAGGGCTGCAGCTGCCTCTTCACCGGCTGACACGGCACACGTGGCATCTCCTGCCCTGGATCGGGCAGATTTGGAGCACAGAAACCTCCCGAGAGCCTCAGAACTGGGACGGGAGCGGCGGCAGTGCGGGTAGTCTGGATTCCACCCGGCTCTCACCTTCTTCCTTGGGGCAACTTTGTCACTTGAGTCAGAGGAAACACACCCAAATGAGAGCAAAATCACACTTTCGGGGACAAAGGGGCAGAGCCACCATCACCATCCACTGTCAGCTACGCTGGTCTTTTTGTCCTGATGGGACTTAAAATGTCCCTGAAGGAGCCCAGGGAGGCGAACAGCGTGATTTTCAACACGCCCAACTTGCGCTGGCTTGGCAGGAGGAGTTAAAATCCACAGATAAAGGCGGGTGCACGATCCCAAGGGTCTTGGGAGGGGGGGAGGCCGTCGGCACAGCGCTACTCCCCCCTCCCCTCCCTCCAGCATCCCAGCGCGGCCGTCCTTGCTGCCGCTGTCGCTCGGAATATGGCTCCCTGCCTCAAGGTCACTTTATCCGCCCTCGTCACAGGCCCAGAGACGCTCCCGTTAACGCGTCTCTAATTTAATCAAGACGCTGGGGACGCGAGCTCAGCGCCGGGCTCTTCTTCTTCTTCCCCTTTCAAGGGCACAAATCCCTCTGCAGGGTAACGGCAGAGGAGCCTCCGGGCCCCGACCGGACACTGCGGGACGTGCGAGATTAGGTCGAATTCAAAAATAACCCAGGTTTGTTCAGGAATTCAAACCCAGCATTTAAAATCGAAATACCTTCCTCCAATTGAGGAAAATTCCTTTCTCCATTTGCCTAAGTTGTTGTGCTGCTTTATCCTCCTCTTCTCCCAGTTTCCTCCTGGTTTTAACCGTGGCTGAAACGTTTTCCGAGCGGTGAACGCTTTCTTCTCCTTTTACTGCAAAATATATCAGAGACACTTAATTGCATATGTAGCTAAAATAGATATTATTATGATATATATAGTACTACATGCTATTATATATATTGTTGTGTCGTATATACAGTGTATGTTCTCATTATTCAGCGTTGCTAATGTGCTTTCAGTCTTGGAAACTGAGTTTTTCACTTTTTTCACAGTAAGAAAATAGGAATAATATCAGATTGGTACCTCATCAATATTGTGGGGTTTTCCCCTCATGTTTCGGAGCACTTTGGCAGCGCGAGGCTGCGGCGTCCTGGCCCCGCTTGGCAAAACGGCCGGTGCCGTAGCGCGGTGGCCCAGACCCCTGTGTACAAAACAACCCCTCTGCCTGTCGATCCCAAAGGGTCTAAGGACAAACCGGAGAGGAAAAGCTCAATTTCCTCTCCGGGCAAGGCAGAGAATGGCTTCTCTCTGCTGTTACGGGACGGTGCGGGGTGGTGGTGGGGAGAAGGTTTCTTTGCATTTCACCGTGGTTTCCTTTTCCTCCGTTTCGGCGCTCGGCGAGGGGATGAATCGCGTGAGCCGCGGAGCGACAGCCCTGATTGAAACAACTCGGGTGACGTTGTTCTGCGCAGCCCTGTCCCAGCTGGGAAGGCTCGGAGCGAGGGAGGCTGGGGGCTGCTGACCTGCACCAGTCTCATCCTCTCGATGTTGTTCTAGATGGGACTGGAAAAAGGAGACAAAAAGAGGAAAAATTTATTTCTCGGTCTTTTTAAACCAAAGTAGCTCCTTAGAGACGTGTTTGTACTTGGCAGCGTTTCCTCTTTCAATAAGGAAGTTTTCAATGCAGATGTTCTTACCTCAGAAAAAACCTCAGGATGGGCTTTTAAACATTCAGTGGAAACCAGGATGAGCAAAGTCCTTTTATTATTATCGCTGCTGCTTTAGAACCCGCTCTGGGGCTGCTTTTTACACTCGCTGTGCCGCGTTCTCCCCAGCACGCGTGCGAAGGGCCCAGCACAACACTTTAAAGGCGGCGGCAGCTGCCGTGCTGCGGGGATTATTCACCCGGTGCTGCCGCCACGGGAGACCGGGAACGGCTGCGGCAGGGAAGGGAGAGCGGCCTCCCCGGGAGGCTCCACCAAGTTCCGGGGCCTGGGAAGGCCGCGAATGCCTGGGGGAGATGAAACTGTGACCCTGGAGCCTGCCGGGGACCAGGGGAACCTCCGGCCGTGACACGGAGCCGCGAGTGCCGAGGCCTAAGGAGGCACGGGCACGGCCTCTGCTGGGTGCGGGGCTCTGGCGCCGAGGCGCCGGGGACGGGCCGCCCCTCACCGCCTCCCTCAGAGGAGGCGGCAGGGCTCGGAGGGGCGGGCGGGCTCTACCGGGGTGGGCGGTGGGGGGGGGGGATGCAGGGGCGGTCTGCCCGGTGATGGGTGGCACACGGCGGCAGAACGGCCCGGGAGGTACGGAAAGGTGGTGACTGAGGTTGTGGTTGAAGCCGAGGCCGGGCGCGGGACAGGTCCCGCAGCGCTCGCCGCCCAAGATGGCGGCGGCCCCCTCAGGGAGGCCCCTTTGTCTGCAGCCGCCGCCGCATTGCCGCGAAGGGCGCGAAACTGGGGCAGCGAGGCCACGCCCCCTTCGCCGCGCGGGCCGCCAGGGAGGGCGGGGCGCTGGCGCTCCCGGCCAATCAGCTGCCTCCACTTCCTTCCTTCTCACAGGGGCTCTCCCGGCCAACGGCCTTCGCGCTCCCAGCCAATCAGCGCCGCTCTCCGCGCCCCGCCCCTCGCCGGGCGGGGGAATGCAGCGGTTTTGTTTTCGCTCCCTCCCCCCGTGGCATCTCATGAATATTAATGTAGCGCTGACCAATCAGGCGGCGCGGCGGCAGCGGTCCTTTGGTGGCGTCAGTCGCCCCGCCTTGCAGAGGGGTTAATCTGCGTATTCATGAGGTGGGCGGGGCGCGGCGCGGGCGTTTATAAGCCGCCGCCCCGCCAGCCTCAGCGTACATCGCGCTGAAGCTTTGAAGTGCTACGTGGATCCCCGCACCTCAGGCACCGGTAAGGCGGCCGCGGTGAGGGGTCGGGCTGGGCTGGGGAGGTCCGGAGACGTTCGGGGCGCCGGAGCTGAAGGGAACGCGTCGTTAAGAGTGGGGGAATTGTTCGCTCGGGGCCCGCTTCGGAGCGGAGCGATGGTTGCCGCGTCACGGGTGACTCTCCCCCCCCCGGCTTCGGCCGCGGGGAGCACGGCGGAGCTTGTGCCAGTTGTTTGGCCGTGTGGGGGAAGGAGCCAGGGGAGGAGTGAAACGCGCTTTCGGAAACAAAATGGCGACGCGCCTCCGCCGTGCAAAATGGCGGCGGGCGGGAGGCGGGGCGTGCTCGTGCTGGTGGGGTGGGGGGCGGGGCGTGGCCGGGCGCGCGGGCCGCGCATGCGCCTTTGGGCACCCTCGGGGGGGAGCGGGGGCCGCGGCCCGGGGCGGGGCGGGAGGAGCCGGCGGGGCCGGGACCCCACCCCCTGCGGCTTCCGGGGCCCGCCCAGGGAGCGTGGCCTGGTTTGGGCGGCTCGGAGGCGGCCTCTGGAGCTGGTTGTACCCGGCGGGTGTGCGGCTGGAGCCGCTCTGCCTGCGGCAGGCCCCGAGCCCGCCCGCGGCTCCGCTTCCCGCGGGGGGTGCTTGGCCCGGAGCCAGCCCCGGGGGATAATCCTCGGGAATGTAGAGCGCTGGTTCCGGGGAGCGCAGGGAGGGTGGGTGTGCGGCCGTTGGTGATAGAACCAGTAAACCTCGCAGGATTTGGGGGAATGTTTCTATTCTGAGGTGCTGATTTCGGATACCTTGACTTCTGCAGGTCAGAATGGCATCAGATGAGGGAAAACTCTTTGTCGGTGGACTGAGTTTTGACACCAATGAGCAGTCATTGGAACAAGTCTTCTCTAAATATGGACAGATCTCCGAAGGTAAGATTGTGGTACCGAGCTCCGATGATTTTTGTGAATTCCTCAGTTGATGCAGGCGCTTGTTATTTTATCTTTTTTTTTATCGTTCTCTCTTTATAGTTGTTGTGGTGAAAGACAGAGAGACTCAGAGATCCAGAGGCTTTGGCTTTGTTACTTTTGAAAATATAGATGATGCGAAAGACGCAATGATGGCCATGAACGGGAAGGTAAGGAGGCTTTGGAGCAGCTTCTTATTTCCTAAAATACAGTCAGGGAAGCACGAAAGATGTTTTTGCTCAGTGCTGTGTAGAAAACCAGATAAATAGTCTGTCTCAAAACAATGAAATGATAAAAGTAGGAAGAGTGTAAACAGCTACAGTTCCCCGATTTAATCTGTATGACTAAAAACCAGCGATGCTTTATTGGGATACCCGTGTGTACTGTTTGACCATCAGTTTATTGTGTAGTTGGCTTAGTTGTGGCATGAAATAAAAGCTCTGCTGGTGAGAAGCAGCGCGTTCTGGCGCGGCATGGCTGGCAGCCAAGGTGTGTGACGCGGCCTGGGTGTGCTTTGCTAGCTAAGAGTTAAAATACCAACTCGGTTTGTTTTTCTGCCCCCTCCTTAGTCCGTAGACGGACGTCAGATCAGAGTCGATCAGGCTGGGAAGTCATCAGAGAACAGATCTCGTGGCTACAGAGGGGGGTCTTCGGGGGGCAGAGGCTTTTTCCGCGGCGGCAGAGGTCGGGGCCGTGGCTTCTCTAGAGGTGAGTGCGCGCCGATCGCCTGGAACGCTGGTGGCATTTGTCAGGAGACCGCTTTAAAAACCACCCCCCATCTGGTGTCTGTTGAAGGAGGTGGAGACAGAGGCTATGGCGGAAGCAGATTTGATTCCAGAAGTGGAGGATATAATGGCTCCAGAGACTACTATAATAGCAGGTAAAGTGGCGGGCAGTTGCGGGAGCTTTTTATGCCTGTTTTGATGCAAACCTCAGCAGATTCCAGAAACGGTTGAGCAAATCTGCAGCACCTGAATGGTTTGGTTTCTTTTGTTCTGTTAGGAGTCAAGGTGGCTATGGTGACAGGTCTTCAGGAGGTTCCTACAGAGACAGCTACGACAGTTACGGTAAGTTCTGGTTCAACTGGGAATGACGAGTATGTACGCTGTAGGAACTCTAAACCCTCTGAGCCTTGTTCTCGAGTCTGGAAACGCCGTAAGGCGCAGTCGGACGGTGCCGCTATTGCTGTTCTCGCCCGTAAGATCCAAGCTGCCAGGCTTTGGACGTGGTTGTGCTGTTTTTTTTCTTTTAAGTTCTCTAATTTGTAATGCATGTGTAGGAGTCGCTCGGATCTAAGGCAGAGCAAGTGGTTTAAAATAAGTTCCTCGAGCTCGAGACTAAAAGACCAAACTCGGATGCCCTTAAACGAGCTTTTAATCAAGGGTGGGGGAAGTTGTAGGGCGTAGCGAACTTAGCGCTAGCTTCGGAAATAATGCGAGGGACTAAAATGCTGGAACTTGTCTATGCTTCGGTGCCTTTACAATTGTGCCTGCTTCTTGTCCTCAGCTACACACAACGAGTAAAAATCCTTCCTGACTCAAGATCGTCCTTCCAATGGCTGTATTTATAAAGATTTTTGGAGCTTCGCTGAAATCGTTATTGTGTAGTACATCTACTTGTATTTTCACTTTTGTAGTATTATCAGTTCGAATCTTGTCAAAAACACAGCCTGACAGCTTCTCAGATAAGATGGTCTGATTAGACTTTTCTTTTAAGAAAGCTCTGCTTTCAAGTGTTTTTAATCTCTTTTGAAAGCACTTCAGATTTTATTTTATCCTTCACGATGAGCCAAGCGTGGTTTTTTGGTTTTTTTTGTTTTTTTTTTTAAAGTTGTGAAGTTGGGGCCCCAATTCAGTTGCTTTTGAGATAGAAAGGACCTTTAATTCAATGTTCACTGGAAGCTGAACAAGCTGTGGACTTTTTTTTTCTTTTTAAGTGCATTACCTTCGTCTTTTGTAACATTCCTTTAGTGTAGCAAGGTAGGAATGCAGCCTGGGTACAAATTGGAAGGCAAACCACCTTGATATATCTAAAGAGAAAAACTTTGCTTGTATGTTCAACCTGCATAACGGTATTTTTACTGTTGTAATGATGTAAAATACCCAGAAATAGACTTGCAAACTTACCATAAAAGAGGTTCTTGAAAATGTTTATTTATATTGTCCTTTTTTACTGGAAGAAATATGCATATTCCATTGATATTGTATTTGAAGTGGTAAAGGATTCTTGTATACAGTTTTCTTTGGCTTTACGAAGCCTATTAAAAGACCGTCTGAAATGAACTCTGCTCCTGACATTTACATTTCATTGCACAACACAACCCTTGAAGACGAAGAACAGTCTAAGCAGTAGAGGATGCCAGAGAAGACTAGCGATAGTCTAAAGAGCCAGACTTATTGACCAGCTGCTAGAATTTAAATCTTAAATCGGTCTTGACAAGCGAATCCGTCAACGTAACTGCCACGTAAGAACAGTCGGAAAAAAAAAAAACCCCAAACCTTGTCCAGAGGCAGGGGATGGAAAGGGTTTTTATTTAAGGAGGTCCAAGACCGAAAAGCCGAAGCCAGAACTTGAGGGGACGTTGGCGTTAGGGGTAGGAAAAAAAAAAGGGATGTTTCATGTCTTTAAAATACTGCAATAGCCTACACTGACAAGTCGTAGCCAAGAAACCAGTTGGTTGGTAACTGGCCTAGCTGGTAGCTCGCCAGGGGTGTGGAATGGTAGGTGAATTGCCGTGCTTAGCTAGCTTTGTCATTGCCTTACAAGTTCTAAGAATTCTTTGCTAGCATATGGAAACTGCAGTGTCCTTGGAGAAAAAGAAGTGTTGTGCCTCCAACAGAAACCTCTGAGACGAAAGCTGCTCTCTTGGCTAGTTCATATGTGGAAATAGTCCTGTAATTCGAGGTAACTCCTTTTGCTCATGTCCGCATCCTTCCTCTTGTTGAGAGCTCATTTGAAAGTCTAATGTACCTGTGAAATAATTCCTTTTGACAATTTTGGTCAACTGCTGGAAAAAAAAAAATAATAATTTTTAAACCCCATGCCGTATGCAACCTTTGGCTTGTGGCACAACTTGTGGTTCCACAGATCAGAGTTGGGCATGACCTCATGTCTTGCTAAGTAGGTACGGAAGCAAGATGGGAAACGAATTCCCTGACTCGATATGTGTTCATCTATTGAGACTCTTCCTAGACTTCATTAAGTTGCTCACTTTTAATTGTAGCTTTCTTTGCCATCCTACTTGTTGCCATTAACTTTTTCCCATAGCCCACACCTCCTAAGCAGCCATGTCAAAGTGGTTAAACTCTCTGCTTAGGGATCAAACGATACTTGATTATTTTTTTGGTTGGTTTCTTTTTTTGGTTTTGGTTTTTTTTTTTGGCTGGCGTAGCAAAAGGCATCAGCCAGCCCTGGAACAGTTTTCCCAGACTGTGCTTCTGTGATGTGATGGGTTCAGCGAATGGCTTGTGAAACCCTCGTATCTGATGTGACCTGTGTTGGGGGGGAGGAGGGTGGCGATGTAAAGCCTCCTCTCGACGTCTCTATTAATGCCCCTCTGCTTTGGCAGGCTGAAGAGAAGATGGCACACTCCCCATGGCAGCTGAGCGGGGATGCTGAGGGAGGAGAGAGTTCATTCCGAGCCAAGCGGGACCGGGATGCGGGTTTGTCAACCAGGTACCATCTCTTGGGTCTGCCCCTCATCCCTGTGGCTCTTCATAGACCAGGAGCTGCTGCTCCTTTCCCATTTCCCCCAGTAACATCCGACTGCCCGTCTGTGGGTGGAAATCTCCCCAGCCTTTCTCTGCCTCTCTTCTAATTCCCTGTCTTAATTTTATTCCAGCAATGAAACACAGCAGAGAAGACCCAGAAGGATGCAGCCATTGACTGGAGCGGTGGAGATGAAGAGTTCTGAGCTGTTACCGATTCTTACGCAGCTCAGCTGAACGAGAAAATTTTGAAGTCAATTAAGCTAGAATAAAACATTGGAATGTGCAGAAAAAATAATTAATCTGGTGTTTCTGTGGGGGAAGCTGGGATTGTGGCCGAGGGGGTGGGATAGAAATAGAGTTCACCTCGCTATCTAATCTGGTGTGTAGCCCAGTTCCAAGTGTGGAATAAACCATTGCACTGGTTGGGGAGGTGGATGAAGGGTAAAAAAGGGGCAAGTTGGAGGAAGAAACAATTTCGTCCTTGTTAGGCGACTTAAATTGGAGGTTATGTTAAGTTTGTGCATCTGCAAAACTTGAGGGAGGCGGCTCCATCTGAAGGGAGCTGCAGGAGTCACTCCACATAAAAGCTGCTGTTGGAGTGGTGACAGAAGTCAAACTGGCACTTAACTGGTGAAGCTTTGACCTTGGCTAATTATTTCTGTACGTATGAATTACAAAGTTGTTCTGCTGATGAAAGCTGGGGTGGAGTGTTCCTGTTACAGAAGTGGTTGAGCCTCTCGTTTGGCTCAAGCCAAATGGATGCACGTACCCGCTGCTCATGAAAAATGAGATTTTATTTTCAGTTTAATCCTGGAAATAGGAGCTCCTGGGCAAAGAAGGTTTCTGGTGCTAGCAAGGCTGAGCTGGGAAAGTATTTTGGGCAGCTTTCAAGAGAAATAGAGCAGGAGGCTGCAATGTGAAGGCAATGAGAGGGTTTCTGATGGTCTCAGCTACTGTCCTGCCTGTTCCTTGTGTCAGAAAAAACAACAGTTGATTATTCAGCTTCTGTCTTCCCCACCCCCCTACTTTTCTTTTTGTATTTCTCTGGTTTTTGGTTATGCTGTGCCCCACTTGGACAGTCATTAGTGCCAAGAGTCTACAGCAGCCCTGGGGCCTTCTGTGTGCATCAAGCTCACCCCCTGAGATGTTTTTCTTTATTTTTAAACCTTTTTTTTGAATTACCCAAGAGAACAAGAGTTTAAAAAAAACCCCAAACCATCCAATATGACTTTTGTCTGTATCTAGCAATCCCCCGGTGAGCATTTTTGCATGTTAACAGAGCCCGGTATCAAATCCAGGAGCACAAGAGTGAGAAACCAGCTGATAAAAATGCAGTTGGGTGATGTTTAAAGGAATTAAAACTAAACCCAGTATTATTTGAAAGACACAGTTAAACAGAGGCAGAAAGATGTGCCAGAAACGAGGCCTGGTTTGAGGTGCTAATGGCTCATGCTGGGTGGAGGGAAGAGTTAACCTGTTGGGGATGGATGAAAAAGCCAATTGCATCCTGGGGGTGACCCATTTCCAGCCCAAAAACTCCCCTTTTCTTCCAATTCAGGCAGTTCCCCGAGAAGAAAGTTTGCGGGGTTGGGGCAGGGCTGTATTTTAGGGCGGCTGACAGACCCCCGGGCTCCTGGGGGGTTAGAAATGCTCCAAACGCTGCTGCTTTCGAGCAGCCTTTGCCTCTGGGCGGGAAATGGCCGGAATGGCTGCCCTGAGGGAGCAAGGACTGCCCCGAGCGGGAAACGACCACCCTGAAGAGGGAATGGCGGCCCTGAGGGAGAAAGGAGACCCTGAGGGAAAAATGGCGGCGCTGAAGGAGGGAGTCCTGTTGTGAGAGGGGAACAGCGGCCCTGGGCAAGGAAATGGTGTCCCCTGAGGGAGAAGGAGTCGGGCGCGGAGGAATGGCGGCCCCGAGGGGAAAATGGCGGCCCTGAGGGAGGGAGGAGGTGTTGCTGTGAGGGGCGAGCGTTGGCTCTGAAGGAGCAAAGGGCGGCCCGGGGGAGGCAATGGCGGCTCTGAGGCGAACTCGGGGCGGGGGAGGGGGAGGGAACCCCCGAACTGCGGCGGGGAGCGGAGGCCGGGCCCGACCCGGAACGGCGCTGCCCCGGAACGTGGCGTGCGGCTCCGCCGGGCCCGGCCGGTGCCTGCACCGAGCGCACGGTCCCGCCGCCTTCCTGCGCCCGCCCCGCCGAGGCGCCGCTCGCCGCTCCGCGGTCCCGGCCCGGCCTGGCCATGCTGCGGCCGGAGCCCCTCTGCTTCCTCCTCCTCCTCCTCCTCCTCCTCGTCCCGCACGGTGTCTGGGCCGCCGAGCCCGCTCCCCCGGCCACCCCGAGCCCGCTCAACAGTACGGAAGCGGCGCGGGGAACGCCGGGGAACGGGACGCGGCCGGACCCGCCGCCGGCGACATCGTGGCAACCGCCGGGCTCGGGGCTGCTGCCGGTGTCGGGGCTGCCGGTGCTGAAGCGGGCGGTGTATGTGCTGAGCGCCCTCTCCTTGCTGGCCGCGCTCTACTTCGTCCTGCGGGCCTTCCGGTGAGTGTGGCCTGCCCGGTGTCCCCGCCCGGGCCCGGGGCCCTGTTCCTGCTCGCCCCGGTTCTCCGGCCCGGGCCCGGGGCCCTGTTCCTGCTCGCCCCGGTTCTCC
>JANVCC010000071.1:2882558-2910566 GCA_025345505.1 Todiramphus chloris collaris
GCCGCGCCCGCCGCTGGCCGGGACGATGGTGCGCTGGGAGGCGGCCGCGCTGCTCGCCGCTCTCGTCGGTGTCTGCGTCTGGACCGACGAGACCGGGAAAGTTATCTCGGATCGGTACGCTGTCTACTGGAACCGGAGCAACCCCAGGTGAGGCCCGGGGGGGGGGGCGGCGGGGATCGGGGCCGGGGCGGCGGGGCCCAAGTTTTAGTCTTTATTTCCATCCCTCCACCCCCCGCAACCTCCCCGCACGGTGCACCCGCAGACCCCGCCCGGTCGGTGACAGGCGGCCGCTGCCGTCCGTTACAGGTCGGGTTCCGCTCTAGCCCCCGGTTCGCTCCGGTAAACGGATCTGGGCGTCCCCGGGGGTCGTGTGTGTGTGTGTGTGGGGGGGGTTCTCCTGGTTGCCCTCTCCGCAGAGATCTCCGGGGAGAGCCGTCCCCGGGGGCTGCGGCAGCCCCGGGAGCATCGCCGACGGGAGGGTCGCGTTCCCCGGGAGGCAGCGCCGGGGGTGGCGGGGGCGGGGGGGGGGGGGGGCGGCGGCGGCTGCGGTTCCCGGGGGGGGGTTGGGGGAACAGGGCCGCGGGGGCTGCGGTTGGGGCCCCCCCAGCCCCTCTGAGCTCAACTTCGGGCAAGTTCAAGTTTCTCCTCCTCGCCGGTGCCGTGTGTGTGTGTGCCCGTGTCCCGTGCCCCCCTCCCCGTCCCCATCCCTGTCCCGGGGGCGGCTCGGCGAAGGTCCTGCGGAAAAAAAAAATCACCGAAAAGACGGTAAAAAGCGGCTGGTGCTGCGAGGGGCGGTCACGGGAGGGGTTAAAATAACGGCTTTGGGGGGGGGAGGACCGACGGAACGGGCCGGGGTGCGGGGTGCCCGGGCTGGGTGTGGGGTGCCCGGAGCAGCCCGGCCCCGCTGCCGCCCGTTCTGTTTTCAGCTCGGAGAAGAAATCTCTGCCCGGTGGGTTCAGTTCCTCTGCTCTGTCTCGGGATTGAGATTTTTAAAAATTAAATTTTTATTTTTCTTTTTTTTCAAGCATCGTTTTTCAATTTATTTAATTTTTTAATTTATTTTCTGGGGAGAGTTTAAATTTCTGGTGTATTTCTTTGTTTGGAATTTTGAGGAACCAAAAAAAAAACTGTTGGAGAGTTTGAGGTGCGGGTGAATTCTGTGCCTGCGACCCCCCAGGACCCTCCCCTCCACCCCACCCCTGTTTTCCCCCCATCCCTAGGCTTTGGATGGGCCGATTTGTGGAGACTTTTTGTAAAAGACAAAAAGAGCACATCAAATCCTGCCCCTAAACCCACATTTTCCCCCTCAATTAATCAAAGTTCATGTGGCCCTGCCAGCCAAGCGAAGGGCCGCGGGGCGACTCTGGGGTCCCTTCTGCAGTGGGTGCTGCTGCAGCTCTGGGCTGTTCGGTTCTCCGGGTAAAACGGGTGTTTCTTTGTCCCTTGGCTGGGAGGGGACCCTCGGTGGTGGCACCTTCTCCTCTCCCAGCCTCGTCCCGGTGACCCCATCCCAGTTCAATTAAAGTTCCCGGCTGCCTTTCCATGGGCGGGTGGCCGCGGGCACCCGGAGCCGGTGGGATGCTCGTTGGGCCGAGGACCCTGGTGAGCATCGGCGTCCGTCTGCCCGTCCCCGCGTTGGGGACCCGGCGGGTGCCGTCTCCCCCAGCCTGGCGTCCTCTCCCCGAAATTGGGGCGAGCCCGTCCCTTTGTGCGCGGCGGTGCCTTCGCCGCGGGCCGCCCGCGGTGCATATGGATTTTATTATCTCCCTCACATTTTTGTGGGGGGTTGTAAGAGGCAGGGAATTCTCCTCCTTTTTTTTTTTTTAATTTCTTTTTTTTTTTTTGCCCATTGCAAAGTTTTTGGTTACAGTTCCTGGTCCTCCCCAGCTCCCACACTTTGGGCTCTTCCCTTTTGTTCTCCCAAATGCCAAACATGTGTGAAGGGGCCCTCCCCCCCCCCCCCCCCAGGTCCAACTCCGGCATCCCAACCACCAGAGATGAGGGCGGCATCGCCGAGCGCGGCCGCGGCTGAGGTTTGGCACCCAAGGGTTCCGATGGCCCCAAACCGGCCCCTGGTCTTTGGGCGATGGGCGTCCCGGGAGCCGCCGCGGGACCCGGTGTCGGTGGTGGCTTCGTCTCGGCCCCGCGAGCCGCCCGCGTCCCCATGGCGCGCGTTGGGATGGGGGATTTATCCTCCAAGATAGGTGGCAGTTCTTTATTACACATATATATAATATATATATTTTTTCTTTTACTAATTCTGACGTTGGCAGGAAAAATATTTTGGGGGGGGGGGAGAATAAAATAGGGCAAAGGAAGCGGGAAGGGGTAGGAGGGAAGAGCACACAATGGCTGGTGGGTTCTGCAGGCACGTCCGCAGCGCCGGGCGCCGGGCTGTGACCCAAATTTCCCCAACGTGGGAGCGCCCGTGTCGCAATGGCCGATGTGCTCCCGGCGCGTCCTCGCAGGTCTGGAATTGAAGGCAATTTATTAGACCTTGCAAATATAGAAATTGCCATTGAGTTTTCGGCTCCTTTCCGTTTTGAACCCAGCGGTGGCTTTATTTTGTCTGTCTCTGGAGTTACTGGAAGACGATCTCATCTGTAAAAATGAAGAACAGCGTAGAGATGCTTTCTCTGGTCCCTTGTTTTCCTCCTTTTTCCCCCCCGTCATCTCATCTAACAAGGGGGAAATCAAAAGGGATTTAAAAAATAAAAATAAAAAGGGGGGGGGGAACTTAAAAGGTTAAAATGCTGGATTCTTGTTTGAACCCACGGATCTGATCTGGTGATAAATATTTTTCTTCAGGTTTATATCGCAATCTATATTTTATAAAAGCCAGTAATAAATCTCCTGGTCAATATGATTTGCCCAGATTAGAATAATTCTATATTTCGTAATTGGGTCTAAATTAAAAATAAGTGGTACCTCGGGATGCTGCAATTTGCCTGTTCTGTGGAGATATTTAAGCCACTCGCTGTGGATTTACAGGTTGGTTCAGCACCGTGTTATTTTTTTTTTTTTTTCTTGGGGAAATGATTTTTGGAAGAGGAGCCTGGGCTTTGCTGGCTGCAACTCCTGGCTTAGCCTGGGAAGAGCCGAAGGAGGAAGGACCTGGCGTTCCATCACAACGTGCTCTTCCCACACCCACCCAGAACCGCGGGGTTTTGCTCTGTGGCGCGCGCCGATCCCGGTGTCACCTCCCCGGTGCGGGCTGTGACCCGGGCTGCTCGTGGGTGCAGTCGCTCCGTGGCCGCTGATGTCCCCGCGGGGTGCGAGAGCTTGGCAGGGTTCTTGCCGGGTCTGGCATAGGCGGGCAGGGGTCTGGCCAGGGCAGGGCTCTTCCCTCCGTGGGGTCTCGAGGTGGGGCAATGGGGTCACTGTTTCCCGGCCGATGGTGCTGGAGCCGCTCGCCCGTAGGGTTCTTGGGTGGATTTGCAGCCTCAGGACCCAATGAGATGCACAGCAGGTTGAGTCCGGGCATCCCAGAGCATCCTCTGGCGGGATGGCATCTCCCGGGTGGCTCGGGGTCTCCAGCCTCATCCCCCCTGTGCTCACCCACCCCCCTGCACCGCAGCAGCCTTCCGGAGGGACGTCTCAGACGCACTGCCGTGCGTCGTGCAGCGAAAAATCGGGGGGCTGGGAGCCCTCCGTGCAATTGGGAACGAGCGACCTGTCCTCGGAGGGTCCCCGGTCCCAGGACCCCCCCTAGCCCCGTGGGGCTGTGACCGGAAAGCTCTCGAAGGCCGAGGAAGGACGGAGGATTTAAGATTTGTTTTCGCCTCCCGCTCTCCCCTCGGCTCGGCGTCGGGCAGGTCCTGGCCGTGCCGACGATGTTCCCGCAGCCGGATGTGATTCCCGAGCGCTCTGCCGAAGGTGCCGCGTCTGCCGAGAGGGAAACGGGCAAAGTGTTTGGTGTTTTCCTCCCTCTGTTTACAGTACAGCTACGAACGCTGTAACCGGTCTAGATTTTACCCGTGGCCTATATTTAACTGTGAGGTCATTTGCCTTGGAAGGCTTATTTTCTGATTTTTCTTCTTTTTTTTTTTTTTTTTTTCCCCTTCTTTTTTGGTTCCGTGAGCACAGCTGGGATTTCTGTTCTGCTCCTCCGCACACCCCAATCCCGGGATCGAGGCGCTGGAGAAACGGTTTCTAGCAGGGGGGTTTGCCGCGTGCGGCTGCCGAGCAATGCTCAGGGCAGAGCAGGGCTTTCGGGGGGGTCCTTTTGTGCCTTCTCCTCCCCTTCAGGAGCGGGCGAGGGACCTGTGCTGCAGGGATGCCGGAGTCGGGGTGAAGGGGATGCATCTTAGGTCGGTCTGGATCGTGCTCCCCAGCCTGGCAGCTTTTGTGCCCGTTTTTCCTGCGTCGCCGTCTCGGAGCCGCAGCCCCGGCTCTCGCTGCTGCTTTGTCCGGGAGCTCGGTGCACGGAAGCCAGGGCTGGGGCCGTGCCCCGTGAACTGCCCGGGTCTGAGCAAACGTGCCCGCCCGTGGGTCACGAGGGCACGCGGCCAGGACGACGGCATCCCGCGCGTGCCAGCCCTCTTTCGAGGGAGCGAAGGCGGCACGTGTTTGGTTTTTTCCAGGGGAATTTGGTGCTGGAGAGGGGTGACCGAGCAGGGGGGAGTGTGCACAGCGCTGGATGTGCTGGCCCACTTCTCTGGGGTGGGTTTGGTGCCAGCCCTGCCATGGGTTTGGCGCCAGCCCTGCAGTGGGGCTGGTTCCCGAAACCTCCGTGTCCCAAAACCTCCGTGTCGTGGTTCTGTCCCGGGCTGCCCAGGCTGGGACCTTTGTGCTCGGCTCCCAAGCCTGCATCCCCCCCTCCCTGCATCACACGGGGATCCGCACCAGCCTCTGCAAGAATCGCACCCCACTCTCCCCTCAGAGCTCTTTTCCTGTGAATTTTACCTCCCGTATCACCAGCGGGCCAGGGCCCCTCGCCGGGCACACGGGGTGCCGGGAGCAGCCCCGGGCTGCTCAGGGATGCCAGCGCTGGGCCACGTCCCGCATCATCCTGCGCAATTACCGCTCTCTTAGTTTTCATCTGTTCCGTTTTCCCTTTGTGCCGAGATCATTTGCAGCCCTTCCCACCCCGCTTTTCCAGCCCGTTAAGCCGTGTTAGCTATTCTCCACCAGCCCAGGGCTGCGGCGAGCGCGGTTAATGGAGAGCAGCTACAAACAGGTCCGGCGTCTCTGACAAGATTTTTCTCTCCCTGTCTCTCTCTCTGCCCGTCCCTTTCGAGGGACCGCAATTACATTCCCCGCTGGTCGCGCGCTCGGTATCCAAATGCTGGCCACGAGCTGCATCCTAATGCGGGGCTGGGCTGGGGGCGCGGAGCTGCCGGCGGGTCGGCTGCTCCCCGGCATCCCCCGGCTTGGCCCGGGGTGAGGAGGCACAAAGGGGATGGGAGTGAGGATGGTGCAGAGCGAGATGCTTTCCGTTCCCAGCAGAAAGCTTTAAAAGTGCTCTTTATATTTCTATATATATATACTTATTTGGTTTTATATATATTTATATATGTTTATTTGCACACCCAGCTGCCCAAACCCACCTACAGCCCCTGGCGTGGGCCTGCCACCCGTCCCCGTGCCACACACGCGTGTGCTCTCTACCCGTGGGCTGAGGGGTATAAATTGGGTTGGTTTTGGCACCCGTCTCGGTACCCAGGCCTCCCCTTGCCCGTCTGTCCGTCCCGGTGCCCGTCCGTCCCGCGCGCCTGGCAGCGGTTGCCCGTGCCCGTACCTACGTACGTTTGACAGGGTTCATCTGTCGGGTTGTCTGTAAAATTGCAGCAATTGTGCTTTAAATAGCTCCTCGCTCCCGATGGTGGAAATTTCAGTCCTTTTGTGTTAGATATTAATCATGATTTTTTTTTTTTTAGAGGCTTCGTTTTGATCCGAGGTGGTTTTTCCCCGGCTCGGGGCAGAGATCTTGCCCCGCTTCGCTGCGTTGAACGGGGCTGATGGGACACGAACGGATTTGTCCGTTGTTAGCCCCAAAGAGCAGTTGAGATATTTTTTTGCCCCATCTGAGCCCAGCCCAAAGCCCGAGCAGTTTCCGCTGCTCGCAGCATCATCCCGACCCCAAGAGCGGGGCCGGCGTTGGCTCCGTGGGCGCAGAGCCCAGCGGCCGCTTCCAGCGGCACCGGGGCCGTGCCGCTGTGGCAAGGGGGTCCGAAGCCCGAGGAGAGCCAGGGGCACTGGTACTGACTGGTCTGTGACAGAGGATTTCGGGAGGTGTCTCCGAAGCTGGGGATGCCCCGTAACGCGTCTCGCGTGGCGGGTGTCACGAGCTCTCTGCCGGCAGCCTGGCGAGCCCTTCGCCGTCGGGCACCGGGCTTGGGGTGCCCGTTGGCATCCCCGCTGTGCCAGGCTGGCGGCACCCATGGGAGGGTGGCGGCACCCATGGGGTGATGTGCTGGGGCTGGTTTTAACCCCCCAGCAGGAAAGCTGGGATGGGATGAGGTTGTGAGAAGCAGGAGGGAGCCCGTTTGGCCAGCGCTGGGCCACCATGCGGGCAGGGCGCTGGCCCCCGCACAGTCCCAGTTGGCTGCTGGGCGGGCGGAATGGGTGTTATTTATTTATTTCTCCTCCCTCCTTTCCCTCTTCGCTTGTTGCTGCTGCTGCTGCTGTGGCTGGGCTGCTAAATAGCTTCCCATTGTTCACCAGCTAATTACCTCTTAATGAGGCTCCTTACTCCAAAGCCGAGCAGAGCGGAGGCTGCGGGGTGGGCTGCTGTTCAGGGGGCGAAGGCGGGTCACTGGGAGGACTGGGGTCACTGGGCCCTGCCGGGGACCGCGGTTGGGTTTGTCTCTGCCGCACCAGTGCTGCGGAAATGGGGCTCCCTTGGCTCTCCTGAGCTTTGTCCCAAAGGGTGATGGCTTAGCCCAGAGTCCTGAGCTGAGCCCCAAACCCGGGGAGAGGTGAGAACCCAGTGGGGCGCGCAGGGGCAGCTCCGTCGTGGTGCCCGGAGCCCATTCCCAGGGTCTCCGGTGCCAGCCTCCCCCACCAGCCCCGTCTGCAGGGATGGTGCCACCCTTATGGCCAAAACCAAAGACACGTCCCCTAGGTGCTTAAACCAGGGTGTCCCGTCCCCCCAGCTTGCCCCTCGCCCGTCCGCACCCTCGGAGGGACAAATCCCGCTCCGCTTCACCCGTCTCCACCCGGCCCGCAGAGGGGCTGGCGTGAGTGCCCACCCCCGATGGGCTTTGGCCGGAGGGAGCTGGGTGATGCCGATGGAGGCTCCTGGCCCGTCCTGGTGTGAGGAGCAGAAGGGTGGTCTCTGCCCCTGGAGCCGCAGGTGCTGGTGGGGCTGGGGCGGGCACCGCGGGCACGAGGCTGCGGCAGCTCCTCTGATGCTGCAGAGGTGATGGGGGGGTGGGGGGGGAAGGGATCCTTCTCCCAAGGGCTTGGGAGAGCTGCCCGCTCTGCCCCCACCGCCCCACTCCGATTGAAGCTGGGGGTGGGTGGGAGGATCCCAAACTTCAGAGAGGGATGAGGCGGTCAGTGGGCAAAAATAAAACAAAGGAGGGAAATTTATTCCCTAGAATAATAAAGAAGGCAGGGAACAACTTCACCTTCCCTTGTGCCCTTGGGCAGGGAGGGGCTGACCTCCTGGACCCTGGGGCTGAGCCCCTTGGAGCTGATGGAAGTGCAGAGGCCTGGGAGGTGCTGGACACGAGTCCCAGCTTGGGCTGGTGGGAACTTTGAGATCATTCCCACTGCCCTGGTGCTGGTTTGCCCGCATCTCTCCCGCCCAGTGAGTCCCTGGCGGTGGCAGGGCCTGGGGGTCTCAGCCCTATTGATCCCCGGCACCGATTAAGATGCCACAGAGCGCGGCCATCGATGCCATGCGGGCAGCACCGGGACCTTTCAGCACTGGGGGCAGCCAGACCCGAGCTCCCCTCTCCCAGCCCCACTCGGCTCCATTGGACGCTTTCCTCCGGGTCGCCGATGGAGGAGAGGGATGCGGGCAGGAATGGCTGCTCGCACACCTCCCGCTCTTCTCTTTTCACCCTCCCCCTGTTAAATTCCCCCCCGTATCCCATATTTTCCCCCCCGTATCCCATATTTTCCCCCCCGGGCACCAGCCGAGGAGCTGCCAGTGATGCCAAGCCACATCCCAGCGGGGCGGCTGGGGTGGAATCCCGCGGGATGCCGCCTGGGCATCCCTCGGCACCAAGCTCCTGCTGACTTCCCACTTTTTCTCGCCGTTTTTACCCTCTTGCCTTCGTGGGGTTTCCCTTTTCTGCCAGCAGCCCTCACCTCGGTGCACAGCTAACGTCGCCCGCCCGGAGTCGGTGCCACCGAGCAACAGCCTGGCTCCGGATCTGGTCCTGGTGCCCCCGGTCCCTTGGGACGAGGCCACCGGCACCGCAGCATCTGCCGAGTTTCAAAGCATCCCTCAAGACTTTGAAGACTGAATTTGATTTATTATTTTTTTTCCTATATTTTCCTTTTCCAAGCTCCTTCCCCAAGCAACCCTGAAATACCCCCAAGGATTAAAAGTTTGTAACACCCCCGGGGGTGGGAAAGACCCAAAGACTCATCCGATCCCCCCGTCCCGTTCCTCCTCCCGAGGCATTGGAACCGTCTCGACGAGCAGGTGATGTTCAGGGGAATTTTTTTATCCTGTTTCCCCTCATTTGGCTGCAACCAAGTTTTGTAGGGATTTTTAAATGGGTTTTTTTCCCTTTTTTTTTTCCATCCATGGAAGAGAAGTGATTTGTATCGCTTTATTTCTTGAACATTACACGGGGAGCAAAACTCTCCCATGTGCTGGGAAGCAGATAAAGTGTTTAGACAGCAAATACAAATATTTCTGAGCACTCAGCCCGGCTACAGCTATTTCTGCCTGTCCTCCAGCAGGATTTCTTCCTGGGTCTTCTAGTGGCTTTTTATTTAGACTGGCTTGATTTTATTTTTTCTTTTAGTTTTTTTCTAGTTTGTTCCCCCCCCTCCTTATTTTTAAAAAGCCTTATTTTATATTTGCAGCAAAATAAAATCCCCTGACCCTGTAGAGAACTCGAAAAAAAAAAAAAAAAATAAAAATCCTATTCCTTCCTTTTTCCAATCCTATTTCCACTGAGAAAAAAAGCCCCTGGACCTCACGCCCTGCACAAAATCCAACCGCGACGGGATTATTTTGGCGGCTGAGCTGCTTCTGCAGCTGCAGGCGCTGGGACGGCGGCGGCACCAGTGCCTCCCGAGCTGGGAACTGGGATCCTTGGATGCTCCACTGGGATTTTGGAGGGGGTCCAGGGTGAGGGAGGTGGCCGGGTGACTTGTGCTGCAGGTACCAGCTGCATCCTGTGCGTCCAACAAGGTTGATTATTTGGTTTTTAACATGATTTTATTCAGTTATCAATTAGCTAACGTGCCCCAACCTCACCCGTGCCCCAGTGGCCATCCCAGTCTTGGTGGTGGCCACCCCATTGCCGGTGCTGGACCGGCTCGAGTGGGTGCCTGGGGCCGTCAGGAGCTGGGGAAGCTTTCCCAGCCAGCTCGATAATCCCAATTATTATCTGGTTTCTCCATCAGGGTCGCTTATTAAACTTGGCACCGCTGGCGTTGCCGTTCCGCCCGCCTGCCTCGGCGCAGGGATTCAGCTCCTGCCGACGCGGGGGAGGAAATCGAGTGGAAAAACGTGGGGCAGAACCCCCCGGGAGGGTGGGGGGGTACCCGGAGGGGGGATGCTGCTCAGCCCCGGGAGGCTTAGGATGCGGGAGCGATGCCGCGATGGGACGCGGGGTCAGGTCGGTGGTGCGGGCGGCCGGGATGCGTCCGTCTGTCCATCCCTCCCCGCCGGTTGTGCCGCATCCATCTGTCCATCCCCATCATCTGCATCCAGGGCTTTGGCTGGTGGGAGGGAGGACCCCTCCCCTGCCCCCCAGACCCCAGGTCCGGGGTGGGTGCTTTTGTTTCCGTGCGGTTTCGGAGGCGTTTGAAACGAATACCTAAAGGTTTGATAAAGAGTTGTTGTTTGGGAGGAAGAGTTGTTGGTTTCCCCTCGCCCTGGAACGAGAGGAGCCTCCATCGGCCTCCTCTCCCCCTGCACACCAGGAATTTCAGCTTTTTTTTTCTATATTTGGGCCTTCCAGCTCGAATTCCCCTGCTTCCCGTCACACAAACGTTCTTCAGCGCTTGGCTCACCGACGCTTCCTCCTGCAAATTATCCTGCAGATTTTGCTTTCCGAGGCGGTTTTGCCGGACCCGGCACCGGGGCTGCCTCTGCCTGAGCCGATGTCCGGCCCTTGGGAAGGGGCTTTTCCCAAATCCTGGACCGGTCCTCGGCACGGCCACAAGTGGAGGTGGGAGAGAAGCATCCTCGGGTCCCTCGAGCAGCCAGGTGCCCCGAGTGGTCCCGTTCCCAGGGGAAAATTTTCTCTTCTTCCCTCGGTTCCCATCCCAGCTCCTCCTCCTCGTGCCCTTCCACCATTTTCCTTCGCTTTCAACAACTGCACAGACGCCGGGTCTGTTGGTGTGCCCGCTCTCCTGGCAGCGGGTGCTCACCCCAGGGTCCCCACTTTTGGGTGGGCACTGTCCCTTGCCCCCTCCCCGTTGCGGTGTTTGGGAGAGCGGCGAGGGCAGGGTAGGCTCTGCGACCCTTTATTCAGGGAAAACGACCATTGTCCTGAACTTCCAAGGTTCTTTCTGGGGCAGCCTCGTGTTTCGGAGCACAGGGACCATCTCTGAAACCCTCCAAAGCCTCCCCTTGGGTTTCCCAAGCCCCTCGGTGCAGGGTGGTCAGGACCCGGTGCCCCCCCGGCACCGCGCTGCTGCTCGGGGGTGGCTCCGGCACGCGGCAGCTCTGGCACCGGCTCGGGCTGTGGAATGCCGGGCAAAATGGTGCTGCCAGTTTGGTTTCCAACCGAGATCCCAACCCGCCGTCCAGAACGGAGATGGCTTTTGGCTGCAGTCCCCATCCAACGTCATCTCCGTCGGATCGCCCCGAGCTCGCACGTCTGGCTTTGGGCAGAGCCGGGAGAGGAGCCGAGTCCCGGGAGGCACCAGGGTCCCCCTTGTGCCGCGGCCCCGTGAGGTGAAGTTAAAGCCTGAAAGGAGGGGTGGGAAGGGGAAACGGGAACCACCGTGCTGGGGGATCCGTGCTCTGGAGTGGGCATCGTGCCTCGTGGCACCACCCTGAGTTCCCGTCGCCTCGGACCGGCTCCCGGCGTTCCCTGCCCGCGGCTCCCGGTGTTCCCTGCCCCCAGTCCTCATCCATAGGGCTTTTGGGGTCGGTGGCTCTGAGATCCAGCCACCCAACCTCCACCTCTCTGCCCATCCACTGTTCATTTTCTTCCTTGGCTCTTCCCCGGAGCATCAGGATGCGAAGCGGCGGCGGGAGGGCGGCGGGGGCCCCGGCAGCAGGAATCTGGGCTCCAGAAAACATTTCAAAGCTGATTAATAGCAATAAATCATAACGCTGTCTTTTCAACTAGGAAGCTTTTGGATGAGGTGGAGGGATGCTCGGCATTAAGGCAGCGAGCGGGGTGTGAGTTCTGGATCCGGTTTCCAGCTCGTTACACGCAGACAAATGGCTTCCCCCCTCCCAGCCTCAGTTTCTCTGCTCTTAAGGTGAGGATCGCTGCCAGAGGCTAAATTAAGCAATTAATATTTGTAGAGTGCAATGGAGAGATCGAGAAGGACGTGGCTCGCCCGGCGCTGCCCAGCATCTCCTCCTGCTCCGGGGGTGGAGCTGGGAATTCCGGCTGGGAGCCGACGCGTTGTCGGCCCCTTCTCCTTGGAGGGGGCATGAGGAGGGGCTGTGACCCCAGCTCCCCGTCCCCAGCTCCTTTGGGGCTGGTTTGAGGCTCCAGTGGGGACTGGGGGGGGGGGTCAATCCCTGCGACTGGCACCGCGCGGCTGGGTGCGATCGGCGATGCCCGGTTCACTCGGGCGATCCCCGTCCCTGGTGGGAGGCGAGCCCAGCTGGATGGGGTTTGGTTGGAGGATTTTGTTGTTCTTTTTTTTTCTTCTTTCCTTAAACCCTGTAATATTTGTTTCACCTTATAAATCACCCCATCCGGGGCCGCCTCGCCGAGGGAGGATTTACGGGCGCAGGTGCCGCCGCGGCGCGAGGAACGCGGGTCCCGGTTTAATGTTTTTCTAATGACGCTGGCGCAGCAACGATCTCCTCCAGGTCTCCCCGGGCTGTAAATCCTGCCGGGGCTGGTGCGGGAGCTTGGCCGCGTCCCCAGCGCGGGATGGACCCCAGCGGGGCGGTACGAGGCCGGGCAAACTGGTGCTGCCAGTTTGGGGTTGTCTTTCCGTGCTGGAAGGGGTTGCGGTGCTGGCAGCTTGGACCCCAAAGTTGTCTTCTGCTGGTGGAAATCAGAGCGAAACTTGGGGGGGGAAGCACAAAAGGGGGGGTTCCGAAGCCTGGGGGTGGCTGTGGGTCCCTGCAGCCCCATGGAGCTGCTCCCGGTGTGGCTCCTGAGGGATGGAGCCGAGTGAGGTGCCCTGGGCTGGCTTGGACCTGGACCAGCTCTCGCAGCCCGCACGGGGGCTGCTGGGGCCAGATCCTGCTGCGATGCTGAGGCAGCATCCGCACCCCGGGGCGAGCGGCCCCGCCAGCCTCCAAGGGACCTCGTGATGCGTTGCAATCTGCCGTTGCTTTCACACCTCAGCCCGGTCCAGCAGCTGGGGACGGGGGGTTTGTGCCCTTCGGGGCCCCATCCTGCCCCCGACCCGAGGACGTTTGTGCCGTGGTGTGGGGGCACCCCAGGAGCCCAGCTGCGGGGAGAGCCGGGACTCGCAGCCGGTGCAAACCGGGAGGGCTTTGCCGTGACCCTGGAAGGGCGGTTTAAATCCCAGGAAGGTCTCTCTTTCCCACCGCAAGCCCATCGGTGTCACGCTGGGGACGTGGGAAAGCCGTTAGCCGGCCGCTAACGAACGCGGCGCTGGGGGTGAGAGGGGTCAGGGATCACTGGGGGTCGGTGCCGAGGCCGGGGATGCTCGGCGCTGGAAAGGCTGCGGAGGGACCCTGCCGGGGTTCCCCTGCTCCCCGGGGGCCGGGGGCAGCTCGGGTGGGATTTTCCCTGCGCCAGCGCCGCCCGCAGCAGCACAAACGAACCAAGTAATTGGCAACATGGAAATATTTTGTGCTCATTAAGCAGTGGGAAGCGGCGGGCGAGGCAGCGGCGTTCTCCGGCGCGGGCAGGGTTCTGCCGGCGGCGTCCCTGGGGGGCTGCCAGTGACCAATGCCCCACACATCTCTGGCTGGAAAGCGGAGCTGGGGCAGGGACCGTGACCTGGGGGGCACCCCGGGGCTGGGGGCAGTGGGAAGCACCCCGGGGTGCTGCGGGGAGAGGAGGAGCTGGGTCCCGACACCGCGCGGTTGAGAGCCCCGTGGTTTTTGGGGGGCAGGAGCAAACCTGGGGAGGTGGGGGGTTCACTGTACGGGGTGGGGGGGGAGCTGGGGCTCTTGCCACTCGTTTTCTCCCGACGGATTAAATCCCACGGATTAAAACATGAAACGGTGAATCTCCTCGGCTGCCTTTGAGCCTCCCTGACGCTGGTTCCCAGGAGGGGTGTTGAGGGGAGCCCTGGGGGTGGGGGGGTTCAGTGTCCCCTCCCTCTCTGCTCCCAGAGCAGCACAAGCCAGGGGGGACACGATCCCTGGGCGATGCCACGGGGCTGCGGGCAACCTCGTCCCCACGAAGGTCGCTGGCCCAGGACGGCCGCTCGCTCACGCCGGGGCCAACGCCAGGGCCAAGCATCCTCTGCCGCGCTCGGACCCAAGCACGTGCCGGCGGCGATGCCAGGGCTTGGCCGCCCGTCCCCCCCCCGGCCAACGCGTGCCCGGCACGGCGTGGGGAGCGCCCGGCAGTGCTGCAGGCGGGGGAAGCTTTATGGCTGTAGTTAAAGTGACTTTATGATATTGTATCTGAACAATTGCCGGCTATTATCTGGATCGATGCTGCGTGATTGAGACACCGGTTGATAACCCAGCCGGGGCCTCTCGTCGCTTTTAAGCGCGCGGGGTCGGTTGTGCTTTCGATAAAACCCCTCAGCGGTTTCTATTTTCGCTCTCCGAGCCCTCCCGGCTCCGGTGGGTATCCCCCCCTGGGGCTGCGGCCCCATCTCCAGCTCCGATTGCCCCGGGTGGGGGCCAGGGTGCTGGGATGGACTGGGATGCTGCCCAGCATCGCCGGGTCCTGCCCTGCTCTGGAGAGGGGAGGTTTTGGGGGTCCCCTCCCCACCTTGGCCCTCCTCGCAGCGACCTTGGGCGAGTCACGCCAGCTCCCCGCGCTTCGCTTTCCGTGGCTGTGAAATGAGGACAGCGATACCTTCCCCACCTCGCAGAGGGGTTGGGAGGCTTAATTAGTTAATGTTCGTAAAGTGCTTTGAGGATTAATTAATATTGTGACTCTAATTTTTTTTCCGATGGTAACACGCCGCTTAAACATCTCCGCGCTGCCGCCTCCCTCCCTGACCCCGTAACGTGGGTCTGCCCGGGGACATCACATAGGTACCCCCATCCCTGCCAGTCATTGCCCCCCCCAGTGCTGAACTGGGAGGCCACTGGTATCGGGAGGAGAGCGGGAGGCCCCGGTGTCAGTGCTCTCTCCGTGGCACCGTCCCATCAGGGCTGTCCCAGAGCTTGGGGTGCAGCCCTGCACCCTGACTCCCCGCTGTGTCCTCCTGGGCATGATCCTGCTCCCGTGCCAGGCTTTCCTGGCTGGCAGCGGTTGGTGTGTCGGGATAACGGCACTATCCCCTCCCTGGGATTCTGCTTGGCCTTGCCCAGGCTGCTCGGTCACCTCTGGCATCGCCCAGCCCCAGCAGGCTCGACCTGCTGGGATGCTCCTGTTCCTCACCTGCTCTGCGGGAAACGGCCCCCAGCAAATCCCGCATCCCAGCTCCAATCCCATCCAGCGGCTCGGGAGCTGCGGGGCCCGGCGGGGGGGGCGGGGGGGGCGGGGGGGGGGGGGGGGGAGACGCTGCGCCGGGAGAGACGTGAGCTCAAGCTCCGGGTGCCCGTTGCCAGTGGGCACGAACTCAAGCGGTCGCTGGGTGCGCACACCTAGCGGGGAAGCGGCTGCCAGGCACGGGAGGGCATTTTCTGCTATCTTAATTCCCATCTGCCATTAGTCAGAGCGCTGACTGGCAGCTTTTGTTTCCTCCGAGATGATTTCTCAGCAGCTCTGCTCTGCTCTGCTCTCCTGCCTCCCCCCTGCTCTGCCGTGGGGACGGAGCTGCTGGGACGGGGACGTCAGAGGGGTCCCGGTGGTGGCCGGGGCATCACCACGGGTGCTTGGAGGTCGGGTGTGAAACCTGGGATTAGCTTGGCTCTGGTGCTGGGATGGTATGGGGCAATGACAGGACAAGAGGAACTGGCCTCAAGCTGCCCCAGGGGAGGTTCAGGTTGGAGCTGAGGAACAATTTCTTCCCCTCCAGGGCTGTCCAGGGCTGTCCCAGGCTGCCCAGGGCAGTGGTGGGGTCCCTGTGATCCCTGGAGGGGTTTCCAAGCCATGGAGCTGTGGTGCTGAGGGACAGGGGGCAGTGGTGCCCTGGCAGGGCTGGGGGAATGGGTGGACTCCATCAACCAAGGCGGGAGCTGCGCCCGTTTCCCAGTTCCTGGTGAGCTGTGGGAGCCCGGCTGCTGGGGCCAGCACAAACAGGGGGCTGTTTGCCACCTCGGAGATCTGTGGTTTCCAGGAGGGGCCGGTGGAAGGGATCTGTGGGTTCCAGGAGGGGCTGGAGGAAGGGATCTGTGGTTTCCAGGAGGGGCTGGAGGAAGGGATCTGTGGTTTCCAGGAGGGGCTGGAGGAAGGGACACTGCGGGAGGACAACGTGGGCCTGGGTGGGATGAGTTGATGGGCGCACTGGAGCCCTGGGGCTGGAGAACCAGTTACGGTGGGAGCATCCCCAGCTGCAGAGCACTGGAGGGGACTGGGACCTGTGGTGGAGCGAGGAGGAGGAGGGAGATCTGAGGGCAGCCACCACCCTGCTCGCCGGTGCTGCTGAATGGGGCTGGAGGAGAAGCAGCGTCGGGGCTGGAGGAGGTGGCAGAGGATGAGCCGGGAGGTTCTGCCGCTGGTCGATGGCTCCGGTCCCCAGTTGCCACCAGGGCACGTACTGGTGCACAGCGAGCGGGACAGACAGACGAGACTGACAGCAGCATCCCCGCTCTGCACCGTTAACGACACCCCGGCAATTAACCGGGGACTCATACAACAATGTGCTTCGAAACCCAGTTCAGACCAAATCCTGCCTGTGCTCAGCGGGCGGCACTGGGTGCTGCGGGGCTGGGATCCTGCTTTCCAGCCCTGGCGACCTCGGTCCCAGTTCCCCCCAGTCGAGAGACTGGTTCTCCAGCTGCCAGCTTTTAAGGAATACGGATTGTGTGAGTTTTAAGAAACGTTCTTCTTCTTTCTGGAGTTGTTCCATCCCCGGGGGGTTGGCTCTCGGGCTTTTTCTGGGAGAGGGTGAATCTGGGGTCCGGCTCTTCGGGTGGTTTCTGAGGTTTTCTTGCGGTTTTCCAAGGTTGGAGGGGCCAGAAAACCACGTCCCTGACCCCTGGGCACCCCCTCCAAAGCAGGATGTGACTCGAGGAGGTGAGACAGGGACCTGAGGGTCCTGCTGTCCTTCGGGAGACCTCTCGGGAGCGGCTTTGGCAGTGACCCGTGCCCAGGAGCCTCCTCCCAGCCCATCCCCGACATCTTCGCACCCCAGCGTTGCAGCCCAGTTCTCCCAGTCTGAGGTTTGTGGGGGTTCTTTTTGGCTTTGTTGCCATCTGCCTGGCACGATGGGCCCTCCCCTCTGCCCGGTCCCGTCGGTGGCAGCACACGGCAGAGCTCGCCGGCACGGGGCGGTGGAAGGGGCTGCCGAGCGCTTTCCGGACGGGGGGAAGCGGTTTCCGGCTGCCAGGGGGAAAACATCTGGATCCAATTGGTGCTCCGTGCGCGGCCGGCCGGGCTGGACCCGCTCCTGCGCTGCGCGGTGGGAGCGGCTTTGGTGAGGAGAGGGGCTGCTGGGTCCCTGCCCTATGGCTGGGAGCCTCCTGCCGTGTCCCCATCCCACCAGGAGCCCTCCCTTGTGTCCCCATCCCACCAGGAGCCCTCCGTTGTGTCCTCATCCCACTGGGAGCCCTCTGTTGTGTCCTCATCCCACTGGGAGCCCTCCGTTGTGTCCTCATCCCACCAGGAGCACTCTGTTGTGTCCCCATCCCACCAGGAGCCCTCCCTTGTGTCCCCATCCCACCGGGAGCTCTCCATTGTGTCCCCATCCCACCGGGAGCCCTCCATTGTGTCCCCATCCCACCAGGAGCCCTCTGTTATGTCCTCATCCCACCAGGAGCTCTCTGTTTTGTACCCATCCCCCTGGGAGCCCCACCATATACACATACCACCTCAAGGGAGTCCCATTGTGTCCCAATCCCACTGGGAAACCCATCATCCTGCCCTGGAGGAGCCCTTGGCCATGTCTCCTTCTCACTGGGATCCCCACAGTGTCCCCATCCTCCCTGGAGCCCCAGGATGTCCCCGTCGAACTGGGAGACCTACCATCCTGCCCTGGAGGAGTCCTTGGCCATGTCCCCATCCCAGCAGGAGCCCCGCCGTGCCCCCGTGAGCCTCATTGTGCCCTCATTGAACTGGGAGCCCCTCTATCCCTCCCTGGAGGCCCCCTTGCCCATGTGGCATCACTCGGGGGCTGCCGGTGCCCAGTCCCCAGCATCCCCCTGTCCTGTCCCACACCGTGGCGGGGAGGGGGGAGCCACTGCCCACCCCCTACCTTTTGTCAGCCTGGGAAAACTTGACCTTGAAGCGCTGGAAGAGCCCTGCAGCTAATCGTGTTAGGAGGTGTCTGACTGCGGCTCCGCGCGGCTCTACCTGAGCGGCATTAGCAAGGGGGACGCGTCGGGCTCGCGGCGCCCCGGCTCAATAATTGATGCGTTTTTCTCAGCTCCCCCTTCCGTGAAAGGAAACCCAAATGCCAGGAGGATGGCGGCTCCGGCGGGGTGGGGATGGGGATGGGGATGAGGATGGGGATGAAGGTGAAGGGCTGGGGTGCCACGCGTGATGCCGGGGGACAGCGTCGTGGGGCCACCGTGCCGCTCTCCAGGGGCGGGTGGGGATGTGGCGAGGGTGCTGCGGGGACCAAGGAGACCCTGTGGGACCAAAGGGACCCCCCGAGGCCGGGGCAGCCCCCCGGGCATCCCGGCTCCACCCGCTTTTTTAGGGAATCCGTGCGGAAAGCCTTGGAAGCGGCGTTCCTGCGGGAGAACCGAGCAACTCCCTCTTCCCCATCAGCAGCTCCTTCTTCCCCAGGAACATCTCCCCTTCTAGAGCCCAGCACAGCCCCCTTGGTGCCCCCGGGAGACCCCCTCAGCCACCCCTGCTCCCAGCAGTGATCCCAGTTACCCTCAGCCCCCCCAGACCCTACGCTGGGGCCGTTGGCCCTGGGTGCTCCCTAGCTCAGCCCTACCTTGATGCCAACCCTCCCCCCCGCGCCCCCTTTTTTTTTTTCCCCCCTTTCCCCTCTTAGAACAGCACTCGGGGAAGGGGAGAGATTTTAACCTTCTGCCTGGAACCAATTAAAAAGGTCTTTCCACAGAGACGAAAGTGCTCGTGCACCTTTGTGTGCTGCGAACGGGGGGAAGAAAGCCGAGGCGGCCTTTGAAGGGGGAGATGGAGGTCCCTCCGCTGGGACCCCTCCGGGCTTTCAAAGCCTCTGTTATTTCTTTATTTTTAAATAGCCAAATTAAAGTGACTCCCGCTTCCTTTTCCTCCCCCCGTTAGCACAGTGTGGCCCCCGCCGCCCGGGGATGCGGCCGATGGGTTTTACCGGTCCCACTCCGGGTGCTTTGGGCATGGCAGGGGGGGGTCTGGGCACCCCAAAACCCAGCACCCATCCAGGATGGGGCAGAACCTCGCCAGGCTCACCAAACCCATCGACGGAGGTAGAGGTGGGTGTGCCAGGGAGAGGGGGGTCCTGGCTGGGCTGGGGGCACAGCAGCCCCTCACCCCCCGCCAGCCCCAGCCCCTTGAACTCAACCATCCGAACGGATGAGTGGGTTTCTTCAAAGGGAACCCCCCCCCCCCTTCCTTCTCCGTGCCCCCTCCCCGCCGCCCTCTCCCCAGCTCGGAGAGCGGGGGTGAAAAGGCAGCAGAACAAAGCACAGGAAGGATTTTTAGGTGGTTTCCGAGCAGACCTGAATGTCGAGTCGCTCAATGGAAGAGGAGATGCCGCCGAGCCGACGCTTTTCATCCCCGTGCCCGACTTTGGCCATGGGGGCAAAGGGCCCAGAGCTGCCTCCCCGTGCCCCCCCCCCCCCCCCAGCTTCTTCTTTCTTCCTTTTTATTTATTTATTTTAATTTTTTTTTTAATATATATAGTCTCAGATTTATTTTTCCACAGTATAATTCTGAAAGACAGCGGAGGATGAATTATTCATTGACCCCTAACTGCCTTTGCATACAATCCTGGCCGGGGGAGAGCACCCGTGTCGAATGCATTTGTGCGCAGAGCTGGGCCAAAGCGAATTGAAATCAATTTTTAAGGTTTAGCTGGGGGGGGGGGGAATTTGGGGATTTGGGGGGGGGGGAGCTGGGAAGGGGCTGGAGCACGTGGGGAGGTGAGCAGGACGGGCTCTCAAAGTTTCTGGCGGGGAATCGGTCCCGTTCCGAAGCTGGCGAGGAGCGTGGCTGGGGTGCTGGGCACCCACGGCCGAGTGGGGGGTCCCGGGGGACGGGCTGTGGGTGCCACTGGCTGAACCCAGTGCCCAGGCCTTGGGGCTGGGTCTCGTGGAGCCCTGGGGTCAGAGCTCTGCTCTTGGCTTCGGCCATCGCTGCCCGTGGGTTGGGTCCCGTCGTGCCCTCCCCGGACGCTGGCGATGCGGCTGCCGGCTCCTGGGTGATGAGAGGGGGGGAAAAATGCCCAAAAAATGCCCTTTTTTTGTGTTCTGCTGTTGGCAGCCCCTTTAGCCTGACTAGAGATGGGAAACGGAGGGACTCCCCAAAGAGTGTGATGCTCCCGCTGCCTTCAGCCCCATCCCACTCACTCCCAGTCGCTCCCTCTCCCCTTGCAGCCCCCAAACCCACCCCTTTCCCCAGGGGCACCTCAGCTGCCCAGTGCCACTTTCGACCCCTGGCACAGCCAGGCTGGGACCTTAACGGCTGCCAGAAGCTGCCCTGGGGGTGAAGTGGGGTGAGGGGAGGGTGGGAGGGAGCACCCTGGGCAAGGCTTTAATCTGATTAGTCTTGGAGTGAATGGACCGAGGGAAAAGAGGCTTAAACCCCAGTGAAAGGAGACGGGAGGGGCGGGGGGGCACAGGGGCAGGGGGGCCCCTGTGCCCTGAGAAGTGGAGACCCCGACCAGTTCTCGCCAAATCAGGTTGAATTTGGCCAAGGGAACACGAGGGGAGGGAATAAGAGCCAGGTGGAAGAGTCGGTGAGGTTCTCTTGGTGCTGTGACCTCCCCTGGGCTCGGGAAGGTGACCGCTGTCCCCCCCTGCCATGGGTGCTGCCCCCCTGCCCTGCCCGGGGGGTTTCCCCTGCTCCCCTCCAGCCTCACACGGCGTTGGAGGTGCCAGGGAGGAACCCACAGTCCTTGGACAGAGATGAGGGGCTTCCCTGTGCCCCCACAGCCAGGACCCGTCTCGGTGCCACCGAGCTGGGCGCAGGGGGAGCTCCAAGTGCCAGGGTGCCAGGGTGCTGGCAGCAGCCGCTCGTCCGTCGAGTGCAGCTCGGGCACCGCCGCGCCGGTGAGTCTGTGAACCCTGCCGTCTCTCCGGTCACCGCGTGTCCGTCACTTCTGCTCCCCACGGTGCTCCCCAGCCGTGCCGGCGAGGAGCCGGAGGCAGGAGCCGCAGCGGGGCGGAGGTGCCAGCTCTACCCTCCCGTCCGTCCGGCTCCCGCCGTGTGCCAGGTCAGGAACGTCGCCTCGTGCCCGCTCCGGCAGCATCTCCGCGCGGGTCGTGATGCGCTTGGCCGGGGAGGTTTCTGGGGAGCGATGGAGCCGGGATGGGTAAAACCGTCAGCGCGGTCGCGGGGTTGGCGGTTGCGGCCGTTACCGCGCCTGTGCCAGCGCCGGCCCTGCCAGTCGCCATCGGCGGTGGCACAAACACATCCTGGTGCTGGAGGACGCTGCGGGGAGGAGGCTTTGGGGGATGGGAGACCCGGTTGGAGGGTGACCCCGGTCCCCGGCGCGGTCGCTGATGTCACCCGAGGTTCCTCGGGGTTGGGCCGAGGAGGAGCGAAGGCTGCCCGGGGGTCTTGCCGTGCCCGGTCCTCCCCTCCATCCTCTGCTCCATCCGATCGATGCTTGCCCGGATCGATGGGCACTTTCCCGCAGGCGCGGGGCGGGATCACCTGGCCGCCCAGGGACTAACGGCTTTGGGCAGAACCTTGAGCAGGTTCCAGCATCGATCTGGCGCTGAGGAGCAGAGCCTCGGCGCTGATCAATCGTGCCAGTCGTTAGCCGTGCCCCAGAGCGGAGCGTGAGTCGGGGTGATGAGCTGGGGAAACGCCAGGCTGAGAGGACGCGCCTCGGGTTCCCAGCTCAGCAACTGGGGTTCTCAACTTCCCAGCGGGACCGAGCGGCTGGCGATGGTCCCGGGGCCACCGGAGCCTCGTGGCTGCCCCGTGGCTGGCGCTGAGTCCTGGCCACGTGGCCGCAGCGTCCTCCTGCCAGGGAATGTTTGTTTACAGAGCGCTTTGGAGGTCGGCGGCGTGGCCGGAGCCGTCCCGAAGAGCGCGGCCGGGGGCATCGCGCGACCATCCCCGGGGCTGACAAGCGCCGCGCGGCGTTGGCGGCCACCCGGGCGCGTGGCCGTCCCGGCGTAGGGAAACCAGCCCGTGGGAGGCCCCGCGGGGACCGAGGAGCGGGACCTTGGCCAAGTCCTTGTGCTTCTGCGTGCGAGGCAGAGCTGAGGGGCTGAGGCCACCCAGACGGTGATGCCAGGGCCGGAGGGGACCCCGACCTCGGCTCTGGGGATGGCAGAGTGTCGGCTGACCCGGCTGGGAGACGGTGATGGGCACCCCAGGGTGCGTCAGCTTGGGAATGGGGGAGGAATGGTGTCCTGGGGGTTGTGGAGGGGACCAGGACGAACATCACCGCTCAGAGCTTGAGTTTTTAAGCCCGTGAAGGACCCACAGGGTCCTTATCATCTGCGCAGGGCAGGTGCTGCCTCTGGTTCCTCTGTTTCCCTCTGTGCGTCCTGGTGTCAATGTGGGTGCCTCGCACCACCCTGAGCCATCTCAGCCCAGCACCCACGGGGTGCCCGGCAGCACTGGCACAGCAGAGCACAGCACCCATCCCCACTCTGACCCCGGGCACCAGCGGGTTGTCTGCCCTCAGCATCCCCCAGCCATGTCCCAGCCTCATCCTGTGCCCATTTCTCCCCCTGGCTCGTGGGTCTGTGCCTGGCCAGGAGCGCTCATGGGCAGCGGAGAGAGCAGCACGATGCTGCCTTTGGCATCTGCCCGTGGCACCGCTGCCCGTCATCCTCCCCGAGCCCTTGGCCGGAGAGTGAAGCCAAAGCAAACCCTTGGGTTAGGAGAGGGATGACCCGGAGCCGGTATCACTGGGTACAGCTGCACAGCGGCCTCTGTGCAGGAGCTGCAGCTTCTAAGAACCAGAAAATGAGGAGGCTTGCAAAAAAAAAAAAAACATAGTAAAAAAGGGGAAGAAGTTCCCCGATTGCATCTGGTGAAGTGACAAATCTGCCAGGCAGGTGATTATTCTGTGTACGGACGTGCCGACCGGAGATGCCGATAGGATTAAAGGGGAAGGGGAGGGGGGGAGGCTCACCCTGTTAAACCAACACCTGATAAAAGAATAAACCAGCCGGAGGAATAAATTGCCTCTGCTGCCCAAGGTCGTGTGCCGCCGCTGCCGCCGTGCTGGGAGAGGGGGGGGTGATGGCCGAGCTCCTCGGCCGAGTCACCCGGCGAAGAACCCCCCCCCCCAGCGCCCGGGTACCCATCGGTGTTGCCGCAGCCCCCGCCGCGCGCCCGTACCCGGCATGCCCTCGGCTGCCTGGTTGCTTTCCAGGCACGTCTTGGGCATCCCCTTGGGATGGCGCAGAAAATTAACAGCAGTTCAGATCTGAGGAACTTTATGACACGTGTATGATAGGACTGAACCAGGGCGTAATTGAATGACGGATGAGCTTCCAAGAGCCACATTTCCAGGGAGTAATGAAAAATAGAAGTGCTATTGACTAAAGGAGCTTTCGGCGGCCGGCGGCGCGGCGCGGGATGAGCAGGCTGCCGGCGGGGGGAATGCATCAATACGGCAAGTAATAGCTCAGTTATTATAACTCTGGAAATGTCATTCAGGCCTAACCAGAGAACACTGGCTATTAACTAGCCTTAAACAGAAAGCACCAGGCGGGGAGGCCGAGCTGGGAGCTCCTGATAATTATTTTACTTCTTTTCACGGCTCCGGCGTTTTTTTTTCCCTTGCGGGGGGCTGGTCGGAGCGTGCCGGCAGCCCTGGGGGTTCCTGTGCCTGCCGGTACCCACTGCCCCTCTGGGCTCTGCGGGACCTGCTCTGGGGCAGTCCTCGTTGCACCCCTGGAGCTGGTCCCCACTCTGGTGTTGGTCTCATCACCTGCAGCCACCGGCTCGGAGCTGAAGCCCTTGTGAAAGCATCTCTCGTGCACAGATCCCACCCCGCATCCCTCCCCGCATCCCTCGTGCACACAGCCCCTCGTGCATCCCCTCCCAGACACATCCCTCCTGCATCCCCTCCCAGACACATCCCTCCTGCATCCCCTCCCAGACACATCCCTCCTGCATCCCCTCCCAGACACATCCGTCCAGCATCCCTCCCCGCATCCCTCGTGCACACAGCCCCTCCCGCATCCCCTCCCAGGCACATCCCTCCCGCATCCCCTCCCAGACACATCCGTCCCCACATCCCGCCGGAGCAGATAAGCGGCAGAGATGCGATCTGGGCTCGCGGCTCGGCCGTATCAAGGGCCCGGTGCACCGCGGACCCCTGAGGTGTAATGAAAGCCTGTGGGAGAGTATCGAGTGAACCTAAATGGATTTTCTCCATTAACACAGACCCATCATCCAGTTATCAGCTCCTCGGCGCTGAGCGCTCTGGGGCCGCGGTCGCAGCGGCCGCCACTTAAAGTGCCCTCCGCCGGCACGGGCAACGCGCGCTGCCGCAGCGTGGCACCCGCCCGCCGGCACCGCCGAAGCTGGTCCCATCCTGATCTGGCACCTTCCATCCTCCCTCCGGGCCTGTCTGGTTTCAGGGTGCCCTTTCCAGGGGACAGCGGGGTGGGAAGGGTGGTGGGATGCAGAGGGGGGGGGGGTTCAGAGCCCAGCCTTATGCCCGGGCACCCCGACATCCCCCAGCCCACCGTGGCGGGGGGTCCCGCGGGGCGCAGCGAGGTGAGGGAGGGGACGGCTCATTCCTGCACACAGCCGCTACCTGCTTTGCAAGTCGGAGTTCATCATTAGCCAGGAAATAATTAATTGTTGGGCAGACAAAAGGCATCGCTCGGCCCCCCGGGGACCCCGTCAAAGGGAGCTGTCAGGGGCTGGCGTGATAAATTACGGCTCCGCTGGCTCCGCAGCCCCGTCACCGTCAGCGCCGGTGGGAGCTGGGGGGGGGGGAAAAGTCCCGCGTTGTCCTTTTGGATTGGGGGTCACCGCGGAGCTGGGTCCCACCCGGCCCCCCCTGGGGATGCCGGGATGACAGGGGACAGGCAGGGGCCGGGGGGGGCCAGCGGGCAGGTCACTGTCACGCCCCCAGCGCCCGTCCTTTTGAGCCACGTCCCTCCGTCCACCTCTGCCCGCGCGCCCGCCTGGCATCCTGCCTGGCATCCCGCCAGGCTGCCGGCCACGCGTCGGGCGGGCGATTTCCACCTCGTCGGCGATTTTGGGTTATTTTTTTATGATTATTTTTTTTGTCGTTGTTTTTTTGCAGTTGATTGCGGGGCCAACGCTCTCCCCTGGCTCCCGCCGATCAAATTACGGCGGCCGCGCTCGGCGATGGCTCCCGCCGCTCGCGTGAAATTTCCTGCGAGTGAACGTGTCGCGAGGGTAAAGAGATGCCCGCTGCCCCCCTGGCCCCTGCGGCCGCTGTGCCAACGGGCAGCAAAGCGGCCGAGGGGCGAAAGAATGCGATAAGAGGCGTTTATCCCCGTTCCTTCCTGCGCCTGAAACAAAGCGGGCTGGGAAAGGCTCTCGTTGCGCTGCTGGACCCGCGCTCTGCCAGGTGGTCCAGCCCTGGGACAGGGAAACCGAGGCCTGGAGATGGCACCGGTGTCGCGGCCGTGCCGTGCCAAGTCCTGGCACTGGGAGGAGACCAATGGAAATGGCTCCGGCGACACCGATGTCCCCGGTGCCCTTTGTGACCGGGCGGTTTGAGTCGCTGCCTCCGTCCGTCCCCGTCCCTTGGCACACCCAGCTGTGCCCCGGCTGCCAGCCCGCGAGCCGCTTGGCACAAGCACCGATGCCACGGCTGGGGCTGGTGGAGTAGGGGGATGGCGAGAAAGGCGAGGTGGTGGCTGTCACCCGGCGGGGACCGACAGGCCGCTTTGAGCATCCCCCTCCAGCCCGGCAGGGTGGGCACCCGAGGAGGAGCCTGGCGGGATGGCGGGGAAGTGGTGGCGAGCGGGACGAGGGAATGGCACGATGCCATCGAGTCAACGGCCGCAGTGCCGGGTCCTCCGCAGTCCGGGGCTCTGCCCGCAGCGTGCCAGGGCCGGCCTTAAGGAGCGTCGAGGCTCGGCAGCGCTAACGAGGTCAGCGCCGGGGGCTGTTTCCCCCCGTCCCCCTGCGGGAGACCCCCAAACGGGCTCCTTGATCTGGCTGTCCCAGCGGGCAGCGGCGCGGAGCCGGCGCGGGCGGCGGGGGGGCCCGGCTGCCGCTGGCAGATAACCCCCAGCGGCTCCCGTCCCGTGCCCGTTATCAGCGCCCGCCCGCTTCGCCAGACGTGTTAATTAGGGCGCTCAGCGTGAGCAGCCGGAGCACGTATGAGCACGCGTGGCCTCGTGCACGGGCTGGCACGCGGCTGGTGTCCGGCTGGGAGCGACGTGCCGGGCCTGATGGCTGCGGGAACTTCTCCATCACGGCTCCGGGGATGTGAGCAGGGCATAGACATGGGCACGTGTGGGGCTGGATGCAATGGGTGCCCACATGCCAGGCTGGGTGCGATGGGTGCCCGCACACTGGACCTGCTGTGTTGGATGCCCACATGCCAGGCTGGGTGCAGTGGGTGCCCACACACTGGACCTGATGTGTTGGATGCCCACATACCAGGCTGGGTGCGATGGGTGCCCGCACACTGGACCTGCTGTGTTGGATGCCCACATGCCAGGCTGAGTGCGATGGGTGCCCACACACTGGACCTGATGTGTTGGATGCCCAGCGTCAGGCTAGGTGTGTTGGGTGCCCACATGCCAGACCATGGCAGGCTGTGATCTGGTGGCCTCTCTCCAGTTGCCTCCCCGCCGGATCCCGGTGCCCCTCTCACCTTTGCTGTCAGCCACCACCATAAACACCTTCTGCCGCCGCGGCTCTGCCCGCTCCGGAGCCATCTGGCCGCCAGCTTCCACAGAGCCCCCCTCACCCTCCCCGACCCTCTCCCTTCTCCCTCCCACCCTCTCTCCAGGACCCTCTGTCCTCTCTGTCCGCTCCCCGCTGGGCCCAGGGTGGGCTTTTAGCCCCCGGCATCGCCGTGCCCGTCCCGCCGTGCCCGTGCCCGCGCGGCTCTGCGGGAGCGGCGTGGCGAGCCGGGGCCGCGGCACTGCCGGCGCTAACACAATTACCGTTACATTTTCCAGCCGTCGTCTCTCCGACAATGAATTTCTGATCTGATTAAATTTGTGCGGGCCCCGGCTGCGCGTACGGCCGTCTGCCGCCAGCCCCGGAGCCGGGCGGGCGCGGACGATCCCTTGGGAGGAGGGCGATGGGCAGCCGTGGCTGGAGACACCCCCCCCCCCCACCTTGGCACCATCCCACTGGCGAGGGGCTGAGCGGGCACCGCTTCGCCAAGGTCCGGCGGGGAGATGTCATCGTCTCCACGATTCGAGGTGCGAGCGGCTCCTCGTGAGCAGGGGGCTGCTCCTGTGGCCGTGCCCAGTGGTGCCACTGCCCGTGCCGGGGCACGGGGACCACGCTGAGCCCTGCTCGGGGCTCCCCGGGGCGTGTGGGCAGCGATGTGGAGCAGCCTGGCCGGGATGCTGAGTGGAGAAGGTGGGGATGGTGCTGGGCCGCGGATCCCGTGGGGTCTGGGGGTGTCGCGGGCGAGCGGCTGGCAGTGAGGGGCACACAGATGAGCACCGAGGGTGGAGGTCCCAGCCTGGCCCAGATCGGGGCATCGGGGCCGTCCACCCGCATCTTGCCCCTCAGCATCCCCGTGCCTTGCCCGGTCCATGGGCTGGTGGCCGGGTGGGAGCTGGCGGGGCTGGGCATTGGAGGGGGAGCAGAGCGGGCACCTCTGCACTTCCTCGCTTTATTATCGAGTTTAACCTACAGTCTTCCTTACATGCCACAGTGCCCGGAACCAGTGCAGAGGCTGCTTTTATGTGCAAATGAGGCTTTTTTTTTTTTAATCTTTGACAGAGAATGTGCTGTGTTTACATAACAGAGGGCCCTGGTACTCTGGAGAGGGCCACTGACAGTGCTGGCAGGAGATGTTAAGAAAGATCTAACATTTCTGATCTCTGTTTAGCCAGAGGCGCTGCGAGGCAGGCGGGAGCAGCAGGAGAGGGTGGCTCGGGGGTGCTGGGGGGGAAAACAGCTCGAGAGCAAATGCCAGGGGTCCGGGAGGGCACGGGGACCGGGGACCTGGGGTCCGTCACCTGTGGCAGCAGCGATGGACCAGCCTGGGACGCCAGAGAGTTGGGTTCTTGGGGTCCCCGTGCTCTCCAGCCCTACGGCCGTGGGGCAGAGGCTGCTCTCAACTTGTGCTGATGATGCTCCCTGGGGTTCGGGAGCAACATCTGGCAACCCTGGGCTGACCAAAAGCTGGTGGTGAAGCCAAAAGCTGATGGTGAAGCCAAAAGCTGGTGGTGAAGCCAAAAGCTGGTGGTGAAGC
>JANVCC010000071.1:2927518-2978929 GCA_025345505.1 Todiramphus chloris collaris
GGGGGGGGGCTTCGCCGCAGCCCTGGCTGCTCACTCGCCCCTGCCTCAGTTTCCCCCGTGCTGGGATGGCGTCGGGACACCAAAGGGTGACATCGGAGGCCACGGGCACCAGGCCAGGCTGCTCGGAGGTGGCACGGAAGCCTCCTTGGCTAATCCGATCCAGAGAGCAGAGTCAGCCGGGGGGGCAGGGAGGGCACCTTTCCCCCTGCTCTGAAGTCCTAAAGAACTTTGGTGCAAAGCCCGGGCTCTGTGCGGATTTTGGTGTAATTAGCAGAGCAGGAACAATCCGTGGTTCGTTAATTCGGGCTCGTGCAAGTGATCTGAGCCTCTGGACTTTGCCATGAGAGGGTGAAGGACTAATTTTGGGGGGTTTTAAGCGAAAAAAAAGCCACCCGTGTGCACCAGAAACACCAGTGGCCAGGGAGGTGGGTGCCACGCCGAGCTCCGCGGGCTCTGCTGCTGATGGGAAAGTGCCAGGGAAAGAGCCCAGTGGGGGCCTGACCAAAAGAAAAAAAGAAAAAAGGTGATTTTTTTTTTTTTTTTGACCCACTCGTAGGGCTTTTTTGAGTCCTGACTCATGATTTTTTTAACACCAGGGGTTGGAAATACGGAGTTAAAAATAGCAAACTGGCAGGCGTAAGGCTGAGACGGATCGTCGTTAGTGATTAATTAATGGAGTCGGGGATGATTTTTAAGGCCGGAAAGGGATCATTTAGATGGGGCAACCCGTCTCTCTCGCAGAGGTTTGATTGAAGGACTCGTGGTGATGGAGAAGTGGTCCAGCTCCGGGCACCACGGGCGAGCAGAGGGCAGCGGGAGGGTCTCACGTGAGGCTGGTGGTGTCTGAAATGGGTTTTTAGAGTCTTGAGTCTCCTCCAGTACCGATTTCATGTTGTTTACAAGCACCTTCTGTTCCAGGGTAGAGGCACCCAGGCAGCTCGGGGGTGCTGAGCCCCTGTGGTGGCAGCTGCCTGGTCACAGCGTCCTCCTTTCCAAGGACAGCAGCTCCTGCACGTCTCCACCGGCTCCATTTCAGCATTTCTGTGCTAATAGTTTTTTGGTTTAACCCCAGGAAGGCGGTGGCCACACCGTGCTCCACTGGCCCGTGGAATATCCCTCTGGGTGCGGCGATGGCTGCAGGCTTTGCGGGACCCCCATCCCCAGATTCCTCAGGAGGATGCAGCCCCCCGAGCTCCGCTGAAATCACCCAGCTTTACGCCTCGGTGAGGCTCAGGATCCGGCCAGCAGCTCACCGCTTCCCCTGGCACCTCTCCATCCGGCTGGGCCCCCCTGATTCCTCTCCATCCAGCCCACCCACCCAAACTCCCCAGCCACGGGCTCCTCCCAGCTCCACGTCCCCTCCCCAGCATCTGGCTTCGATTTGCTCCCTTGCACCGAATTCCCCGAGGCCGGGGCTGCCCCTTCGGCCTCGCACCTTTGCAGGTGGCTGGGGGGGGGATGCTGCGGAGCTCGGGCCTCCTTGGACGCACCAGTTTCGATGGTGGCCGCTGAGGTTTGCACGATACCACTGAGGTTTGGTGGCCACTGAGGTTTGCCCGGTGCCACCCACTCCCCTGAGTCCCCGCGGTGCCCCAGCAGCCGGGCAGAGCGGAGCACTGAGCCAGCTGTGGCAGAGCTGGGGGGCTTGGGGGGGTCATCCCCGTGTCCCCCAGTCCCATGCCATGCAGGGGACCACAGCCCCCTGTGCTCACCGTGGCTTCATTGGCACCTCCCAGGCTCTGTCGCCTCTCTCCGGCAGCTCTCGGCGCGGGCTCCTGCCCCGGTTCGGCTCGGCCCCGGTAAATCGGTGCATCCATCGCGGCCGGGAGGGCTGAGAAAGGCGGCCTGGGGTACCCTCCAGCCCGGCTGGCTCCTTCTCTGCTCCCTGGCTGTGACATCCGCACGTCCCTCCCTGCCTTCCCTCCCGCCATCCCTCTCCCCAGCCTTATCTCCTGATAGGTACAAGCGATACAAGCAGTGACGCTCGTGTAACAAGCTGCCGGCTGCCGGGCACCCAGGAGAATCCCGGAGAGAGGGGGTGATTTATGGGCAGAGCGGGCGGGAGGGGAGCCGGGAGGAGCTGAGCCGGGGACACCGGCTCCCATCGCCGACTCCCCCGGTACCTTTGCTCCCGGCTGATCGGGATGCGGGGCCGTGCCTGGTGCCGGCGGGCGGCCCCGGAACGGGGAGGGGGGGGTTGGGGGGGTGGAGGGGCGGCTGCTGGAGCCCCCGCTCCGTCCCTCTGGAGCCATTGATTTCCATGAAACAAGGCAGCCGGGTGTGTAATTGCGCACAGCGACGGCAGCAGCCTCCTTTACATGCCCATTCGGCGGGGCCCTGCTCGCAGGAAATGAAACTTTTCAGGCCACTAGACATTTAGTTTTGTTCAGCTGTTAATTCCCCCGCCCCGGGGGAGAGGAGGGGGCAGGGAGGGTTGATGGGGTGGGCTGGGGGCTGCTGCCACACACACCCCCCCCCCCCCCCCCCCCCAGCTTGGGAGCATCCAGAGGAAGCGATGAGTGGGAGCATCCCGGGAGGTCGTTGCGTCTCGCCCGCACCCAGGGCACCTTCTCTGCCCCTTTGCCCCCAGCCCGAACCCGGCTTGGCCGTTGGGAGAGGCGAAGCAGCCACGGAGCAGCCGCATCCCGGCCCCGAGCGCTTTGCCGGGGAGCGATTTCTCCCCCCAGGCACGGAGCGAGCAGCCATTCCCCTCGGCGAGCTCCTCTCTCGCAAGGTAACCGGCATTATATTCGGACCAATTGCTCCAGCATGATCCTCCTGAATGTTGCACAGCATGTACACGGCGTCTTATGTAAAATACATGCCCCTGGGTGAGCCTTTTAATAGCAATGGCTCCTGCCCGGGGGGCGGGGGGGGGGCCGCTCTCTGCCACGGCGGTGCCAAGAAATGATTGAAAAGTTGGGGCTCGCCGTAGGAAACACCCCGCTGGGGGGAACAACGTGTTTTCATTCCCCTGCCAGGTAACAGATGAAAAGAATTGCAATGAATGCTAATGGGGTGGGGAGCGGGAGGCTGCCGGGGCTGGAGCCGGGGCTGGGCAGACTCTGGGGTGAGAGGGGATGGGAACGGGGGGGGGGTCCAGCCCTGGGAACGAGGGAGCGGCCGAGGGATCCCCGTTTTGCATCCCGGAGCCGGCCACTCGAAGGACGGCACGTCCCGGTACAGGGCACTGCGGGGAGGATGCTCTGGGACGCTGTACCAAAATCGTGTCTCTTTTTTTTTTTTTTGTTTTTCTTCAGCAAAACGCAGCTGGGTGAGGAAGTCGGCTCCTAAAATTCCCCTCGGCGGGAGCTCCCATCCCGGCCGTCGCCTTCCCCGCTCCACGGCCGAGCTGCCGCTGAACCCGCTCCTCGTCGGGAGCCGGCAAAAGGCTGCGCCGGGCTGAGCTGTTTGTAAATGCAGGCGCTCCGGCGAGCGGGGGGATAAACACGGCTGAATAGCCTTCATCCACTCCAGTAAATATTTTATATTACACACCAAGAAAAGACACTCCTATTTAAATGATTTATAAAGGAAGATCATGTAGAGGTTTCTATAAAATATGTAGGGCTCCTAATCCCGACATCATCAAGCAAAGAGGACTGAAATCATATATTACCTTTTCAACAGCCTCGCCGGCTGCGGGGATACAACTGACAAATAAAAGTGTGTTTACAGCTTTTGGGCTCCTCTGGGGAGAGGTAAATCACGGCGGGGGTGGGAAAGGGAAAGAAAGCCGGAAATTAAGTGGCAATTTCTGTCCGTCACGGCAGCGTGGGGCGGGGGGGATGCCGGACTCGGGGGTCCCGGTGTCCCCGTTCCGAGCAGTGATGCTCATCCCCCAGTGGGATCCGGGGGGGGGGGTGTGGGCACAGAGTAGAAACCTCTCCGGGATGCCCAGAACCACGCTGGTGTGTGCTGGGTTGGCTTGGTGCACACCGAGGCCGTGCCGGGCTGGACCCGGAGCAACCATCAGGGATGGGCTTTCCACGGAGTCAGGATCAGGCCCGCGGGGACACAACCCCATTTAACCTCGGGGCCACCACCTGCCCCCTCCACGCAGGACGTTCCCGTTGCCCCATCCCCTTGCCGCATCCCTTCGGGTCCATTTATCGAAGCTTCCCCCCCCCACCACAGACCCACCCACGGCCACCATCTCCCCAAGGGGGACCGGGGGGACCCTCGCCCCGGCCGATGGCACACAGGGTGCTGGGCGAGGGGCAGGGCCGGGCTCTGGCAGCGGCGGCAGCGATTTGGCATGAGGCGGCGGGAGGCACCAGCCGAATGGGGCCCTGGCCGCCGCGTTATTAAGGGATTAGCAAGTTGTCTTGGCGCTCAATTGTAGATAAGTGCCGCATTTTGTATTATCTTTTCACGCTGCACCGCGAAGGATGACAAAGAGACAACATGGGTGTCATGGCCTTCAGCATATCATTAAGGGTAATTTGTCTTGCGGGGAGGGGGAGGGCGAAGGGAGAGAGGGAAGGAGAGGAGGCGAGGGAGGAGAGGGAACAGCAGCCCGGGAGGAGAGAGGGGATTAAAAACTAAGGAGAGGAGATTAGGAGTGAAATGCGAACTGTATTCAGAGTCAGCCAGGCAGGGAGAAGCAAATAGCCGGGGAGGGGACGGCTGTGCCGCGGGGGCTCAGCCCGGCAGCCGGGGCCAAGGCGGCAGGAGAAAGCCCCAGGGCTGGGATGGAGGAGACAGGGTGGTGGGCAAGGTGTGTGTGTGGCTTCGGAGACCTCCCCCCTTCTTTTCCAGTGCAGAAAAACCCCGAACCCACTCCCAGGCTCCAACCATGTGCATTAATCTGTGATAACGAGCAGCCGCCCAGCCCAGGGTCACGGGCAAGGAGGCACAGGCAGGCTCAGGAGAGGCCGTTTCTCCCCTTAATGACCGACCAACCGTTTCCATGGGCCTGGGGGGCTGCGGAAGGGGCTGGGGCACAGCAGCAGCTCCCTGATGCAACCCACTCCTCGGTGCGACCTGCTCCTGGTGTAACCCCATTTCTCCCAGGCTTTGCAGCCCCTCCAGCCCCACTCAGCCCCATCCTTGTGCGGCCCATGGCAGGGTCTTCTCCCTGCCTCGCCGGGCACCGAAGGGTGAAGGCAAGAGTAATAGGAGGAGGAAAAGGTAGGAGAAATCCAGCAAAGCCCCCCTAGGCCTGGGAAAGCGGGGGCTGAGCCGGGGGCGGTTTGTTCTATCGGTCAATCAATCAATCGGGACTAAAGGCTGGGTATCGATCGGGGAAGATGGCTTTTCAGGGGCTGGATAATGGAAATCTGCATCTGGAGACAGTCAAATGGAACGGCTAAAGCCACGGTCACTGCTGCGAGGAGACCTGATGTGCAGGAGGAGAAACCCAGTGACGCCAGCTCCCCTCGCCCAAATCCTGCCTCAGCCCCTTCCCGCAGAGCCCGGGGCGCTGGTGAGAGGCTGGTGCCAGCCCCGGGGAGATGAAGCCGCCCTGTGCCAGAGGCATCCAGGTACCACTGTGGTCCCCCAGCCTCTTCCTCCCCCGAGAGGGACTTGGGATACTGGGGAAGGGGATGGGGACAGGGCTGGGGACGGGGACAGGGCATCCTCCTGCACCACCTCCCTCCCCTCCCCTTCTGATAATCCTATTTTTGAACCAGGGGATTAGGATCAATACTTCACTCCTAATGCTGTGGTAATACAGTGTTACACCGCCAGCGCCAGTTCCCTGCTGAAACACTTAAGGTAGTTTAAACCCATTTGTGCCGGGGAGTGCCGTGAATCCACAACGAGCTGGTAGCGCGGCAGAGGCGGAGGCTCGGCAGGGTGGCACGCTGGGTGCCAGCCTGACAGCTGCCCGCACGGCTGCTGGCCCAATCCAGCTCTGGGTGGCCACAGTCAGCGAGGGGATGGTGATGCTTTGAGCCCACGGGGCTTCTGGACCCCAAAACGGGCATCCCTCGTGTGAGCATCCCTAGTGCAAATCGAGCCCTTGTGCAATTAGTTGTGGCTCCTGGGTTTTGGGTGCCCTGGGCTCTACCCGGGTTTTTGGGTCCTCCAGCCATGCCCTGGGTGTTGGGTGCCCCCGTTTCTGCCCTGGGTGTTGGGTGCCCCCGGTTCTGCCCTGGGTTTTGGGTGCCCCCAGCCATGCCCTGGGTGTTGGGTGACCCTGGTTCTTCCCTGTGTGTTGGGTGCCCCCGGTTCTGCCCTGGGTTTGGGTGCCCCCAGCCATGCCCTGGCTGTTGGGTGACCCTGGTTCTTCCCTGTGTGTTGGGTGCCCCCGGTTCTGCCCTGGGTGTTGGGTGCACCCCTCCCGGGCACCCTGGCAGCCCCTCACCCCCAGTGGGACGACTGCAGCGCAGGGCCGGGGCACGGAAACCCGACCATCTCTCACTCCAAATTAGCTGAGGGGTTTGGAAGCAAACGCCCAGGGAATAGAAACACAAATATTTCCATCCAGTGCTATAATTATGAATTAGAGCAAAGCTCTGTCTTTATTAGGTGCTAATAGAGATAAAGGGGGTTTTGAAATGCAAGGCACAGCGATATAAATGCTAATTCACCCGGAGACCTTCCTCTCTCCCCAGACCGCAGAGAACCGACATTTCAAGGCAACTTCTCTCCAAAAGAAAATCCTGGACGAGCAAACTCCAAGCAACCACCTCAGCAACTTAATGAAGTTTGTTTAGCAATGCGGCAGCTCCCCCTCTGCAGGCACCAGTGATGCCCCAGCGAAGCCCAGCGCTGGGTGCAGGGCAGGGGGTGACTGGGCACAAAGCAGAGCCCTTGGCCCAGCTCCTGCCACTGCCAGGGCTGCGAGTGCTTCGAAGCTTCCAAGGTGGGTCATTAGGAACTGAGAGGATCCTATCGAAGGGAAAGTGGCTCGAGAGGGCTCATCCTGCTTGCCGTGACCGGCCGAGAGATCCCGGCTGCCCTCTGCTCCTGGCTCCTCTGCTCTGGGGAACCCCTGGTGCAGCCCAGACCATGATTTACCCCCAGGTCGGGTGTGTGAAGCTCGTTACAACAGCCCTGGCTTTACCCGGTGCCCCCCATCCCCCCAAATATGTATTTTTCCATTTTCTCACGTATCGATTTTCAATCTGTGGCAGAGCAAGCAGACAATCCCGGCTGAGCTGGCCGGGCTCTCGCTGCCGCTCGCCCGAAAAATCATCCCAGTGACTCGTGGCCGGCCTTGGTGGGTGGCTGATGGGGTGCAGGAGAAGGGGGGTGGGGGGAGGCTTTGCAGGGGGGGTGCTCCCTTCCGTACTCAAACCATTCCCAGGGATGCCGAGTTCCCCAGTCGGGATGAAGGATACTGGTGAGAGTGGCTGTGAGGGGCCTGGGTGGGTTCTGGCAGGATGGGACAGATTCTGTGCCAACAGAAAGCGGTGCCATCCCTCCGAGCGGTGCCGAGTGCGCTGGGTTACACTGGCAAGGATCTGGCCCTCTGTGGTTTTTCAATTAAAACAAAAATATCCTGTAATAACCCACAGAGGGGGGTTTTATTTCCTTCCTTTTTTTGTTGTGGATTCTTTTTTCTTTTCTTTTATTTCTATTTTTTTTTTTAATAAATCTATTATGAGGAGCTTAGAGATGTATGTAAAACCAGCAAGGGACGACTGGAGGATTAGGGATTGGTGCTGTCCTGGTGTGACGAGCAAAGAAAAGAAAATCCTGCCAGCACTGGGCAGGGGACGCTGCGTCCGGAGCCGGAGGGGTCACCGCAGATGCGATAGCTGCGGATGCAGCGGAGACACCCCGATGCCAGCAAAAGGAGGGGGGGGGTTCCCAGAGCAGACCCCCCCACAGCTGCCCAGGCTCCTGCCGGTTTCCCCACCCGCTCCCTGCCCACCCGCCTCCGGTTTAGCATAAAAGTCATTTTGGTTTGGGCCCCCCGTCTGCTGCTCCCTCATTGCCAGGCAGCTGAGCGGTGTCCTGAGCATCAGGGGAAGGTTCTGGCTGGGGACCGGGTGCTGTGCAGGGTGAGGAGTGGTTAACCCCCCCCCGCCAAGGATAATTGGCTTGTTTACCACTTCCCTGACCCCAAAAAGACAATGAAATTGTGCATGAAACCAATAGATTTTAGCCACATGCCTGCAGAGAGAGGCAATATAAATAAAATACAGCCAGGGACTCGCGCAGCGGGGCCGGGTAATGGATTCAGAGTGTGAGCGGGGACGTGACGGGGCTGCCCGGGGGTCGGCTGGGGGCTGACCCTTCCCCCCCTAAAACCCTGCCTGCACCTCGCAGTGATGCTCGGGGTGGCTTTTTGGTGACCAATTTTGCCTTTCCTGAAAGCTGCCCCGTTGGAGCTGGCTGGCCTGGGCCACTGAACCCGCTCTGCAGAGATGTTTTGGGTGAAAAAAGCCACAGTCTGAGTAAAACCTGCTGCTGGGAGAGAGCGGCTGTGGGACAGGCTCAGGGTGCAGAGATGAGAGTACTGGGAGCATCCCCAGGACTTCTCATCCCTCATCCCTGCAGCAGGTACCGCGCTGGCACCATCAGAGCCCCTGCTCATCCTCTTGCTTTAACGCACCACCTCTATTTATTCTGCTCCTGTAACTGTAAAATTGATTTTCTTGCAACAAGACGCTTGTCTTTCACTACTGAACGCACCCAAACGCTCCAACATAAGACACTGGCAATTTTTAATTAGTTTCCTTTATACCTCTTGCCTCCCCAAGCAGGCATGTGGAACCGGAACAGGGGAGCCCAAAAAGGAGCAGGATCCAGAGGTGACAAAAGCCCTTTTTATTCTTGATATGATTATTAATAATACACATCGTTTGCCTAACGAGGCGGGAGCGCGGGAGGGCAGAGGAAAGCTGCAACAGGCGCAGGGAGGTGATTAAAGCATCTTTTCTCCGCAGGGCTGGAGAAACATCTTTAACTGCTGTCATCTTCAAGTAGTAGCTCTGAGCAGCTCCTCACCTCCTGGCCCCCACCCCACCAACTCCCACCTGTGCCCAAACTGGTCCTGCTGGGCCGAGCACTGTCCCAGCATGGCATGAGAGTGAGTGGCCAGTCCCTGCCCTGCTTGGCCACATCCTGGTCCCTCGTGGCCACGAGCCTGGCTGAGGTGACATCACCTTGGGCAGGGGGGGCAAGGGTGTCAGGACCCCCTGGATGGTGAACGGATAACGCATACGGCTGATAGCAGGGAAGGACTAATTGGGAGAGCCACGCTGCACATCACACCCAGCTAATAATGAGCTTGGAGTCATTAAAGCTTTAATGGCTGGTTTGCAGAGAGCCCTGCTGCTCTGCTGGGCTCCCACCCTGCCCCTGGCACCCTGTGGCATCCCCGGCTCCCTGCACGCTTGCTGTTGTTCACCCCATGCCCTCCCCAAAGCATGTGGTCGGCTTGGCCTTGTGGGGTGGGAGGGTTGGCTGGAGCCCCTCGAGCATCCTCGGGGCTGGGCAGAGTCAGGGGGCCCCCAGAGAACTTGAGGGGAATCTGGGGGGAACTTGGGGAGAATCTGGAGAGAATCCAGGGAGAATGTGAGGAGAGTCGGGAGACAACTTGGAAGAATCTGGCGAGACCATGAGGAGAACTTGGGAAGAACCCAGAGAGACCATGAGGAGAACTTGGGAAGAACCCAGAGAGACCATGAGGAGAACCTGGGAAGAACCCAGAGAGACCATGAGGAGAACCTGGGGAGAACCCAGAGAGACCATGAGGAGAACTTGGGAAGAACCCAGAGAGACCATGAAGAGAACCTGGGAAGAGCCCAGAGAGACCATGAGGAGAACCTGGGGAGAACCCAGAGAGACCATGAGGAGAACCTGGGGAGAACCCACAGAGACCATGAGGAGAATTTGGGAAGAACCCAGAGAGACCATGAGGAGAACCTGGGGAGAACTTGGAGGGAATGTGGAGAGAAGGTCAAGAGGAGGTAAGGTCAGAGGGGTCTCTCGGGCTGTAAAGAGAGAGCAAAGCCCCCCTGACCCCTCTGGCAGCGCAAGGGCACCGGGAGCACGCAGTCGGGAGCGCAGGAGCGCGCGGACGCGTGCGCACCCGAACGAGCCGCCCGAAAGAAGTTACCAGGGTGGGGGAAAGGGGAGAGGAGGGGAGAAAAAAAAAAAAGAACTGGGCGGGGGGAGAAGAGAAAAAAGCCGAAGGAAAGTCCTGCAGCCTTTTTGCCTTGTCAGTTCTCCGTCTGCTGTCACTCAGGCGCCGAATTCTCCTTCAAGTTGTCATAGCGAGGCTGGCGGGGATTATGCCGAGGCTCTGTCCAGAATTGATTCATGTGGAACGCGTGCTTGACGAGCGGAACCGCTGGTGTGAGCGGGAGCCGCTGAGACCCCCTATTTTCCCACCTTCCTCAGACAATCTGGTATTGTTTGGCCACAGCCTTAGTGATCCCTGCGCCGGGGCTGTGACTGACACAGCTTTGAGGCTCTAAGGCGTATTTTGAATTTCTAAAACCTCTCAGGAAGTCCCCGGGGTGCCTTCTGCCATTGTCTTGTTTCTCCTTTCGCCTTTTTCCCTTTCCACCCCGAAACCCCTCCCGCCTCCCCCCCCGCCTCCTCTTTTTTTTTTTCTCCTTCCTCCCCCTAATTCCGGGCCCTACAATCCCCAGCATAACCTGGGTTGGGTTTTTTTTTCCTCTTCTTTCCCCCCCACCATGTTTACGCTCTGACTCTCTCCGGAGCTGCTCAGCCAGTTCACAAACATGATTTGAAAATAAATAAATAAATAAACTAAAAGAAAAGAGAAAAACTAAATAAAGCTCTGAAAGTTCCCAAATCCTCGACCCGCTGTGGAGAAGAAGGGCTTTACTTGTTTGCTTTTAATCAGTTGACACAAGCCCTGAGTTGTGTTGGAAAAATAATAATAGAAATAAATCCGTCACCTAATCTATCGCCGTCCTGCTGCCCGCTCTGGCCGTTCGTCCCTCGTGCATCCCTTCTCCATCCCTCTTCCATCCCTTGTCCATCCCTCTTCCAACCCTTGTGCATCCCTCGTGCACCCCTCGTCCATCCCTCCTACATCCCTCATCCACCCCTTGTGCATCCCTCATCCACCCCTCATCCATCCCTCCTGCATCCCTCATCCACCCCTTTTCCACCCCTCTTCCACCCCTCACCCAGCCCCGCTGGGGCCACGCGGAGGGACCGTCCCGCAGGATCCGGCCAAGGAGTTTCGGTCTCGGTGAAGCTTTTCCACCCAGAGCCCCTGGCCCAGGACCGGGCTGGCCCCGGCGCAGGCTCCGGGCTCTGCTACTCCCCTCCTTGGGTTCTCGTGTGCCGGGACCACCGAGCCAGCGCTGCCCCCAGCCTCTCCGGGGCTTGGCACTGTATAACCATTTCCCATTTCCAGTCTTAATCTTATAAGAATGAATTGAGAATGACCAGCGTAAATACACAGGTGCCACTGGGAGCAGAAACCACTCTTTAATCTCAGATATGAAAACAATTCCCTGCTCTGCTCGCTAGCAATCAGCAAGTGCTATCAGTGCCGCGCTCTCCCCGGGAACAGGAGAGCTTATAAATATGAATTAGTGCAGAGAAAATCTACTCTCTTACCTAAAGCTAAATGTTATCTGGGTCCCTTTCCAACAGTGGCTGACATTTCCAGAGTGCTTTTAGTCACATCTGCGGGAAGACAACTCATTTCTTGGTTTAAAAAAAAAAAAAAGGAAGGAGAAAGGAAAGAAAGAGGAACTGGAGGAGCGGGAGGACAACGAGCGGCGGCACAGGGAGAGATGTTGCCTTTGTTCCAAGAGGGAAATGCTGGATGCTTGAGTCTCCTCCGGGAGTGGGGAGGTGATGGGTGGGTTCTGTCCTGGCATCCGGAGCTCACTGGGAAAAGGCTGGGGCAGCTGGAGCCCCGAGGTGCTGGCACCCCTGAGCGAGGCCTTGAACCGTGGGTGCTCCCGTCTGGGGCATCGAGCAGCTCCGGGGTGGCTCTGAGTTCTGCCACCCCCCTGCCCCGGGTCCTGCCAGGGGGTGGATGGGGAATGAGGATCCCACCCTGGCTCCACGGCATCTGGACGGGGCAGGAGAGTATGGCCCAGGGGGATGGGTACCCACAGCCCTGGCACGGACCCTGCTGGGTGAGGCCTCATGGAGGGTCTGGGTTCTGTAAGGAGGTGGGGGACAGCAGGTCCCCAGACACTGCCTCTGTCCAGGGTCTTGGTGACTCCTGGCCAGGTCACCTCAGGCACCCCTGGAGCAGCACGTGACAACCACGAAGAGCAGCAGGGGCTGGTCTGAGAGCAGGAATCAAATTGATGCTCAAGACAGAGCTGGGAGCATCCCTGGGGATGCCCCAAAAATAACGGGGGGTTCAGCACCCATGGCCCTGCACAAGGGTGGGAGGCACTGCCCTGCCAGAGCGGGGGAAACTGAGGCATGTCATGGGGAACATCCCTGCAGCCCTGGACAGGGAGATCTCTGGAGAGAGCACGAGGAAGGTGGGGATGGGATGCAATGGGATGCAATGGGATGCAATGGGATGGGGGAGCCCCGGGCATCACCAGCAGCAGGAGCTCAGCCCCAGCATGGGACTTGCACCACTCCAGTGGCATCCTGTCTGCACCTCTCTCTGCCTCTCCCATCCTCCATCTCTGGGTACACGAGGGACCCCAAAAAGCTGTCACCGCGCACCAAAGGGCCCCGCACCTCCACGGGCTGGTGACGGGGAAGGATGCGGCCCCCACAGCGGGCGTACAAAGCCCATCCATCCTTCCTCACGGCTGTGATCCCTCGCTGGCCTCTCGTTGCAACCGTACTGGCGAGGGAAGGAACTACGGACGCCGCGAGTCTCTAATGGGATGCTTAAGCCGTCTTTTAGGTTTTTTTTAATGAGCGGTTCCTGGCAGGAATGCTAAAACATCACTAGGTAGACAGACCTGCTTCGCTGGCAGGCGGCGCGATGTGTTTCTGTGTCCTTGTCTGGCTTAAGTGAGCTCTGACCTCATTTGCTTCGTGCCATTCAATTAACAAGGCGAGCGGCGCTGGGGAGGGGGGGAGATGCCGGGGGGAGTTTAACCGTATGTATTAATTTCCATTTTATGTTCCAAACAATTGAGCATCGCTCGGTGGTGTCTGGCTCCTCTCGCAGGTACCGTTCCCAGCCGCCGCTCTGCCCGGGCTGCGCTTTGCTGGTGACCCCCAACCCAACACCGGGGTTTGGGGGGGCTTTGGGGGTCCCGCTGCAGCTTTACCCTCCCACACACCACCCAGGGATGGACCCACACCCCATGTAAACCCTTTGCCACCCTCTGCTTCATGCTTTTCCAGCTTGCGCTTCATCCGGAACGTCGGTGGCTGCACAATAAGAGAGAAATGATTTGGAAAAGGGTAAAAGCGGGAGAGAAATGCTTCCCGGGGTGGTAAAAAAAGGGACTTCAGGCACCTAAATTTATGCTGCTCTAAAATGGATTTTATTCCAGTATAATGAGAGAACAAAATAATTAATTCCTCTCCCGCAGACAAAAGGCTAGAGGCTTTCCTCCAGACTCGTCTTCCCACCGAGCCATTGGGAGGATGGACCCGTTCCTGGGGCAGCTCACCCGGTGCCAGAGCTGGATCCTGGGGGCTGGGTCTGTGCCCCAGGAGGGTGTCTGGCTGGGGACAGAGTGCCTCAAAGGGCAGCCCCCTCCTCTCGGGGCTGACGTGCTTCTGGGGCACTGGGGTGTGCCGGGGACCAGGGCTGTCATCCCAGCCCCATCTCAGTCTCCTGCTGACCAGGCTGGACCCAGCCCCACGCTCCATCCTGTGCCCACCCATGGGTGGCAGAGCTGGTGTCTGCGGGCACCAGGATTTCAGCCTAATCGCCGAGAGGCGACAGGAAGGGGCTGCCTCTGCCCTTCAAACATGGTCCCCAGCTCTTTTGGGGCTGGGGATGAACAGGGAGATTGTGCTTGTTCTGGATAAAGTGATAAATATTAATTATGCAAACCAGGCTCTCCCAGCCCACCCTTCTCCCCACAACATTCCAGGATGGGGACAAACAGAGGCAGAGTCAATTTATTCACTTAGCAGGTCACTCCCTTTAAGAGCATCCCTTTCAGAAGAGAGTTGCAATGAGACCAGATCAAGCAGGGCTGGGTTTGCCTCCCTCAGCTGTGATAAAATATTCTAATAAATACTTGGGAAGCCCATTACAAGCAGAATGTTTCATGCCAGCGAGACCTTCTCAGCGAGGCCTTTCATGTGGCTCTCCTGTCCAAGCCGTGGCACTGGGGGGCTGTTCAGCATTCTGGGGGCCCCACCGTCGGTCCATCCCATGCAAAGGGCCACTGCCCCATGGGATACTCTTTGTATTTCCAGGTTTTTAATAGAAAAACATAACGCTCTGCTCCTGGCTCACAGCTCTGGGGAGGAGGTCTTGAAAAAGAAGAAGAAACCTCCTGCTCGGGTCCCTTTGCTGCAGGAAATACAAAATCCCACAGGGCTCCCCGACAGCGCCAGCGGCCACGGGGTCAGCTGCACCCCCACCCTGCCCCCAATTCCACCCCAACTCCTTCCCCATCCCCAGTTCCACCTCAATCCCATCTCCAGTCTCGCTCTGTTCCTGATCCCAGCCTACTTCACCCCCATCCCTAATCCCAGTTCCATCCCAACCCCACCCCATGCCACGCCACCCTGTCGGTGACCCCATCTCACCCCATCCCCCACCCCACCCAAACCCCACCACTAATCCCCCTCCGCCCCTCCCTTCCCACCCCTATTCCCACCCCATCCCCTCAATCCCGCCCCAATCCCAGCCTCAGCCCCGCCCTGCCCCCTCCCCCCTTCTCCCCTATTTCACCCGCCCCCTCCCCACCGCCCCCTATCCGGTGGGCGACGGCGTCACCGTGCGGCAGCGCCCGGCAGCGCCCGCGGCCACCCGGGGCGGGATCCGGCCCTCGGGACCCGGGGCTGGGTACCCCTCAGGGCGGGGCAGGATGTGGCCCCGCGGGGTTGGCCGCAGGGCTGCGGGAGCATCCCCGGGATGCGGGGCCGGATCGGTCCCTGGGCTCCGGGTGCTCCCTGGGGAGCGGGGCTGGACCCGGTGAGGAACACACGCCTTCCCCCCACCCTCCACTTAGCCACGGGGCCGAATCCTGACGCTGGGTGCCGGGGAGCGGCTGCTGCGTGTTGCGGGGACCCGGGATCACCCCGCGGAGCGCGGCCCGGAGCCCCGGGGGGCTGGCGGGGCCCGGTGCAGTGGCGGCGGTGGCCGAGGGGGGGCACGGCCGAGCCGGGAGAACGAAGCCGAGCGGGGAGGCTGCCTGGGAGGGTCCCCGAGCACCGCAGCCCCGGCCCCGCATCCCTGCTTTCCGGCTGCCCCGCGTTCCCGCAGCCGCACCTCCTCCCATCCCTCCGTCCCCGCGCTGCTCAGCGCCCCGCTCAGCCCCGAGAAGGAGCTGATCCTCAACCCCCCGGCCCAGGGGCTGCCCCCCCGGCTGGCAGCACAGGCCCCGGGGAGACGGGGAGAGGGTCTGGAGGGGGGGAGCTGCCGCCGGGCTCCTCGCCAGCACCCCGGGGTGCGGGGGCTGAGCAGCACCCGGCAGCCGCAGCCGCTGCGAGCCGGGGATGAGGCAGCGCCGAGGGAGACGCGGCTCCATCACCCAGGGACGCCGCGGCTGATGGTATGTGCTGGGACCCCCGGACCCCAGCGGGACATCAACGGGGTTGCACCGAGTAAGGGGCTGGGGGGGGGGTCCCCGCGGCGGGAGGTCGCCCCCCCGGGGCCGTGGGTGCGCTCAGGGGCAGGCTGGGTTTGGGAGTGACTGCAGGAATCGGGGTGTAAATAACCCAGCGTGCCCATCCCGGGGGCACAGCCTGGGCTCCGGGTGTGGGGTTTGACCCGGCGGGCTCTGAAAAGCTGCGGGAGCCCCAGAGGGGTGGGAATGGAAGCGAGGGGAGAGGGGGGGCGGGTCGGGGGGGGGGGGCGCTGGTGTGAAAAGCTGGAGAGGACGCGCCATGGTGGGGAGGGATTAGCTCCAAAAGGCAGCGGACGTGCCTGGTGGGAAGGAGATTTGTGGTTGCGACTTCGTCGTGCCCAATAATCCCGAGCATTGCTTTTTACTGGGCCATCTGGGTGCTGGCACGTGGCGGGGGGGGCGTATCGAGGCGGGGGGGGGACACCGTGGCGATGCCCAGGTCTCTTTTTCCAAGCAGCTGGCAGGAGCTCATTGCCCCCGGCCCACCATGCCCTCCTCCAACACTGGCAGCGAGTACTGGATCGATGGGTCCCACCGTGAGACAGCCCTGGAAGATTTCTACGTCGTGGGCCCTGAGCTGGGACGGTACCGGCTGCTGGGGAGGGGTTGGCAGGGGCTGGAGGGGGGAGGTTCCAATCGGGGCAGGGGCCATCAGAGCTGGCACGCCAGGTCCCGTGGGTGCTCGGTGCCATCTCCCAGGGCTGCCAGGAGACACGTGTTTTAAACCCATGGGTCTGCACACGCTGCCCTGGTGTCACCATCCTCGGCGGCAGCTCGACCCCTTTCCAGCCCTCAGGATGCAGCATCCAGGGAGCCCAGGGCTGGTGCCAAGTGCTCATGGGCCCAGGAGGCTGCTGGTGGCCCAGAGGCCACAATGCATCCCAGAGATGGCCAGGCCCACGTCCTGTGGAGGGAAGTGGCAGCTCCCAACTGGAGCGTGGGTGTCAAGGGGCAACTGGTGTCCCGGTGCCCCCAGGGCCAGGCAGTGGGGTGCAAAATGGTGCTGGGATCCTGCTTCCAGAAGGTCTGATGGATTCTTTGAGGAGGGGTCTGGGCAGTGCTGCCCGCTGAGCCCAGGCTCTGAGGTAACTGGTTTTGGTGGTGATGGTTCAGGCTGCTTCAGCCCCTGCTGTCTCCATTGGCAGGGGGAGGTTTTGAGCCTAAAACCCATCAGCTTTGGTAAAAACAGGTATTGAAAGCTTCTTACTGAGGTGTGGCCGTTGTCAGCCCAGGGCTCAGCAGCACGCAGCCCTGCTCAGACAGACACGGGACAGAAGGACAGACTGAACCCCCGGATCCCCTTTCATCCCTCCATCCATCCCGCCTGCGGATTGGCACCATCCTCCCCCTGGGCCAGCCCTGGCACTTGGCAGCCTGCGGGTGCCCCAGCCACGGGTCCGGGCGCTCTCCACAAATCCCATTGTTCAACATTTTCCAGTTCATCTGGAAAGCAAATGCAATTATCTCCTGCCGCAGTCAAGGTTGATTGCGGGTATTTATTCGAGGCCTTAAGCAGCGGCGAGCGGCTGTAGCGAACGCCGGCGTGAATCCGGCCGCTGCCCTAACTGGGAAGGTGTGAGGGGTGGGCAGCCGGTGCTGTGGGCACAGTGGGCTGCCCAGTGCCCGAGGAGAGACCCTGGTGTCTCCAAAACGCCGAGCCAAGGGTGCTGAGCAAGCCTGTTAGTGGCAGGGATCAGGCTGCAAATTGCCCGTGCAGGGGAAAAAAATCTGATGGGAGGATGAGAGATGCTGGGTCCAGGCTGGGATTTGTCTGTGGCGAGGGGCTGGGAGGAGGATGAGTGGCCTGGCAGCCCTCTGCCTGGGCTGGTGGGGAAATTAGGGTAGCAAGGTGGTGGCAGAGCAGAGTGATGCTGCATTTGGGGATGGTGCCCGCTGGGAGCTGAGCCCCGGCTGGGGCAGGGCTCTGGGGGAGCTACCAGGGGTTGTGATTTTTTCCTCCGTGGGAAGCACGTTATTGTTGCAGCAGCAGCAGCGATGCCATTTTGGGTTCAAACAGAAGCCTTTTGCTCATCTTCCTGAGCAGGAGACGGTGGTGATGGTCACTCCCAGCCCCTCCCAGCCAATGCCATTTGTTTACAAATCGCTTTGCTTTGGCAAAACAAAATTTCGCAGAAAATGTTGAGCAAAAGGAAGAGAGGGGTTTGAAAACAGCCGAGGAAGGTCTGGAATTGCCAGATTTTGCTCACCCCGCAGCACCCCCAGGCCCTGTGGTACCTGGTACCCGGCTCTGCCGTTGCCATGGGAACGTGATTCCCAAGTTCAGCCGGATGAGTTGCAAAATCCGCTCTCGTTTTTCAAGCAAATCTCTCTTTCCCGAGAGCACCCCGGGGAGCGCCGGCAGCGCCGAGGTTTTCAGCACGCGGGGCTGCAGCGAAAGGTCACCCGCAGCCACGCGCTGGGTTGGGCACGGCCTTGGAGGGGGCAGATTTTGGGGACAGAGGATGGTATCTGGGTGCACGGGGCTGAGCTGTGGGGTGCTGGTGCCAGCCCAGGCTGAGGGCACAGGCGTGCTGGGTGCCTGGAGACAGAGCCTGAACTCACTCCCAGAAGATGGTGAAGCCAAAGAGCAATAAAAGGTGGTTGATTACTCGGAGGTGAGATTTAATCTGCTCTGAGGAGCCAGGCAGGGAAGATGGAATTGCAGACGAGCCCCATTAATGCCCAGCAGCAATGGGCTGATTTCACTGTCCACTGGTTAGAAAACGTTATTAACTAGAGCTAAAAATCCCCGGCAGCTGAGGGGCACTGCTGGGGCTGAACGGGAATGATCCCCGTGGAGCTCGGAGCAGTATAAGCTGGCAGGGAGGTTTTGTGGTAGTGCAGAATCGCCCCGCATGCCGTGGCCCTGCCAGGGACAGGGCTGGGCTGGGGACCCTGGTGGCATCGGTCCCTGCTGAGGTTGTCCTTGTGACTGCAAGTGGGGAGAGGGAAGCTCCATCCTGTCGGGAAAGCTGCTTAAGGACTTAACCCCCCTGTAAGACTCAGTTTTAATTAAAATGGCTCTACCCAGGAAAGCTGGGAATGATGCAGGGAGGTGGGGGGGTGCAGGAGGAGGGGGCTGCAGGCTGAGCACCCAGGGCCTGGCGCTGGCAAACAGGGGGTGTGGGGGGAGCAGGACCCTTCCCCATGTCCTCACACCCCCTCTGCCCTCCCCCAGGGGAGCCACCTCAGTGGTGTACAGCTGCCAGGAGAAGGGCACGGGCACCCCCTACGCTGCCAAGATACTGAAGAAGACGGTGAGTGGGAGTGGATGGGGGGGCTCTGCTCGACTCCCAAAGTGCCTTGGCACCAGTGGAGAACTGGGATGGGGATGGGGAAGTTGGCCAGGCATCAATCCTGTGGTCTGGGGCTCCCAAAGGGACAGAAGATGGGTGCTGGGTGCGTGAGAGGGGTCTCTGCATAGTGTGGGGCTGGACACAGACACAGCAGCAGAGGTTAACACCGCTTCCGTGTGGGCTCTGCTTTCCAGATCGACAAAAAGATCGTGAGGACGGAGATCGGGGTCCTGCTGCGGCTTTCGCACCCCAATATTGTGAGTACGACCCCTCGGGAAGCCCCACCTGCACCCCACGTCCCCTCCCTGCCTTGCAGACAGGCTCGTGGGTGCCCAGTCCTTGCTGGGGCCATGGTGGCTCCCCGGCTCGCTGCCACATGAAACTCCTGCTCCTTGCAGCACCTTTGAGCTTCATGGTTCTGATATGGAGGGCTGGCCCCTCCCCATCCTCCCCTCCCCATCCTCCCCTCCCCATCCTCCCCTCCCCATCCCCTGCCCCGAGATTTCCATTCGGTAAGCAATTTCCATCGAGGAGATCAAATGAATCCCACAGAAAATTGCCCTTCTGTAATGAATCCTGCAAGGGGAGATAAAAGGGGAGGCCGGGGCCGCGGGTGCTGGGTGCCGCATCCCCCGGCCGCCCTTTCTCCGTGCTCAGCGCTCGGGGGGATAACGGCAGCCGGGCTGGAACGATTCGCAACGCCCGGGAGCGGATCCAATCGCCACGGGTGTCAGCAGAGCCGGGGCTGCCACCTCGGCCCCTCCGTGATGGGCAGCGGGCTCAGGGGCTCCGAGCTCCCCGTGCCCGCCACCTGCTACAAAAGGTTTATCCCCGGCTGCTTAGTTCCACCAGCAAATTGCAAAAGCACCTCCGAGGTGACCTGAGGTAAAGGAATAACACAAAAAGCCACCTGGCAGCTGCTGCTGCTGCAGTGCCAGGGGAAACGGGCTCTGCACCAGTTGGTTCCAGGGCTGGGACATCACCGGGATGTGGTTTCGCTGCTATTGGGTTTTTTCCTAATATGGCTCAAAATAGCAGCTTCCAGCCCAACCCATGCTTGGAGCGATCCGGGCTGGCTTTCTGGAGGAGCCCCACAGGGACATCTTGCCCCCCCTTGTCGCCAGGAGAAACCTTGATGCAAAAAGATGAAGTCAAGAGAAGTCCAAACCGTCCCAAAAATGGGGACGAGCAGGGAGCTGGGGTGTCCCTAAGCCCCGGGGCCAGCTCAGAACGCGCCTCTCTTGGGGTGTTTCAGCATTTTGAGGCACTTCAGCTTTCCTCACGGAGAAACCCACACATCTGCCAGCACATCTGGGCAGACAGGGACGAGAGCCGGGGTGGGGATCACCCGCTCAGAGCAGCTCAGTGATGCCAGCCACGGATGGGCAGAGGCTCCAAAAACACAGCAGAAACCCCATTTTCTGCCCCCCTCCTCTGCTCTCCTTGAGGAGGAGGAGGAACCACAGCCGGGCAATTTTCCTGCTGGGATCACCGAGTTTTCCATAGGGTTCTGTTCACTGCCCCGGTTCAAGTGGCTCTTGAGGAAGAGCGGTGCCGGTGCCGCCTGCGCGCTCGCTATCGTTCGGCACCCACCCTCGAGAGCGGGTGATAATAGGATTGTAAACTTTTGAAGTTAATAGGAAAATTATAGTGCTTCTGTGTATTATTATAATGCAATAAGCTGCCACATAGTGTCTCTCACCCTGCGGGGTATCGTGGCTTGTCACCCAGCCTAGGAAGGTAATGATTAAAGCCCCATGAAATTCGCAGTGTCACAAAAGTCCTGAGAAGCATGAAATTCTCTGTTTTCCATTAAAAAAAAAAAATAAAATAAATAAAATAAATTGCATTTTGGTGTAGGTTGAAGGGACCTGTTAATCCCAGCTCTGCTGCAGAGGCACAAAGGTCTCCTGCAGATGAGCTCACCTCATCTGGGAGCTAAAAAACCACAACTCGAGAGGAAACCACGGTCCCTTTAGTGCCACCCCAGTTTGGGGCATCCCCAAAACGACTTGCGGGGTCCCAGAGCCCCGGTTCCAGAGGTGGCTCCGTGCACCCCTGTGGCATCCGCCAAGGGCTGGGCTTTGCTGGGGTCACAGCCGAGGTGCCAGTGTGGCCGATGAAGCTGCAAGATGAAAGAGTTTGGTGAGCTCATTCTCCCGGGGATGTGAAGAGGTTATGGGCACCACGTGCCCGTCTCTTCCCATTCCTAGCACCATCTTTACTGTGCAGTTTGGCGAGCAAGGCTGCTGCAAACAGTTTGTAAATAAATAACTAAAATCACATTCAAAGAAATACAAAGGCCCAGAGGGAAAGATGGTGGCTGCCCCGATAAACCCCGGAGAGCCCGGCGGGCGCACGCTCTGCCCAGCGCAGCCCCCCCACCCACACCCCTCCTGTCGCCCCTTTCAGATCAAGCTGAAGGAGATTTTCGAGACGCCCACGGAGATCGTGCTGGTGCTGGAGCTGGTGACGGGTGGGGAGCTCTTCGACAGGTACGCCCAGCCCTGCGACCCCCCACCCCGAGGGAGGATGAGGATGGAGGGGGACGGGGGGAAGGCTGATGCCCGCCGTGGTTGGGAGATGGGGGGGTTTGGGAGGGGTTGTGTGGGGCAGGGTGCTGACCCCTGTGCCCGCAGGATCGTGGAGAGGGGTTTCTACAGCGAGCGGGACGCGGCGCACGTCGTCAAGCAGATCCTGGACGCCGTTTTGGTAACGTGCCCTCGGTGTGTGTATGTGTGTCCCCCCCCAGCCCCTGGGGACGCGTGGGGCTCGGGGATGCCACTGCCCATCCCGGAGAGCCCTGGGGAGCGGGGTTTGCTCGCTCACTCTTGGCCCTCTGAAGGTGTCGGTGGGGATGCTGCCTCTTCTGCTCCTTGTTTGGGGGGAGGGAGGAGAGGAGGGAGGAAGGTCAGCGCTGCTCTACATCACAGGTCTGCTGGAGACGGGGTTTCTATGGCAACGGGAGGGTTGGAAAATAGGAATTCATAACAGGAAACGTCCTTCCCGTGCCCCCCGCGGCCGTGCCGGCAGCTCCGGCACCGCAGGTGTTGGGTGTTCCCAAAGGAACAGTCGGGCGAGTTGGTGCCATGGTCATGCCGGGTCCCAGCTCGCTGCCACCTCCTCCCGAATTCTGTCTGAGGCACAGGGGGCTTCCCCTGCCCCTTCCCCTCCATCCCACATTGCTCTTTCTCTCTCTGCCTCTCCAGTATTTGCACGAAAATGGAGTTGTCCACCGTGACCTGAAGCCGGAGAACTTGCTCTACGCCGACCTTTCCCCCGACGCGCCTCTTAAAATCGGTGGGTTTGCCGGGAGCCCCACGAGGAGGTTTCGTGGCTGGAGGGGGGGGGTTAACAGGTTCCTCTCCCCTCTGTGTCCCCCCCTCCAAGGTGACTTCGGGCTCTCCAAGATCGTGGATGAGCAGGACACCATGAAAACCATCTGCGGGACGCCGGGGTACTGCGGTGAGCGGGAGGGGAGAGCTGCGCGGGGTGCCCCGGGGAGGCAGCTCCCCACCCGAGGCCGCGCACAGCTCGGTGCAGGGATGGCCGACGGCTGCGCCGGGCTCGGGCGATGCTGCCGGAGCCCCAAGAGATGTTTCCTCTGCCCTGAGGTTCCCACACCTGTGTCATTGAACCCCAAAACTCTGCTTCCAGCCCCCGAAATCCTCCACGGGCGTCCGTACGGCCCTGAAGTGGACATGTGGTCCGTGGGCGTCATCGCCTACATCCTGTGAGTGATGAGATGGTGACAGCGAGGCACTTGGCTCCCCCTCAGCCCAGTGCCAGCAGCCAGTGAACACCAGCAGGGTGTTTAACCACCCCCCCTCCCCCCCAGTAGCTCCTCTCTCCTGTGCCCGCAGGCTCTGCGGCTTCGAGCCCTTCTTCGACCCGCGCGGGGACCAGTACATGTACGGCCGCATCCTCACCTGCGACTACGAGTTCCTGTCCCCGTGGTGGGATGAGGTTTCCCTCAACGCCAAGGACCTGGTGAGTGAGCCAGCGCCGGGGCCGGGAGCTGCTGAGCACGAAGCTTTCGGATCAGTGTCTGTAAAGATAACAGAACGAGCGGGATTTGACGGGTGAAGCCTTTTTTCTTGGTTACAGGTCAGAAAATTGATCGTCCTGGACCCCCAGAAAAGACTGACTGTCTACCAGGCTCTGGAGCATCCCTGGGTCACCGGGAAAGCCGCTAAATTTGCTCACATGGACAGCACGCAGAAGAAACTGCAGGAATTTAACGCCAGGAGGAAACTGAAGGTACGGTGGAAAAGCCCCGTTACCCTGGGGGTGTTGGTGTGCCCTCCTGCAAACGGCTGCGGCCACTGAGAGCCGCTGGCACTGGGTTTTAAGGATCCCATGCCCCGAGCTGAAGAACGTTGATCAGCCTGTGGCAGCTCGGGGGGCTGGCTGGCATGAGGAGAGGGGTGAAGGCTGATGGAGCAGCTCCTTCCCCAGATGCATCCCCGGGGACGTGGCTGCTGCTGGGCAAAGCCTTGCCCGAGGAGAAGGGCTGCGCTTCCCAGCTCTGAGTGGCTGCAGGAGCTGGTGCCACCCCTCTTTCCGCACGCTCCGGGGGCTCGAGTGCCTGGAGAACTGCCTCGAAGGGGGAAATCCGGGCGAGCACAGGCTACTAACAGCTCTCGCCGCTGTGCCTTTGCCGCAGGCTGCCATGAAAGCCGTGGTGGCTTCCAGCCGCTTGGGCAACCACGGGCACCATGACTGCTCCCGCAGCGGACGCAGACAGAGGGGTCCCCAGGGGACAGGGACCGCCGTCCCCGAAGCCACCGCCACCTCCACCACCACTGAGGACCTCAGTGCTTTCCGGAGCGACCGTCCTGCCGTGTCTAAGGTTCCCGTGACCGGTGCCGGCTGCAAGAGCTAACGCGCCCAGCATCGCCACGGCCTCGACAGGCAGTAGCCCGCGGACCCTCGGATGTCGGCACTGGGGAAACTTGGGGGGAGGGGGGGAATGGGGCCAGGAGCTCCCTGAGTGCCAGCGTGCGTCAGGAGGCTGTGGAGCATCCCTCTGTAGTGTCCTGTTGCCAGTGCAGTCGTAGCCGGTCGCTGTGAGCGTCTCTACGGACCCGCCTGGGGACTCGGTCTGCTCACGAATGAACCGTTTTAGCCACCACGGCTTGGAAGGATCCCAGGTGGCTTAAAACGGAGGAGCAAACAGGATTCCTTTCACCTTCCCTACAGAGGCAGTGAGTTGTCTGTAGGATGGAGTTGTGTAAGTTCCTGTAAATAGTCTTTTCAGGGTTTATTTGCTGCAGGGAGAAGGCGCAGCCGGATTATCTCCGCGCACCGACATTCCCTCCGCCGCTCCCAGACCCTGCCGTCGGTTACTGCAGGAGCCTTTGAATCCAGCTCCTCGATCCGATCCGGAGAGGACCTGTTTGCCAGCAGCTCCTTGATGATCTTCAGCAGGAGGTGACCTGCGATTCGTGCTTTGGTTCCTCTCCCATTCCCTCCGTTCCCACATTCGGTGGGTTCATGGCTGCGGGGAGGGGGTGTCAGGAGCGCCGGCTCATCCAGGTTCGGATTTCCACGAGGAGTTGTAGTGAAGAACAACGTGGCGCCTTGTAAGACTTCGTAACATGTACTGGTGCTGCTGTTTCCTGAGCAAGGACAAGGAGTTTTTACATATTCTGTGGTTTCGTTTGGGTTGGGTTTTTTTAAGAAGAATGAAATCAATCGACAGACTTCTTGAAAAGAGAGGTTTATTTAGTCAGTGATTTACCAAACCGGCAGATAAGCGATCGCGGATTTTAATATTGACCAAGGAATCGGAGAGAAAAAGCCATAATCCATGGGGGGGGTCACAGAGAGCTGGGCGATCCAGCACCAGGTCCGTCGAGTCGAGGCAGTGACCGTGACCTCCACCCCACGCGCCGTGGGCCGGACACATGTAACCAATTCAGGCAAAAAAAAAGCTCAGCTGGAGGAGAAGGAAATTTATCCACGGGGTTCGTTTTTCCGGTGGTTGATGGAGGAGGGGCTGCCAAGGGGAACTGAGCTTGTGCTCCCGTTCCGGAGCCCAGCTGGGCACCTGCCACGGGGCAGGGGCAGGAAGGCAAACGTGATGCAGCCGCTCCCACCTCTGTTTACAGCACGAGCAAAACTTGTCGAGGCAGCGAGGAAAAGCTGATCCCCACCGTACAGAGCCTGTGGGTGCTCGGGGTCTTGCAAAGCCGAACACGGAGGAGAGATCGGATATTCAAGAGGGGTTTTTGAACTGGAAAAAGATCAAGCCTCGACCAGAAATGGGCTCTTTTTTTTGGTTTTTTGTTAACTAACAGCCATACCGTCGTCGGGGACGCAGCCTCCTCGGGCTGGAGGAAGCCACCGCCAGAGAACACTTGGAAAAGGGGAAAATCATTTCTTTTTCTTAGCATTTTGCAGGAGGGGATGTTGTTTGCTCTCCTTTTTTTTAATATATAGGGCTGAATTTCACAGCACACTCAGCTCCGGTCTTCATCCTGCGCTTGGGGTGCCACTCGTGTCCCTCAGACTCCGTGGTGTGTCCCCATTCGCTCCAGCAGGGCCAGAACTCGAACCATATTGTTTACTACTCTGGGTCTTAAAAGACTATTTTATATCCTTTGATGTGAAATGCTAAATTAAACGCCTCACAGCACCAGGCCAGGGTGCTCAGCATGCCTGGAGCTTGTGAAGCAGGGACCGATGCTGGGAACAGAGCAACGGGAGGTGTCAATTATGCGACAGTTAACGAAGGGTCTTCAGCGACCGACAGCACCCGAGGGAAAAGCTTCAGGAGAAAAAAATGGAGTTTGCCTCTTGTGTTATGTCAATGAAGTATTATTCCATAAATATCAGTACTTAAAGGTAGGAAAAACCTGTACTCCTGGGAGCAAAGCTGCTAGGAGACGCCGTGTTGGTCTGTATGCTCTTTTCAGAATGTGTTTTAATAACTTACTACTCGAGTACAGTGGTGATGTTTCTGGTACCGCGGGTATTTATAAACAACTATAAACAGCCAATAAAGTGTCAAACATCCCAACGTGGGCTGCGTCTTTACTGCTCTTCTCAGAATACAAATGTCAGGGTCGAACACCAGATGCTGTTGAGGGGCTGGACCAGCTCTGGCAGGACAGGCTGAGAGCCCTGGGGCTGTGCAGCTGGAGAGGAGCAGCCCCAGAGGGGAGCTGAGCAAGAGCTGAAGGGCCCTGGGTGGCGAGAGGATGGGGACAGACTCTGCTCAGTGGTGCCCAGCGACAGGACAAGGGGCACAAACTGGAACCCAGGAGGTTCCACCTGAGCAGGAGGAGAAAGTTCTTTGGTGTGAGGGTGTGGGAGCCTGTGCCAGGCTGCCCAGAGAGGCTGTGGAGTCTCCTTCTCTGCAGAGATCCCAACCCCCCTGGACACTGCGCTGCTGGGCCCCTGCTCTGGGTGCCCCTGCTGGATGGAGCAGGGGGGTGGCACCAGATGCTCCCCAGGGGTCCCCGGCGATGCTCACCACGATCTCCCCCTCCCCGTGCTGGGACGCTCGGATTACGTCACCGCCCCGGCCCCGTTGCCATGGCACCCGCGGGCGGTGTCGCAGGGAGAGCAGACGCCCCCGGCTCCGACGTCACCTCCTCGACGGGGAGGCGGAAGTGACGCCAGCGGCAAGGCCTCTCGGCAGCGGGGGCGGGGCGCTCCCCGAACCCTCCAATAGCAAGGGACGCTGGGGAGCCGGGAGGGGGCGGGGAAACGCTCTCATTGGCCGGAGCGTGCGGGTGTTTTGGCGGCGGGAAGGGTGAGACTCGTGCGGCAGCGGGGGCCGCTGATTGGCTGCCGCCTCGCCGGGGGGGCGGGCCGCGCGTGCGCAGAGCCGGGCGGGCGGCCCGAGATGGGGTGGGGGGGGGCGGCGCAGCGCTGCCCTCCGTGTTCGGCCCGCGAACGGTAACGCCTCCCGGGCACTGAGGGCAGCGCGGTGGGGAGGGCGGCCTGGAACCGGTGCCGGGAAGGGCGGGGAGAGCGGCTCGTCCCTGTCCCCGTTCCTGTGAGGCTTGGAGGAGGGGGCGAGGAGCGGCGGCCCGGCCCCTCAGGGGCGGCCCTGGGGCTGCGCTGCCCTCAGGCCGTTACCTCCCGGCGGGGGAAGCGGTGGAGGCGGCGCTGGGGGGAAGGAAACCGACCTGGGTGTGGGGGGAGCTGTTGGAGCCTCGTAGGGCCCCTGAACAGGGCGGGGGTCCCGGGCCTGGTGTCCCTGCCGCGGGGCTGCGGGCTCGCTGCCTGAGAGCGGGTGTAACTCCCGCTCCTCGCTGTCTCTCGGTGGCAGGACCGCCTCCCAGCAGCGCCGAGGAGACTCCGGGCTTCGGCTGCGTGAGTACAGGGACATTTTCTTGCTCTTAATGTTTTGTTTTTTTTTTTTTTTCTTAAAGCTTTTCAAGTCTTGGAGCTTTTAAGTCTTAAAATCTTTCAAGAAGCATCAGAGCTCTGTAACCGCCTCGCTGTAGACTGCGTAGAGAGTGGCCTCTGTTAGCAGGGTTTGGTGGCAGGGAGCTGCAGAGCACGCAGGCCCAGGGCAGCGTTTTTGTTTGTTTATTTGTGACAGCAGTTTCTGGTAAAATGTGTGACAGTATCGTTCAGTAAAGCCTCCTTACATTGCACAGCCAGAGAAAGATTGCTCTCCAGAACTTAATTTTGGAGAATGCCTGCCAATTAATATCAGTCCAGTGATGTCAAAGGTATAATGGTGCTTAACTGTCACGTGTTCTGCTTAAGTCCTACATTTCTTTAAAAAAAAAAACAACCAAAAAAATGGAAGGCAAAATGGACGGAGCATTGGGTAACTCTTCCCTTTTTCTTCAGGGCACGCTGGAGTTTTGCTTTTCCGTTGAAGCACAGTCATGACAGATCCCAGCTACGTTCTATGCATGTGGAAGAAGCGTTTATGGCCAGCAAAGGTAAAGCAGGCTCACAAATGAGGAAAGGTTTGTGGATGTAACTTGGAAATAGATGAAATGGAGCAGTAACTAAGAGCCCTGAGTAAACACTGGTGTGTCAGGGGGGTTGGAACAAGGTGATCTTTAAGGTCCTTTCCAACCCAAACCATTCTGTGATTCAGTCTGTAATATACTTTCAAGAACTGATCTGCACAGATCCTCATCCTGCAGCCAGAGGCTGTGGAATACGGGTCTGTTCTGCACTGTTTGTGTTAAAATGTTTTGCTGCCGGGTCTGTCCTGTAGTCCCACGGACTTAGCTGAGGATTTTAACCACGTGTTCTTCACTTGAACGTAGGTTTTGTGTCAAACTGGAGTTGCTGGGAAAACGTCAGTTACTCGTGCGAAGGAGACATCTTTAGAAGTTGAAATACTTGGCTTGAAAGAACAGTTGAGTATCCTCGTTACCATCCTATGTGTGTGCTTTTACTCCTTGCATAAAAAAAAAGGAAATAATCTCATTATCTGAAGATACATGTGAAGTGAGATCACTGATTTACACAAGGATTAGATGACTAACCCAAAACCTGCTGCCTTTTTCGAGCTGGCTGGACACATCCACAGACACTGTGCTGGCAGCTCAAGTGTTCTTCATGTGGATTATTGGTTTTTTTCCCCTTAATTTCTGCTAAAAAATACAGGGTTTGTTGGGGGGAAACATTGCAAGCTTATTGCCAGCTGAGAGCAGCATGATGCTGTAGGTAGTTTAACGCCGTGACGGTTTTCAGTCAGCTCTGTTGTGTTTTCAGGCTTCGTGTGAACTGTGCAGACGCTGAGCCACTGAAGAAGGAATGTATAGAAAAAATTGCCTCGAGCTTAGGTGAGGAGAGGTGAAAACTTTGGCTGCTTTGTCTGTATTCGGAGTGTGAAACACACACAAAACCTCAACCTGGGGGACTGGGGTTGTACGTTTGACTGGGGTTACCCACGTTTCACTGTGCCTCTCTGTATTTTGCCCTGAGAATCACAGATAATTTAAGTGTTAACCTCCATCTCAAACTATAAACACAATTTCTTACCTTTTTTTTATATATATGAAGCAAGGTTATTGCATTTACTGCATATTCTTCTTCATCAGATCAAAGGAGTGATGAGAGTCAGGCTGTGGAAGAACTGAAATATCGCCGGTCTCTTAAAATTGCCCTGGATATTTTGACCCAGAATGGCTCAGTCAGACAAGTGCTGCCCTCAGAAGGACCAAACACTCTGCTGTCCCAGGAGGACAACTTGGGATCTCCCTCATCTAATGCCTTACGTAGGCATCGGTCGATCTTTAAAGAAAAATTGGAGGCTGGAACTTCCAAGAAGAAAAGAGAACAAGAAGATAACCCCAGCGATACAAAAAAACAAACCCAGGAAGGTTCCTTTATTATGGAGGGGAGTGGAACAGACCCTTCCAGGTGTGGTACCAAGGACTGGGGCGACACAACAAACTCAGACAGTCAAACTGGGAAAACAGCAGACTCAAAATCACTACCCAGGCAGGAAAAAACCAAACCCAGATTGTTGACAAAATCCAAACCAGGAAATGAAGTCTCCCTTAAGCCCAAGGAGGTAAAAAATAAGCAAGGAAGACGACGACCAAGAGGTGCAGGGTCACCTGGAGCATGTGGGAGTGACTCCCCCATGGATCGGGCGCAGTCCCTTGCTGAGGAGGGGTCTCCTACTCCTGTCACATCTGACACAGTGGTGCCTCTCGGGAGGGCAAACACCAGAGGTCAGCCTCGAAGGACTTCCCTGGATTCCTCATGTAAAAGTGCCTCGGAGGACTTGGGAAAAAGCATCGGTAGGGAGAGCAAGCGTCCGGCAAAGCCAGTAAACGGAAGGAAAAAGCCAAAGAGTTTGAAACGACTGAATGGAGAAGAAGAGCCCAGAGGAACTGTGTCACCAAACAAAAAAAGGAAATGCAGGAGTTGCCCTGAACCTTCATCTGGGCCTTCTGAGCACGGGACTCTTCCGGAGAGCTTCCCCTCCCCACCGAATGAGGAGGACAAGAACAGCACCTCCCCCGTGGCTACCAGTAAAATAAAGCAGTTTCAGCTGCCTGACTTTGAGGAGGATGAAGGTGGGCACAGCATTTGGGGCAGGGAAAGCCTCCTCCCATCTGGTTGTCGAGCGCTGAACTCCTCGTGGGATGTTGCTTTTGGGGGTGATCTTAAATCACCAGGTTTCATTTTGGCTTGAGTTCTGGAGAAGCAGAAAACGCGGTGGGTTTGGTGCTTGGTGGGGTGTTTAGGATGGGAGTTGGTCAGGGGGTTGTGTTGAAATTCTCAGAGTAATTCCTACCCTTTACCACAGGCTCTAATTCCACCCTTTATTATTTTTCTTTACTGCTCCCTAGTCCATGCTGAGGTGAGATGAAATGATCTCATGCTGGTGCACAGGCTGGTGCAGAGCCCTGAAAAGAGCCCATACTTGTTCCTTTCCCTTCTTTTTAATCCTGATTCTTAGGCCTTTCCCTAGACAGGGAATTAGTGTGTGGTGTGACAGACCCTGGTGTGGGGTGGCTCCCAGGTGTGTGTCTCACCTGCTCGGAAGCTGATCCTTCTTTAATCCCCATCCCACACTGGTGCTTGCTGCTGTTGGCAGGACTGGAACTGTCTGACCTGTCTTCGAAGATTGTTTCCACGGAGACTGTGTCTCACCTCTCAGCTCTGTTAGATGAAGAGGAGGAGGATGAAGAACTGCCTCGTATTTTATCACCTCAAGGTGAGACACCCGTGTAGGTGTTACGAGACTTCTTCACCCGAGGCCGACGTGCTCTTCCAGTTTGCTGATGAGCCTTGGCTGTGAAACGTTTCTGGAAAGCGTTGGAGTTTTGTGGAAGCTTGGAATAAAATGCATTTCTTGGGTGCCCCAGAAAGGCTTTTTGAAACAGAATGAAAATCAAAGTATTGTCAAATGAGGCGAGGGCCTAGGACTCAGATTTCCGAGTCCCTGTGCTCAGAACTATCTGTGCTGCCTCTCTGTGGGGAAGGGACACAAAACACCCTGTCACCTTAGTGGAAAACTGAAAGCATTGGAGTGAAGCTCCTAGAGGGAGGTGGGGGGGGGGGGGGTGAGCTGACTGCTTTGTCTTGGTTTTGCAAAGAAAAACTACTTTCTTCTTCCCCACAGAGCCACAAGCGATTGAAGAAGGGATTCTGGTCTGGTGCAAACTGCGACGGTATCCGTACTGGCCAGCAGTGGTAAGAGCTGCCCACTGCTGTATTGCAGGAGCTGCTGACCCAGCTCCCTGGTTTCTTTGCCCTCTTAGACTCATGCAGAGCTGGAAATGTAGCTCTTCTAGCAGAAGCTTTCCAAATAGAAGTAAATTTATATAGGACAAAAGAAAAAAAAGGAAAATGTGGTGACCTCCCAGCTTTATACTGGGGCAGAGGATGATTATGAGTGTTTGCTTCTCGTGTCCTGAAGTAGGACTGTTGTAGCTGGCTAATGAGAGAGAGGATGGGTCCCTGTGCCCTAACAAAAACACTCTGCTGGGGCAGCTCGCTATTCGTGCTGCTTTAAACTTAATTCTTCATATTTGTGTAACATTGAGGGAAGATGTCCCTGCTCTGTAAGGGTGTTGGGATTTTAGGAGGCTAATGTGGCTTTGTCCTTTTGCCAGGTGAAAACCGTGAAGCGGAAGCACAGAAAGGCCTATGTGCTGCTGATAGATGGGACTACCAACGAGAAGAAAAAAGGGTAAATGTTATGAATTTTGCTCATCTTCTGACCTTCCAGTCTCTTACTGGCAGCAGCCTTTGCTCGTTTCCTGGTCTGGGGCAATTAGGGTTGTGAGGTCGATTCAATTAGGCAATTAGGTCGATGAAGTTTGATGGGAGGGAGGGAGGGACCAAGAGGGGTTTGAGGCAGGGGTGTGAGGCACTTTCTCTGCTGCCAGCTGGGCCAGGTTGGTGTCCTGGGAGCAGCTGGTGCTTGGGGGGAGCAGGAAAACCAGGGCTGGGTGCCCAGCTGGTGTGTTTAACATGTGATGCCCACACTTTCTGGAAACAAGCCTGACTTTAAGACCAGGTATTCCTCGTTTGCTTAAAGATTCCGTAGTTTTAGCTTGTTAGGAAAACCAAAACTAAGAGAAGCCCCATTCCTGAAGAATTCTAATCTGCGGGGAGGTGGAAAATTGCAGTAAATAATAGAGGTGCGACTCGACCACCTCTTTCCCCTAACCACCTTCCTTTGTTTCATCAAGTTTCTCAGTACCTCTCAAGAATTTGAAGCACTTTGATTGTGAAGAGAAGCAGGACCTCATTGTAAGTACTGTGTGGGGAAACACGGCTGTACACACGGTGTGTAACTGGCCCTGCTGCTTGCTCTGGCTTTGCTCACCGGTCCCCATTACCTCTCACTCTATTCAACAGAGTAACTAAACACGCTTTGAGCTCTGCAAAGTGGAGAACAATATGGGAAGGGGGATCCCCAGACACCTTTTCCCATCTCAGAGCAGCTGCTGCCTGGAATACCCACGTGTGCACAAGGCAGGCAGCTGCTGGGGCCTCTCCCGGTGTTTTCAGGTCGCGAAGCCGCTCGCGCATCACGGGCAGAAGTTGAATTTCAGTAGAACGCAGGGAGCTTTGAGTGAACTTTGACTCGTTCTCCTTTGCTGTTTCTATCACCTCGTGAATGCCCGAGGCCTGAATCTTCAATCTCTTCAGGACTGTAAATGGGTCTTGTTTTGTAGGAACGAGCCAAAGAGGATTACCGCCAAGAAATTGAGTGGTGTATCCGACTGATTTCAGACTATCGAATTCGAGTAGGTAAGCAGATGAGCTGGGTGATGTCATCCAGGAAAAAAAGCTCCCACCAAAACTCACCTTTTGTTTCGTAGGCTTCACTGAACTGATAAATAACCCTGGTTTGGGCTTTTTAGGTTGCCATTCTTTTACGGGATCCTTCTTGGAATATTTTGCTGCTGATATCAGTAAGTGAATCCGTTATCTTTGCGTTCTTCTCCTGGCAGGTAAGTTTAGCTCCTGTGTTTACACTTGTTCAGTGTCAGACCCAGTGAGGGCAACCACTACAATCACTACACACCATTAGTGTTAAATAAAAGTTCAATATTGATTGGTAAAGGCAATCAGGTAACTGGTTTCTTTGCATTGTAGAGCAAAAACTTTTTCTCCCAAATCTTTTTTTTAAGGCAAAATTAAGTTTTTGGTGCTGAATTGTTTTGGTTTTGTTGTGGGTTATTTTGTTTGGGTTTTTTTAGGGTGGTGTTGGTATTTTTGGTTGGTTTTGTTTTGGCTTTGGTTTTTGTTGGTTTTTTTTACCCTCTTTGGTAGGGGAGGAAGAAAAACTTTGGTCTTCTCAAGAAAGTCCCTTATTTTCTATTTCTACAAGTATTTATGGGAGACAGCCCCTTGTTCTGTGCATTTTAAGTACGAATGATTATGACTTTCCTTTCAGGCTACCCAGTTAGGAAGGAAGGTCATCAAGGTTCGGTCCAAATGACCTTTCCAAACGAGGCAGAGGAAAACATCGAAGAGTCTCCATCAGAAACTTCACCTCCGAAGCCCGCCAAGAAACTTCTTCCTGACAGGTCAAGAGCTGCTAGAGACAGAGCGAATAAAAAGATAGTGGAGTTTATAGTGAAGACTAAAGGGGCCGAGGAGCATCTTCTGGCTATCTTGAAGAGCAGGAAACAATCCCGCTGGCTGAAGGAATTCCTGAATTCAAGCCAGTACATGACCTGTGTCGAAACCTATTTAGAGGATGAAGAACAATTGGACCTCGTCGTGAACTACTTGAAGGAAGTTTATCGTGGAATAGATGCTAAAAATCTGCATCAGATAGGAGGGGATGGAATAAAACTGATCTCAGATGTCCTTCTGCCCGAAGTAAGTAAACACAAAAGGGGGAAAAGTAAACCTGTAAGTACATAGTGGTGTTTACTGGTGTTACTGGTACGTGGTTTGAGTTCAGTGACTTGTGGCATGTTCCCTGGGAGCTGGGGGGTGCTTGAGCAGCCTGGGTCACGGGGCTCTGAGCTTGAGGAGCCTCAGGCTGCGCTTGGTTCTGTGCATGTCTTGGGAGGGGAACATGAAAACTGGGGTGGGAGGCTCTGAAGCCACGTTCACGGGCTGGTGATCAGAGAATAAACGTGTTCATGGGATGCCTTGGAGAAATAAATTGGGCCCCGCTGTGGGTGCTGAACTAAATACTTTGCTAGGCCATCATCTATGCGATCTCGGCCGTGGATGACATCGATTACAAGAAGGCAGAAGAGAAGTACATAAAAGGACCATCTGTGAGCAAAAGGTATCTTGTTCTTTTAAGTATTTCCCGGATTTTTCTTACTGGTTTGTGGAAAAGTAAGGATAAGGGCAGGAGAGTTCAGACAAGATTTCTCCTTGTCCGAGTAACAAAGACTTCCCCATGGGAAGCGTTTGTGCTGATTCTCTCTGACCTGCTGCAAACCATTTCATCCACAGAGATGATTTTTACTCCAGAACCTCCCTGTGTCTTTTTCAGGGAGCGAGAACTCTTCGAGGAAGAAATTCTTGAAAGAAAGCAGCAGAGCAAAGTCCGACCCGCAGATGGCATCTGAGCAGTGGCACAAACACCCCCCCAGCCCCGTGCTGCCGGCACGGAGTGTAGAGTGAAGCAGCTCTTTGTATAAAACGTGCAATTCTTACTTTTCCCAGCTCCATCTGTTTATCTTCTCAATCCCTGTGTCTCTCTTTTAAGCTGTGGTGGCTCTAACGCTGCGCTGCCCTCGGACACGACCCCCACCTTGGGTCCCCACTCTCTATCCCGTGTCTTGCAGAGCTGCTGGATCCAACACTAAGTTTTGTGAGAGTTTATTTTGGCCAAATACCCGACAAGGTGAGGGGCTGTTGTCCTCAAAACCAGGTCCTGACATAGCTGCTGTTGCCTGATGACTTCACCGCTACCGGACGTGTGCAGGGTGCCCAGCTGGAGATGTTGCCACTGGGTTCACTGGTTTTGCCTTACGTGTAAAGTGTGGGAAATAAAAATCTATGATGCGACCTCCGTTAGCAAAGGTTTGGTTTTGTAAAATGCTGTGGAAAAGGTGTCCAGGGTTTGCTTACAAAAATAAAAACCCAACCCCACAGCCTTCCCCCTTCCATTCCAGTGATTAGAATTTTTCTGTATTACAAGGAAAATTACTTCCTTGTCCAATAGCAACAGAGATGATTTGAAATTCAGGAAGACATTTAAATGTAGAGTGGGCTCCAGATGTGTCTGCTGGCTGTAGTAATTACCTGGGAATATTTTAATTGCAATTTTAACTGCTTTATTAGGGGTTTCTATGTGCAGTTGGAATCCTTGTTCTTGGTAGCAAAGGGACATTTACAAGTACCTGAATTATAGGACTACAACAGGTCCTTAACTGGCTTATTCTTTATTTTTTAATTAAAATGTGTGAGGAGGGATAAGAGATCTAACAGTATAAAGAGAGGAGTATGATATGTAACAGAGCTCTGAGGACCCACCCTCCCTGATACTGCTCCTGGGGGCTGTTTGGAGGATATGAAGCCACTTGGGGGCCGGGGAATATGACGCTTTCTGGCAGCCCCGGGGCTGTTGATTTTGGGGGTAACAAGGCACAAAAAGAAACCACTGCCGAAACCCGGGATCGAACCAGGGACCTTTAGATCTTCAGTCTAACGCTCTCCCAACTGAGCTATTTCGGCTGTGCGACACCGCTGCGCCCCCCCCCCCCCTCCCGAGACCCATCCCCCATCCCCTCCCCGCCCTGCTGGGGCCGGGCCTGGCGTGGGGGTCGCGCAGGGGGCTTAGGGTGGCGGGAGGACCCGGCCGAGGCCGGGGGCCGGGTCTGGGGACACGCGGTTCCCGGTGCCCGCGGTTCCCGGCGCGGTCCCGCTGCCCAGAGCGGCGGACGCGGCGGCGGCGGCGGCAACGCGGTCTCTGTGGCGCAATCGGTTAGCGCGTTCGGCTGTTAACCGAAAGGTTGGTGGTTCGAGCCCACCCAGGGACGGCGGGTGATGTTTTTTTTTCTTTTCGTGTCTCCCCCCGCAGCACTGGGATCCTCCCCGCCCGCCCGCATCGCTCTCCTCACCTCGTTTTGCCGCGGGACTGGCCCGGGTTCCTCCCGCTGTCCGCGGAACCCCCCGCGCTCTGCCCCCGTTCCCCGCCGGCGCGCTGAGGCGGAGGCACCGGGCCCGCGCCGGGCCGCTTAGCGGGTGCACCGCGCCCAGAGGTTGCCTCAAGGGCTGCGGGGGCCATGGCGGCGCTGGGCTGTGAGCGGCGACCGGGACCGCGACCGGGGGGGGAGGCCTCGGCCCTTTGCGGAGGCACCGAGCCGGGAGAAAGGGCTGAGCGGGGCCTGCCTGGCGGCTCTGAGGGGAAAGCGGGGCCGCGCTGGGGACTCCGCGGCCTGGAGGGGAACTGGGGGTTCTGAAGCGCCGGGCCGGGCTGGGGGCTCCCCGTGCTCTGAGGAGGGCCGGGCCGAGCTGTGGGCTTCGGGAGCAGGCAGGGAGCAGAGCAGAGCTCTCCGCAGGGGTGACTCTTCCCGTGGGGTGGCCCCGTGCCCTCCAGGGCTCGTCCCCGGGGCGAGGGGTCCCAGGCTGGGCTTTATCCCGGGTTCGGGCCGTTCCCTTTCTGCGGGTCCCAGGCTCTGTCCGGAGCTGAGCTCTCCCTGCTCTCTCTCCTTGCAGGTCTGCGGCTCCCTCGGCGCGCTGTGCTGGCCTGGCGGTGAGTGTCGGGGCGGGAGGGTGCTGGGTGGGGGGTGGCCGGGGCGCTGGCCCCGCCGAGCCCCGCGGCTGAGAGCGGCTCCCCCTACGCCAGGCAGCCCGCAGTGGGAGGGAACGTTGGGTGTTCGGGGGGGGTCTCGCCGTTTCTGGGGCCGCTTCGCTTCCCCTGGGGGAAGCAGCAGGATGTGCTCCTGCAGGGCTGGGAGGACAGCCCAGGGGAGGCTGTGTGACTGTGTCACACGGAGGTGCAACAGCTTTTCGTTCTGCCAGGCCTGGGGCTGTGACACCCGCTCCTGCTCAGCTGCTCCATCAGACACCGGCGGCTGACCATGCTGACAGGTAACGCCGGCACTTCAGGGTGGGTTCCTCAGCTTTGTCCTTCCTCCCATGGGTGGGGGGGTCCCGGGTGGTACAGGGGAAGGAACCTGTTTGCCCTAGCTCTGTCTGCATCCACGTGACGGCCTCTTCCTTGCTTTGATTCTTAAAAGCTGGGATTCAGTGGCAAGCTGGGAGCCCCAGGGATGAGCCCAATGCCAAGCAGGAGCTGAGCCTGAGCAACAGAGGCCACAGATCCCCACACACAGTGGGGAGGAAAAAAACACCCCATTCTAAACCTAATCTCTCATAGTAGCTGAAAGTGTGAGATTTTGTGCTTTTGCCAAGAAAGGTTGAACCAGATGATGGTTGAGGTCCCTTCCAACCTGGGATTTTCTGAGTCTGGGTTTGTCCCTGAGCAACGTGCCAGGGGTTGATTATGGGACTGCAGCTCTGCAAGGCTCACGGTTGCGTTCTGCAGTTGTGCTTGATAACAGGAGACTGATTCCCCTGCGCCGTTTGTCTCCAGCTCTGTCCAGGTCCAGCCGAAGAGCTCGGCCGTCGTCCAGAGAAAATCCTACGTCCCCACGAGCAGAGGGGAATATATCATCACCAAACTCGATGACCTCGTCAACTGGGCCCGAAGGGTGAGTCGCTGAAACGGTGGGAGAAACGGTATCAGATGCTTTGAGGTGCTGGTGGGAAATGGACTTGAGTCTCCTCCTGCTCGAGATAAAAATAGGTTGGGAAAAGAGGGTCTGGGCCAGGGCTTGACATTTGTGTGTGGTGTCGGAGCGGGTGGGGAAGGCAGCTCAGCCGGATGGTCCAAGCGGAGCCGAGCCGTGGGAAGAAGCAAAAAGCACTTTCTGGTTTTATGTGGTCCTCATGATGAGCGCCTGCCCCGCGTTGTGGAGAAGTGCCACCACCCTGCACCCTGCACTCTGCCTCGGTGGAGTTTCGCCTCCTCCGCTCCCCGCTGCCCGAGTGTGGGGCTGCTGAGGTGGGAAGGGCAGGGAGTCAGCGACTCTGGGCACGTTCAGCTGGAAACTCCTGTTCCCTTTTCCATCTGAGCTCTGTGTGTAGCCAGCACCCAGAACCCGCCTCTCTCCCGCTGCAGAGCTCCCTGTGGCCCATGACGTTCGGCCTGGCCTGCTGCGCCGTGGAGATGATGCACATGGCGGCTCCTCGCTACGACATGGACCGCTTCGGGGTGGTCTTTCGAGCCAGCCCCCGGCAAGCTGATGTCATGATCGTGGCTGGCACCCTGACGAACAAGATGGCCCCGGCTCTTCGGAAGGTACGGGCCGTGCCGGGCGCCGGGCGTGCGGCCGCGTGCGCCGGATGCGGGGTCTGAGGTGTCCCGTGTTCTGCAGGTCTACGACCAGATGCCGGAGCCTCGCTACGTGGTCTCCATGGGCAGGTGAGTGCCAGGATGTCCTGACCTGGGAGAAATCCGGTGTCTTTGCTTGAGTGGGGAGATGAAGGGTGCGGAACCCAGTTCTTGTTTGTATTCCCAACCCCTCACCTACTGGCAAGAGCCCTGTTACCAGTCAGACACAGACATCTGTGGTCAGGGTGAGGAGAACAACGTCTCTCGTGTCCCTGTGAACTGCAAAGTCTCCCCAGAAAAAGGCTCCGGGGTTTTCACAGCTGTCAGAGTCCGAGGACTTTATACATCCAGAATTTGCCTTTAGACAGAAGCTTTGAAAATGGTTCTGCTGTGCTGTGTGAAATCAGAGCTCCCTGGAGCTCTGCCCTGGTGGAACCCACACCTTGTTCATCTGCTGGGGCCATGGGCAGCCACGTCACCATAGGACTGTGGAACCATTTGGGTTGGAAGAGACCCTTAAGGTCACCGAGTTCAACCGTTCCCCCAGCACTGCCAGGGCACCACTGACCCCTGGCCCTCAGCAACACAGCTCCACGGCTTGGAAACCCCTCCAGGGATCACGGGGACTCCACCCCTGCCCTTGGCAGCCTGGACCAGGCCTGGACAACCCTGGAGGGAAATAAATTGTTCCTCAGCTCCAACCTAAACCTCCCCAGGGGCAACTTGAGGCTGTTTCCTCTTGTCAAACTTGCCCGTCTCTTGCAGCTGTGCCAACGGTGGTGGTTACTACCACTACTCCTACTCCGTGGTGAGGGGCTGCGACCGCATCGTGCCCGTGGACATCTACGTGCCAGGTAGGAGTGAACCTCTGCACACCACCACGGCACAGAGCAGGGTGGGAGGGAGGTTAATTTGGTGCCTTTGGACGGCACCCGGTGTTGGTTTTTTAAAGCTCTTCCTGTTTCGAGCTGTGGTGCTGAAGTTGCCAATGCTTTGGTGAGATCTCCTGGGGTTTCCAGGGAGATCTCCTGGGGTTTCCAGTTAGCGAGCAGAGCTCTGGTGATGTTCCTCCCAGTGACTGTTGTGTGAAGCATGGGCTGTAGTTTTATCAGCCACAAACTCGCCTGTGAGATGCTACCTGGCTTAAAATCAAAGGGGGTTTATGTTTTGTCAAGACCTTTTCAAAACCCACCATCACTTGAGTAATTCCTTAAATTGAAGAAGGACTCTTGTTTTTGTGGCCTAAGCCACACACAAAGCCCAAGGGAAGTCACATTCTGCTCTGGGGCAACGCCCGCAGCCGGGGGCTTCTCCTCCACATCTCAGCAGCCCCGTGGGCTTCCCCTGTCTCTCCCAGGTTGCCCACCTACCGCGGAAGCTTTGCTCTATGGAATCCTGCAGCTCCAGAAGAAAATCAAACGGGAGAAGAAGATTCAGATCTGGTACAGGAAATAGCCTCTAATTTATGACCTTCCGCATGTCCCGCTTGCACTCGTACGCACAACACATCAGAATTCTCACAAGCCTTCCAATAAACCTCTACCTGGTTAAGACTTTCCCCTGTCTTTCATCTGTTGCTCTTACCTAAAGTGTTTTAACTCCTTTAAAAAAACAATTTGAAAAGCAGGAGTTGAAGTTGAGAACGTTGAGTGTGTGGTTTTCTGGTCTGAGCAGCCTGTGGGGGAAGGATGTTGGACGTTACCTCTCATGAGCTAAATGGCTTGTCGGAAACCTGGGACCTGCTCTTTGGCTTTGGCAGGAAGTTTTGGGACCAACACACCCCCAGGGAAGCCCCGAGGCCTCGTCTCTTACTCACCACCTGCTTTTTGTTGAGAATTCCTACAGAGGATCTAATAAACACTTTCTAGCTGTGACCACAGCAGCCAGAAATTAATTACAGCTCTGTAAGTAAAAGATTAATGCTTAAAATCAGAAAAGCAAAGACCGCAGCCCTCGCCTGGTCTGGGTTCTCCGGGCAGCCCGGGACGAAGAGCAGGCCCCGAAGAGTTACCCTGTGCTTTGGAGAGACAAACGAACTTGGGGCTTTCACTCCTTTTTAATGGGTTTTGGGTACTGGGAGGAAGCTGCATGTTCTGTGTTACAGGACTGGGAAGAGGTTGTTGGGCTCTGAACAGGCTGCAGACAGGAGATAAGGGTGAGTCTTGAGTGGCCTCTGGGACAGACCAGGGTGGGACCTTCCTGAAGACCCCTCCAGGGCAGGGGGAGAGTGAGTCCCTTTGTCTGTGAGATCCCCTGGAGACCCAGGGCTTCCATCTCAAGCCTCCAGCCATCTCCTGCCTCCAGATAAACCAGTCTGATCAATCTTCTCTCATCAGCACCCAAGGAGATAAGAGCTTTTCTTTTTCTCAGTCAGCTTCTCCTCCTGCTCAATGTTTGCTTCCTGTGGCTTCAGGGCAGCCCCAAGGGCCAGGATGGTGCTGGGCTGCAGCTCCTCAGTGCTTGACGATGGTGGGCGTGATCATCTTGGGAAAGGAGTAGTACCTGCAGTCCTTGGGTGGGACCAGGTCCATCACCCTCGTGCTGATGTTCTCCTTCTTGAACCCGGCCTCCACCAGGTGCCCGACCTGGGTCTCCTGTGGGAGGGGAGCAGCGATGGTTTGAGCTGCCTGGATGTGGCTGGAGATGGTGCTGAGCCCTGTCCCCCAGGGACATGGGACAACAAAAGCAGCCAGGTGCCCCTGTCCAGGGCCACTGTGGACAAAACCCCTCTGACCTTCCCTCAAATGTTTCCTGCTCGGCCCCAGCTGCCAAGGGTGGGTGAAACAGCCTTGGGGTGCTCTGGCTGGGGGAGCACCCAGGGGTGCAGGGGCTGACAGGGTGGCTTTGGGGACCCTGGGTGGGGCTGGGGGTGCCAGGCCCAGGGGGACAACACTCACCTCAAACATCTTCTCTATGTCTGTGTACTTGGTCTTCATCAGCTCCCCCCAGGAGGTCAGGTTGCAGTAGGTGAGGACCCCACCGGGCTGCAGCAAGCGGAAGGCATGGTCCTGGAACAGGAATCGGGGGGGGGGCTGCCTCAGCACCCAGCACCCTCTGCTCAGCACCCGGCCCCCACCTCACACCCCTCCAAGCTGTCACATCTCCCTGCAGAGCCAGACATTGCCCCAGCCCTTGGTGCCCTCTTGCTGCTCCCCCCCCAGCTGTGGCCCTGCCGACCGAACGCGCTGCCAATGCCACCATCGTGGTGGGGCCACCACGGGGACACCGGGGTTTTCCAGAGGACACTAAATCCTGGGTGGCAGAGAGGGTGCTGGGGACAGTGGGGGCTGCAGGCCAGTACCCAGCTCTGGCCTTGGCTCCTCAGCCCCCAGATTCTCCTCCCTGCCCCACGTGCCCCAACCTCCCCAAACCCACCCAAGCCTGGGGGTCCAGCCCCCCCTGCAAAGGGTGGTGAGAGGTGCAGGTGCTGCCAGCCAGGGTGTGGGTGCTGTACCCCACCACGTTACCTTGATGAAGGTGAACTGATGTGTGTGCCAGGTCTCCTCCGACAGCGGGTATGTGTCATACAGGATCCCTGCCCAGGGACACCAGAGACCACCCATTAACTTTGAGCAACCAGAGGTGCCAGTAGGGCCCATGTGCAGGGAATCATGGAATGTCAAGGGCTGGAAGGGAGCTCGAGAGATCATCAAGTCCAACCCCCCTGCCAGAGCAGGGTCACCTAGAGCAGGTCACACAGGAACGCATCCAGGCAGGTCTGGAATATCTCCAGAGAGGAAGACCCCACAACCCCCCCAGGCAGCCTGTTCCAGTGTTCTGGCACCCTCACTGTGAAAAATTTTCCTTATGTTTCCATGAAACTTCCTGTGCCTCAGCTTCAACCCATAACCCCTTGTCCTATTGTTGGGCATCACTGAGAAGAGCCTGGCTCCATCTTCCTGACACTCACCCTTCATATGTTTATAAATCACCCCTTAGCCTTCTTTTCTCCAAGCTAAAAAGCCCCAGCTCCCTCAGTCTATCCTCACAAGAGAGATGTTCCACTCCCTTCATCATCTTCGTAGCCCTGCGCTGGACCCTCCCCAGCAGTTCCACATCCTTCTTAAACCGGGGGGCCCAGAACTGGACACAGTATTCCAGATGTGGCCTCACCAGGGCAGAGTAGAGAAGAGCCCCTTTTACGGCCTGTTACTACTCACCCGTGAAGTGCCCATCCGGCAGCGTCGGCACCACGTCCTCCCACAGCCCCTTCAGCGGCACGACCTGCGGGTGGGATGGCAGAGCGGCGCTGAGTCCCGGCTCCCAGTACCGGCACTGGCACTGGCACCGGCACTGGCACGGCTCACCTTGTGCGGCTGGCTCCTGGCCCACTCCTCCAGCCGCCGGAAAACCCCCTCGTTGCACTCGATGATCCAATGCTCCTGGATGTCGAACTCCTCCAGCTTGGTGGCGGCGATGGCCATGCCGAAACCCACCTCCAGCACGCGGCCTCCTGGGGATGAGGGAGCGGGGACAGCCCAGGGGGGAAGGGGGGTCTGAGCCACCCCAGGGACACTGGGCAAGCCCAGCAGAGGCAGCCCTCGGGTTTTTCTCTGCCTTGGAGCCCCAAAACCGCCCCATTTTCCCCTAATTGCACATTTTTGGTGCGGGTGGCCAAAGCGCAGGAGGGGGGAGCCGGGGAGCAGCCCCGAGCCCCCATCTCCTGCTGCCTCCCCGGCTGCAGCCTTTGCCCCCTGACCCCCCCAGGGTGGCTGCAGCAGGAACAACCGCTCCCAGCAATGCTGCTGAAACCCTCCCCATGCCAAAACCCTTCCCGTGCTGGTACGTGGGAAGCGGAGCCCAGAAACCGGCCGGTCCCCACTCTGCCCCCCTTCCCCGGGTGGCTGCAACCCCCAACCCCTCTTGGGAATGTGTCACCCTGACAGGAGAGCACGAGTGCCACGGCAGCCCCAGGGCCACCACGGCTGCGTGGGCAGCACGGGCAGTGAGCAGGCAGCCTGCACCGGGGTGTGCGTGCCCCCACGGTGGGAAAGTCGCCCACTCCCCACTCTGCACCCCCGAGCCCACCCCGCTAACGAGGGGCTCCCGTTACCCCTCGACGCGGCCACGGCGGCCAGCGAGTGCATGTAGGGGGTCTCCCAGCGCTCCATCACCGGCTTCCCCAGGATCTCCAGGTGGGCGTCCGGAGCATCGTAACCGGCCGCCGCCTCCCGCCACGCCGCCCGGCAGTCCTCGCCCTCGGCGAAGATCGGCCCCGCTGCCGCCCCGCTGCTCATGGCCGTGTCCCGGGGGGAAAGTCCAGCGGCGGTGCTGGGGGAGGGAAAGAGCCGCTCGGGCCTTGGCCGGCTTTAAATAGCCAGGGCTGGAGAAGTGCTGAGCGAGCACAACGGGCTGGGGCCCTACTGGGTGAAAGGGATCCCGGGGGGCGGGGGAGGGGGGGTGGGCACCGGGGCTGCCGGGCCTCAGCGGTACCGCGAGCGGCCACGTGTGCGGGCACGGACCGGGGGCAGCAACCGGTACCCCACGGCCGAGCGAGGCTGGGGGGCGCGCCGGGGACGGGCCCCACTCCAGGGGGCACCTGGAGGGGTGCCGGGGACAAGCCCCGCTCCCTGGGGCACCGTGCACCGCGTGGCCAGAGCGGGAAGGACTGGCACCAGCTGGGCTGGATGATGCCAACTGGTGGGGGGACATGGAGGGAAGGCTTTTCCCCCGGGGACTGTGCCCGGTACTGTGCCCGTCACTATGACACGAACCGGGTACTGGTACCGAGTACCAGGACGGGACTCCGCCCGGTGCCATCCCCCGCGCCGTGCCGCACACCCCGGGGCCGTGCCCGACGCCCTGCCCCACCTTCCCCAGTGCCGTGCACGGCCGGGGTACCCCGGCCCACCAGGGCCGAGCCGTACGGGGAGGGAGGGCCGGGGCTAGGGGTGGGCGGTCCGGCGGCGGCGCTGTCCCGCTGAACCCGCCCGCGGCCGCACGAGGCGCTGGCGGGAGAACTGCCCTTCCCATCATCCCCCGCGCAGCCGCCCGCCTCCGCCCCGCCCCCTCCGCTCCCCTCCCTGGGCGCGGCCCCGGAGACCCCGTAGCGAGGGCAGGTGCGCGCGCAGCGGCGGTTGGCGGCGCTGAGGGAGCGCGAGCGCGCGGCGGCGGCGGCGGGGGGGCCGGGCCGGGGGCGGCCCGTTGCGTAGCTCGGAAGAGCGCCCGGGGGGGGGGGGGGGGGGGGGGAAGAGGGCCCGGGGGGGGGGGGGGGGGGGGAAGAGGAGGAGGAGGAGGAGGAGGAGGAGGAGAGAGAGACACGGTGAAGGAGCGTCCGCCTGCAGCCCGCGACCTGCCGCCGCCAGCGCCGCCGCCGCCGCCGCCGGAGGGAAGAGCCGGGCGCGGCCCCGGATACCGCCGAGGAGCCGCCGCCATGAACAGCGTGGGAGGCGCCGACGAGATCGGGTGAGGGCGGGGGGTCCGGTCTCTTCTTTTCCTGCGCCATGAGGCCAGGGGCCGTCCCGGGGCTCCCGCCGCCGGTCTGTGTGCGTGGGGAGGGGGCTGAGTGTGTGTGGGGTCTCTCCCCCCCGTCCCCCCGGCCTTCCCCGTTCGCCCCCGGGCCCGCTCGCCACGCTGGGCCCTCGCGGGCCGGGAGAGGGTGCTGGTGTCGTCGTCGTCGTCGGTGTCCCCCCCCCCCCCCCGTCACGTGACCGCCCCGCGCCGGGCTGCGGCGGCAGGTGCGCGCGGCCAAGGTCACCCGCGCGCTTCCCGCGCCCGCCCGGGAGGGAGCCCCGGGCATGGCGGGGTTGGGGTGGGAAGTGTGTCCGTGTGCCTTGCTTTCCCCTTCCCCGGCTTCACCCGGGGCTGTGAGCGAGTGTGGAGCCCCCCGGTGACTTTGCTCGGGTGACTCATCAGGCGCTTTCCCCGCCGCGGGGTGGGCAGCGCCCGGCTCCTCACCGGGGAACGGCGGGACAAAGGCGGCGGCCGGGCCCTCGTCCTCCTTCCTTCCCCCCCCCCCCCCCTTCCCTCCACGCCTCACACCTCCGGCCTCCTTCCTCCGCCGCAGAGCCGGCCCCGCCGCTCCGAACTTCCCCCAGCAGCGGCCGCCTCTGCCGGCTGCGTTCCGGGCAGGAAAACGCTGGGTTTATTTAAAAGGCTTTGCAGGGGTTTGGTGGCTTCCCCCCCCGCCCCCGACAGCTCTGGCCGTTCTGGGGCTGTGTTGAGCGTTACCCTCTGTCGGTGCTGCGCTCGAAACCTCAGCGACACATAAAACAGTGAGGCTTGGCACGTCGGGACTGGACGTAGCAAACGTTCAATAAATAATAATCAGGTTTTTGGGAGGGGGGGGGAATCGTCTGCTTAGCTCTCACTGCCAGTTTGGGCACAGAATTGCGTCATGACTGGTCGCCTTTTTTGAAACTCCGGTGGCCATGTGCCCGCCGGCCGCCCTCGCCCCGTCCCCGGTGCCCGCTTCCTGACCGCGCCTGCTCTTCGCGGGCACAGCCAGCGGGGACGGAGCACAGCGCTGCCAACGGCACGTGTCACGAGGTGGAAGGTTTTGCTCCGGAGTGATTTTTCTCCTTAATCGTTTTCTGGTCTCTTAGGAAGGCCCTGATGAGCAGAGTGACTCAGTGGAGTCTCGTCAACTTTGATCCCAAACAAGGCCTGGTGGTCTCGGAGCTGGTTCCCCGTCGTGTGCCGCTTAGATTTTGCTCTTTCTGAGTTGCAATCAGATTTAAAAGTATTGATTTTAATCAGAGGTGGTAAATTTTTTTTTTTTTTTTTTCCTCCTCCCCTCAAAGTGCTCAGGTGGAAGCATAGAAGGAGCTGCAGCTTTTGTCAGCTGTGTGGAGGAAGTTTAGTTTTGTAAGCTGGGGAGATGTGAGTCTTCAGAAGAAGCCAGGAGTCCAAGCACTTTTCTAGACAGAGATTTGAAGTTAAGAAAAAAAATACTTAAAAAGAAACTTCCAAAGGCAGTGGGCTGTGCAGTCGAGTTGATGTGAGTAGGTGGGGCCTTGCGAGTGTTATTCCTTCTAATTAGCACTTGGGAGTCCTTGGGATGAAAGGGAAGTGCTGATCTTGAGATCCCTCTGTCCTGCAGGATTGGGACGGTGATGGGAGAACTTACAGACATTAATCAAACTGCTGGGTTATTTTACACAGGCAAAGAGTTTGTGCTTTTGTTGGTTCTGTAGTGCACGGTTTTTCTGTGTGTGCTTGCCCACCAGTTCTGGGATTATCTGCTTTCAGTGGCAGGCACCTTGATGGCAGAAAGGAATAAATTGGCGAGTAAAATGTTGCGAGGAAATAGTCGAAGCGGAACACGTGGCTTTGTGAAACTTGGTTCAAACTCGCCACACGTGCTGTAACTTCTGAGGAGTCGTGATCCCACGTTCCTGGATGAAGCTCTCTGAGGAGTTCTGCTGTTTTGGGTGCCCACCTGTGCCTTTTGGTGTCGTTACGGTGCGGCCCCCAACCCTTCATGGTGGGGAGACCTGCCCAAAGAACCCAGGATCCGGCTGGTGCTGGGGAATTGCCTCAAGTTCCATCCACGCTGGGGAGGGACCACAGCAGCCTGGAGATACCGCACGGAGCTGCGTGGTCAGGGGGTGTCGCTGGGGACAGCGGTGCTGGCAGGCTCAACCAGCGACAGAATTCTAATAAACCACTAGCCCAAAAACTGAAGGGGAAGTTTTCCAGGAGAGCTCGGGAAGGGGCTGAGCGCAGGGACAGGGCCACGCTCACCTGCCTTCCTACGGCTGCGCGGCCGGGCTGCCGTGTGGGATGGGGATGAGCTGGCTCTGGCTCTTGCTCAACACGTTCAACCCTTCGGGGAGTCGGAGCCAGGGGAGTCCTGGCTTTTGGCATCGTGCAGCAGGCGGATAAACAGAGGCCGTGTATTTACATACAGCTGCTGTCGTTCACCTCAGGCAACCCAGCTTTCCTTTTTTTTTTTTTCCCTCCATTTAAATGTAGGTAGGGTGACTGCAACTAATTAATAATGGAATTGGAAGGTTTCAGTGACCGTTTACTGCAAGGAGGCCTGCATCCCTGCGGGCAGCGTGGTGCTGTCAGAACGCAGCTGATCTTTTTAGATTGATCTTCTGTCAATTGATCTTGTATACCAAGCTATCAAATTCAGTTAAAACACAACCTAAAAAAAACCCCAGACCCAAAATGTAGCTAATGCAGAGTCACGGACTGCATCAAAACTTTAATCTGAGCGTAGCATTAGATAACTTTATTTCCCAACAGCAAAGGAAAAAAATAATAACCTATTTCCTTATAGAGCTTCCCCTGAAAATAACAGCACGAGAAGGAGCAGAGAGATTTGTGTGGAGCAGAAATGTTGTGAAGGAACAGTGGAAGCTGCGGGGACATCTCTGTGGGGTGAGGTCTGGCTGTCACCAGAAGATGACCTGTTGCTGAACACTGGCTCTTTGCAGCGATGTCACCAGCGAGCTCTGTGCCAGCGGAGGGGGGGGAGGAGGGGGAGTTTTCCAACCCTTGACAAAAACTCGGTCATCCCGAGACGTGCCAGTAGACAGCAACACCAGGCCTGCTCCGAGAGGGCTGCTGGTGGGTGAAGTGTCCTGCTCCTGCTATTTCCAGGTGTGTTTGGGTAACCCAAGAGCAGATGCTGCCCCTGTCTCCCTCAGGCCTGCTCTTTCTCTGCGTATAAACCGTTTGGTGATTCTCTGCTGCTCTGATCTGTGCAGCCAGCTGCTGTGGACCAACTGTTAACTTGGTCTTAGTTTTTTTTTGAAAGACAAGTCTTCAAGTCACCTCTGGTGACATGGAAATAAAATTTGCCCGGATGGAATGAGACTTAGGGGTGCCGTGTGAGACTGAACTTTCGTGATCAGGTAGCCCTGGTTAGGCCTTGCTGGCCCCAGGGCACAAGGGTGATGTCTTATTGCAGGGAAGTGAATCCAAGAGCAGAGGCACTGCTGGCTTCTCCTGCGAGCCGCATGGCTGCACAGGACCTTGCCACTGATGCTCCCCGTGCCCCAGCAGCTCTCTGAGCAGGGGTGGCCGAGGTCTGGCCGCTCCTGAGCGGGGCAGGGGAGAGGAAGTTTAGGGGGTTTTGTTAGGAGAGCCTCAGCTTTCCCTGGGGAAGTGAAGTTGTGTGAATTCCCAGCCTCAGCTCAGCTGTGCTCGGGCGTATCTAGGGTGAGGAGAAGACAAAGCAGATGATGGTTCCTCTCTTGGAGGACTGATAAGAGAAGTAGAGGCATCCTCTGAAGATAAACTCTCCTGGTGGGTGTCTGTGTAGAGCTGCGAACAGAAAAGCTTTTGAGTTGGTGCCATCTGACTGAAAAGAGCCAAGTGTCGAGATGGCTTTGAACTAACCTTTAATTATGGAGTAAATTACTTTGCATGGGAGTTTTGTCACGCCCTGAGGTCGATAAAGAGTTGCAAAGCAGGCAGCCTGACATCTCCTGGCTGCTCCTTTAGCGTGCTCCGACACGAAGCGGGCAGGTTTGCCTGCTCTCTGCGAAAGAGGAGTCGATTCAGATTTGCGTTCACTTTGAGGCGTGAAGCTTAGTTTGGGTGTTAGCCACGACTTTCTCATCCGTTTGGAGCTATCTCTAAGCTAGATTGTCAAACGGTTTCATAACTAATTGCTGAATTAGTGCTGCTCTGTTGTTGAGGGCTTGCCTTGCAGGTTTGCCTTCTATCTTAGACCTGAGTTTGGTAGTTGTACTTTTGCTTTCGGTTTACTGGAAGATAATAGTGAACAAAAGCGATTCTTGACTGGTCTTTCCAGGTGAGTGAGGAAGCAGCACGGAAAAGGAGTGGATAAAGGGTTTTTTGATTGTTTTAATCACCAGTGGAAGGACTTTACCAGGACAGCACTTTGAGAACACAGGGACAAGGAAGCCTGAGGGCCGCCTTAAGCTTTTTTTTTCATCTGAGGAGAGATAAACCTCATGGACTTACTGTTGTTCTGCAGCTAGAGAACAAGTATGGGGGCTTCAGGTGATGCCCAGATCCAACCTTGGCAGCTCGTTCAGCACCATGGTCCTTCCCACAGAGTCTTGTTTCTTTTAGCTGTGATTCCTCTGGAGCTTTGACCTTCTGGCACCTGGAAGTTGACCGTGTTCTACCAGTGAGGTAGAATGACTTTGTAACTGCGTTCTTGGGTCACTTTGCACACTTCAGTGATGCTTTGTGTGTATTTTTTTTGAAGTGTTCCTCGCTGGAACTCCTTTCTGTCCCACGAGAGTAGGTAAATACACTTAGTGGGCTGTTCCAGGTGGTTCTTTTTCCTTCAGGCTACTGTAATGATTTCTCAGAGCATCGCTGCTTCCTCAGATACCTGGAAATACGGACTTTGGAGGAACTTCTGATTTTTATTCCTTGAGTTTTCTGATATTTTTGTCTTTGCATAAAAGAATGAAGTGTACTCTGGTAATAAGCTAACACTCTGTCTTCATGCTTGTGGCACGTGAAACAGATGCCTCAGTTTTACGTGAACCTTGTCACAAAGCCCGGTGAATTCTCGTGAGGAACGGGCTTTCCAGCATCTTTTGGAGGTCTCGGTACCACCAGACCCCTTCAGAATAGCTGCTTTCTGGTGAAGTATCTGCTCTGTAGTGCCCTAAAACTGCTCTGTGCTTCATTTGCAGAAAACTCTTTGTGGGTGGCTTGGACTGGAGCACGACACAAGGTAAGCTCTGCGTTCTACAGCAGTTGGGCCAGGACTTGGGGAGCTGCAGAACGGTGCAGAGATGTGGATTTAACTGGAAGAACTGGATGATAATTCCCTCTCTCTTCTGTTAATGAATAACATTTCCTGTAGAGAGGGTTCAGATATATGTTAATCACTTTGGGGTTTATATTTTTTCTACCAGTGCATGGTAAAGAAGTCTTTTTGTCTACTCAGGATGGTTTTTTTACCATTGCTTTACTACCACGCTACGTTATCTTTGTGTGAGTGGCAATAAACCACTGTATACCACTAGAGGACACAACATTTAATCCTTTTTCAGTAGATGAGTTTGAACTTGGTTAGCCCTTTGCTTACCTTTTGTCTCTCAATTGTGAACACAGCCTGGTAAAGCCAATATGCTTTTTTTTTCTTGTTTGTTTGTGTTTTTTTTAACAGAAACCCTTCGTAGCTACTTCTCCCAGTATGGAGAAGTCGTAGACTGTGTAATCATGAAAGACAAAACCACAAACCAGTCTCGAGGATTTGGATTTGTCAAATTTAAAGATCCCAACTGTGTGGGAACAGTACTGGCCAGTAGACCTCACACGTTAGATGGCCGAAATGTAAGTTGCTTTTGTGTTTTGGGTTTGGTTTTGTCTGTGGTTTTCTTTTGTTCTTCAGAACTTTTCTGCTCCAGACTGCTTCAAAGATCTGTTTTAAATTCTGCCTCCTGGATGGTGTAAAAGTTACCCTGTTTGTTGTTGGTTTTTCATTATTTACTGTAAGACAACTTTAACTCAGTGGTTTGTGTCACGTTGTAGAAGCGATGTATTGCCGCTAGCTTTGATCTGAGGAGCTGGATCTCAGCAGTGCTGTGTTCAGCTGCCGCAAACGTAACGTTTAGAACAGTATCCTACACGCTGAGATCTGACCAAACTGGACCTTCTTCCAGATTGACCCAAAGCCATGTACACCTAGGGGGATGCAGCCAGAAAGGACACGACCGAAGGAAGGATGGGTAAGGAAAGATTTGGCGTATCCTGCCTTTTCCCCAAATTTTGGCTCGCCTTCCAGCAGTTGAATTGAACTTATTTGGAATATATGAAGTAGGCAGGTGATTGTCGCCCTGTACTCAGCACTGGTGAGGCCTCACCTCGAGTACTGAGTCCAGTTTTGGGCAACTCAGGACAAGAGAGATCTCGGGTGCAGAGGAGGCAACAAAGCTGGGCAAGGGACTGGAGAAGAGATCACATGAGGAGCATTTGAAGGAGCTGGGCCTGTTCAGTTTGAGGAAGAGGAGGCTGAGGGGAGACCTCATCACTCCTGATGGAGCTCCCTGAAAGGACAGTGTAGAGAGGCTGGTGCTGGGCTCTGCTCTCAGGTCATTAGGGACAGAACCAGAGGGAATGGCTTTGAGCTGAGACAAGGCAGGGTTAGACTGGACACTAGGGAAAAATTCTTCATGGAAAGGGTAGTGAGAGATTGGAATGGGCTGCCCAGGGAGGTGGGTGAGAGATTGGAATGGGCTGCCCAGGGAGGGGGTTGAGAGATTGGAATGGGCTGCCCAGGGAGGTGGGGGAGAGATTGGAATGGGCTGCCCAGGGAGGTGGG